>CM067523.1:14235589-14635589 GCA_034509495.1 Acestrorhynchus altus | reverse complement strand
ACTGCATATGTACATATTGTGATAATATATTGTGCAGCTCTACTGTGTTGTTTTTGTCTTATTTGTGCGCATGTTTATCTTATTTGCATATTTATTAAACTAATACAGTAATATGACTGAATTAATAATATGTTAATTTTATGTCATTGGAGTAGTAGTGTGTTGCTGGTGTGAATGCGATGGCACAGAGATGCTGCTTGGATTTTTGCACCTGTCCGTGTTACTACTGTCGTGGAACGTGACCCTAATAATGACAAAGAACCGAGGTTAATCATTAAGCAATCTTTAATGAGAGCTTTCAAATGACAGGTGTCTGTTCACAGAATTACTGTAGAGTCACACCCACATGACACTGTAGCCCTTCTTATCTTGGCAACCAAGTCCATATATGGCACTAAGGCAGGGTTCTGTTATAACCCAACCATAGATGTTTCACAAGGCAAGACCCTATAATGAGAATGTTGTACACACATTGTGTGTGTCACGATTAAAAACATGAACATTAGTAATGCACTGGTTAAAAATACAATCATCGGATTATCATGATACTACTTTACAACAAATTAAATATCCAGCCCTGTGGTCTAAACATTGGCTATAGCTGTGATTACCAGCCACCCCTTCTCCAGGAGTCATATCCAGCCCAATTTCACTAAAGAATCTTCTACAGAGAGTAGAAATATGGATCAGATTTCAATCAGAGTTTGAGATAAAGACTTCAGGAAGCTCTACAGCAGAGTTAGTGAGCACTGGTTTGGACAGATATGCTGATAAATGATGTCATGACTACTGTTTGTTTTGTTTTATAGTCTTTTAGCTTTATTTCAGATGTGTTTGGCTGTGAAACTGCCAGAATTAAGAATCTATTTTGTGTGTCTGATTTTAGCTGACCTCCCAGCACCCATATGCTGAAGTGTACATTGGGCAGCCCCACGTCTGGACTGTGGACATAGACAACCCTGCCGAAGTGGAGAGGGCTGTCAGAGCCATCCTTAGCCAGAAGGTACAGAAACATGCATACATTTGTCACTCACATACAAACACAAATACATACACTATATGGACAGAAGTTTTGGGACACCTGCTTTTTCATTGTTATCATTTCATCCATCCAACATAGTTCTACTGCGTCACATCTCAATGCTGGGGGGCTTTATACCCATCTAATTCACACCTGGAACTGGCATGGTGCCAATAGGTTCAAGTTTGTTTATATGATCCAGAAAATACTACTCTTTTGGCAGTACTACTAAACAAGCTGTGTGTGCATTTACACATCTGTGTCAGAAGTGGGTGCAGTTTAAAGTAGCTAATGCATTCATTAGATGGGGTGTCCACAAACATTTGGACATACAGTGTATATACAGTCATTGTTATTTAATAGGAGAGAGTCTGAATTTGTAATTGTGTTGTTTTGCACTGTCAGATTGAACCTTATCTACCGTATGAGTTCACCTGTGAGGGGATGCTCCAGAGAGTCAATGCCTTCATAGAGAATCAGGTACGTCTGTGTGTTTGTGCATCACTGTGTGTGTGTGTGTGTGTGTGTGTGTGTGTGTGTGTGTGTGTGTGTGTGTGTGTGTGTGTGTGTGTGTGTGATAAATATGCAGGCAGTTTTCTGAGTGAATCAGCAGTCCTGGAATACTGACCACCTGAATGTATCATAAATCACAAATTAAAGCAGCACAAGCAGCGTCTAATGACAAAACTGTTATTGTGCTGCATTCAAGTTTTATCAGTTATCAGTCGGGCTGCTGTTGTCTGAAAGTACGTCATTGTAAATATTTTAAGTCCATGAATGTTTTTATTTATTAAAACTTTTTTGATTTTTAAAACACATCAGTACCAGTGTAAAATTCCTGAGTGCAAAATATCATCCATTTACAGCTTTAGTCTCCCGCTCTGCTCCATTCAGTGTTGCAAAATTTCCAAACACCCAAGGCTGGGAGATTATTCAATTACTTGAAGTTACTGCAAACATAAAGATGGTAGGTGATAAAGGTGGTCTGAATACTGTGCACAGCACCACAGAGGAACTGGCCGGTTCACTGTTTCCATGGGTTAGCTCGTTGTTGTCAAGCTTAAACATCGATACCAGCTGCGTTTTGGACTAAAGAACAGTGTCTACAATGACCGGCTTTAACCAAAATAAGGTAACTAATGTTAGAGACTGTGGTCGTGATGGATCAGGGGAGCATTCTGGGGTAAAAACCCATGTTCCCACCATCAAGGACGAGTTAAGCCAGAATGACCGTAAAATACTGAACATTTATTACAGACTGAGCATAAAACAAAAGACTGATTGTCCAGCATAAAGAAAAAGTGATCTGTACATGCAAGCAGCTCCATCCACCTACAGCTGAACTACAATTACCACAATGCAATGCATTCCAAACCCTTACACTTCCAACAGTCTTAGATGTGAATTATGAAGTGACTCTACTGCACAGCTGTGAAAATCGAATCCAGAATCCCCTTAACTGTCCTTGGTGTTTGTGTTGGAGTATTTGGTCTCTGGCCTTTAGGCTGGATGGGATGTAACCATAGCAACCTATTCTCTTTCTGCTGTGATTTCTGTGCACTGAACACCATAAATACAGTAGATCAGGTTTTAATAACTGAGATCAGTTGTTTTGAGTTGAACTACTAAGTGGCTACATCATATGATGACATACACTTAGCTGTTGACAAAATACAATTAATATGAATAATATGAACCTGAAAATGAAAGGTTTAGTTTGATTTCCATTAGATCAGTCAATTATCGATGAGATAGTCAATAGATTCATCAACAGAAAAGGTTAGTGGCAGACCTAGTTATCAGTCATTATTACTTCTTGGTGTTTCTTCCTGGTTCTTGTGTCCCAGTTTTTCAATGTCTTCTTAAAGAATTGTGCCATGTCGCCCACCTTTACCTTTACTGCCCCTGCCTTTGTGTATCTCTCCTGGGTAGCTGCTCTGTGTGTTCTCACTCAGTTACAATATGTGACATTACCTGACAGTCTCTCAGAGTGAGTGGAAAGTAAGGGAGCGAGTGTGAGAAAATGACAGATGGGGGAAAAAAAGAATAAAACTAGTACCTGAGTTTCACTTTCCACAGACTTTCCAGAGTTTCACACTTTCCTAATGGGGACAGCACTGTCTCAGTGGACCAGACATTTCCATCTGTTTATCACAAATCACAATATTCTAAATAATATTGAAACAGTCAAATCAAGTTTTGGATGTGAAGTGAGGAGTGTTTTTGAGCTGAAAATGATTAGGCCATGTATCACAGGGTTATCTGTAATAAGTTCTTCAAAATACCTGACATTGGTCCAGATAAAGTGAAAAAACCCTGAATATCCTTTATGATTTTTGTAATTTATGTATGTATCAGTATGTATCCCTTCCCAGGACTTTTATTCTGAAACACTGAGCAAAGAAAGAGAACAAACAGTCCCTCCCTTCTCATTTTTGTCTATAACCCAATATCTGGGTCAGTGATGTCATCAGCCCCGCCCCCCTCTTGCTGATCAGTCAGAGTTTGTACATGCGGTCAGAGCAGTAAACCGGTACAAACCAAAGATTGTAGGTGCAAGTACTTTTTAGATCAAAACAATCATATTCAAGTTCATACAAATATTTAAATACAGTTCCTTTCTGAATCTCAAATGAAGACAACTTTGAGCTTTGAACTTTTTTTAGCCTAGGATTTCCTGAAAAGCACAATAACCGGTATGCACGACTGTCTCCTATGAACACTTTTCAAATTTTTGGGCGAATAAAAGAATGTCAAACTATAAAAAACATCACACAGTTCTGTCTCTTAAAGTCCAAACTGCATATCTGCACATCGATGTCCCATGTATGAGTCCCTGTGTAACCACTCTTTCTCTCCGTCTCTGTGTAGGACTTCTGTCATGGTCAGGTGATGTGGCCTCCGCTTAGCGCTCTGCAGGTTAAACTGGCACCAGTGGGGAAGTCCTGTAAGCAGGTGTGTCAGGAAGAGCAGCTCATTTGTGAGCCATCTTTCTACCAGCACCTCAACAAGGACAAAGACCTGGCCAGGTCAGTCTCTTTGTCTCTCACTCACACACACACACACACACACACACACACACACACACACACACACACACACACACACAAAAGCAGAGTCATATACAAATTCATGCTCAAAATAAGACATAAGTATTCACAGCATTTGCCATGACACTCAAAATCGATTGGACATGATTTGTAAAGGCACACACCTGTTTATATAAACTCCAATAGAAGACATTGCATGTCAGAGCACAAATCAAGCCATGAAGTCCAAGGAATTGTCTGTAGACCTGAGACAGGATTATACTGAGACACAGATCTGGACAAGGGTACAGAAAAATGTATGCTGCATTGAAGGTCTGAATGAGCACAGTGGCCTCCATCATCCGTAAATGGAACAAGTTTGGAACCACCAGGACTCTTCATAGAGCTGGACGCCCAGACAAACTGAGTGATCGTGGTAGGAGGGCCTTAGTCAGGGAGGTGACCAAGAATCCAATGGTCAGCTTTATCATTGTGAGAGGAGAACCTTTCAGGACAACCATTTCTGCAGCAGTCTAACCAATCAGGCCTGTATGGTAGAGTGGCCAGCCGGAAGCCGCTCCTCAGTAAATGGCACATGCCTGCACATCTGGAGTGTGCATGGTGGTGGCAGCATCATGCTGTGTGGATGTTTTTTCACAGCAGAAACTGTGAGACTAGTCAGGGTTGAGGGAAAGATGACTGCAGTGATGTACAGAGATACACCTGATGATAACCTGCTCCAGAGCACTGTGGACCTCCGACTAGGATGAAGGTTTATCTTCCAACAGGACAACGACCCTCAGCACACAGCCAAGATAAAGAAGGAGTGGCTTCAGGACAATTCTGTGAATGTCCTTGAGAACAGAGATCAGACTTGAACCTGATTGAACATCTCTGGAGGCATCTAACAATGTCTGTGCACTAACACTCCCCATCCAGTTGATGGAGAACTTCTCAAGCTCCATAGGAGCATGGGATAAACAGGTGCCAAGTTTGTAGCATCATACTCAGAAAGACTTGAAGTTGTATCTGCTGCCAAAGGTGCTTCAACAAAGTATTGAGCAAAGGCTGTGAATACTTGTGTACATGTTATGTTTGTGTTTTGTTTATTTTTTATTTTAATTATAACATTACAAAATCTGCAAAAGGTGAGGTGTTATGAATATTTTCCAGAATATGTGTGTGTCTGTGTGTGACATGACATTAATTAACATGAATCTGCATCTTTAAGTTCATTTTTGTTTTTCAGTGTTTAATGAGTGTCTAATACAAGCCATGTGTACAAACCGCCTGCAGAGGGCAGTGTTGTGTTGTCAGTTGTGTATAATTCATATCTGCAGTATCATTCTTGTAATATCTACTTTACACCACATGGTGGTGATATAATCCCTCTTTGTAAGCTGCTATATTGCTCTCTCTGCACACTCACCCTCCTCACCACACTTCAGCCACAACCACAGTTTAATGGTGACATTAATTTGACTAATTGCAATTGGTTTGACTAATTGGTTTGTGGAGTGTTTTCTGAAACTGATTTGGTGTTAGCTGTTTAACTCTTAGACCTTTAGGCCAATTTTACTTCTTCACCAAAACATAAAGTTTTTATAGGTTACACAAACCAAATTGTGTTATTTCCAGGAGGTCCTGGTTTCTTAAAATTTGGCTTCATTTTAAAAATAAATCGAATTATATATTTATATTGTAAGCTTTGCTTATAAGAATATTGATTAGTTATTAGTAATCATTAGATTGACAAGAATATTTATAATACGTTTATTGTGTGTTTATCACTTTCATCTCTTCTCAAGATTTTAATTTGAACTCTGTGTGAGCAAAGTACGACGACTCTTCTCATTTTCTTCTCAAGCCCAATATCTGAGTCAGGGACTTCATTAGCCCCCTTATTGTTATATCATGTCTGTAGGTTACTCTGATCCTGAGTTATGACGCCTAGAACTTTTAAAGCGTTAAACATTTCTGGGAGTTATTTCATGGTTCATGCATTAAAAGTGTATTTCTGTCGTTCTGCAGGTTTGGTGTGGAGTGCAAAACAGTGGAGAGCGTTGGCGACATCCTTGTTCCAGCGTTCAGTGCTTCAGCACGTCACTGTGTCCTGCAGTCTGACCTGCTGCTCTTCAGCTGTGCCGGGGCACATCACTCTTTGCAGCGCGTCTGCCCCTGCAGGGACTACATGAAGGGGCAGGTTGCACTCTGCAAAGGCTGTTTATAACACACACACACACACACACACACACACACACACACACACACAAATACCCACATACACTCTTTTTCCCGGAACAGCAAACTACAGCTGTGATGCAGCTCCTTTGATCACCTCTTCAGTTTGTGTGTGTGTACAGCTTCTGGTGGTGGGGGTCTCCATGTTCTCCAGTTTAAATCCCCCTTTCACTTCAATACCACATCAGTGTGATGCTGCCTGTGCCACAGGGGAAGACCGGGGTGTGCTGGCTGCAGACAGTCAAAGGACACTTCCAATGGTTCCATGTAGTGTAACTGTGTTTTCACAGACGCTGTGGGAATTTATGCTGCCTACATACAATACACACAGAGACACCCGACGGAAAGAAAAGCAGGGTTTTTCACAAGCAAGCAAACCGTGGGATTGGATTCGGGCCGTATTTTACCTCCCTGAGTAGAATAAAAACAACTACCCTGGCAGGCATTAACCCAGAAAACTTATGTTTTGTCTGTCTTAAGGGAACATTTGTAGCCACGCCCACAAAATACGGGGAGGGGAAATACTGCACCTACTGTAAAAAGAAAAGAAAAAGAAAAAAATGCTAGAAATGAAGACACGTGCACAAACACATTCTTGAACCTGGCAGGATGGACTGGGCGATGCTCGTTTTTGTCTCAATGCTTTGAACAGTTGTGTTTCAGAAGCATTGCAGTGAACAATCTCCTAACCGAGAAGAAAAAGACAAGGAGAGAAAGGAAGAGAAAAAAAGAGGGACTGGACATGTGCTGTACTTGACTTTTTTTTGTTGTTGGTCTGTGACTTGGACAGCCCGATATGGCCTGAAATACTTGAAGAGGAGTGCAGGGAATGAGAACTTCACTGCCCCCTGCTTGTGTAGAGATGCTACTGCAGTGCTGCATTACGTTCTCCTTTTTCGTCATTTTTCCCTTCCAGGTCTCCTCTTTCCCTCAAGCTCTCTCTCTCTATGTTCCCACTCCTGCTTACTGACATCACGGGACCAACCTGACTTGACCGGACAGAACATTTTTAAAGCTCCATCAGAGCCCAGACCCTCCTCACGAAACGCTGCACACGGAGCAGTGTGTCGGAAGACCGGGATTCTGTGGTGACGGAATCTCTGCTTTCTCATTGACACTAGCTCTTCTGTTCAGGCCTGCCTGGAGAGATGGGCGTCCAAGTGTAGATACTAGTTTTGAATATGTGTAGAGGTGTTACAGCACTGAATGCGCAAACACATACAAGCACACACACACACACACACACACACACACACACACACACACACACACACACACACACATAATGGAATACTCCAGTATGTTTCAACCTATTATTAGAAAAGAAGAATAAAATACAAAAGCTGATGGGCAGTTTTAGGAATTTGAAAGTAAATTAAAATATACACTCCTCATCAAAAAAGTGTTGAACCCAGAAGGAATGAACTGATTGCGATGCATGACTGAAGTGGTGTCATGCCAGACTGTCATGGAGACACTCAGAATGGCAGCATCCAGAAGGCCTGGTGTTATGGTGTGGGTGCAATTCCGCACAACGCCAGAGCACTTTTGGTCTTCATTATAGGCACTTTGACAAACCAACATTATGCTAATGAGGTCCTGCAACCAGAGTTCCTGCCTTTTCTGAACACACACTCCGGTGTGCTTTTCCAACAGGACCACGCTTGTCCGCACACTGCTGCCGTCTCAAGAGCTCGACTGAAAATACAGATATTATACCATGACCAGTGACATCACCAGTCCAATTCCTGATTGGAAATGTGTGGGATGCTATCGGATGTGCTGTCAGCACTCCACCAGTACCGCACAACCAGTGAGAGTATTCAAGCTGTATGGGATGGGTTTTGACAGGACATCATTGGGAACCTCTACAACTCCATGCCAAGATGTCTGGCATGTTGCATTAAACCCAACGCCATACTGAGAGACTCTGCTTCGGTATCTTTAGATTCATAAATATGATCTTATTTATATTATTGGACTAAGTTCGTTTAATGTTCCTGGTCACCTTCTCAACAGCATTGCAATCCCACACTTCCTTCTGGGTGAGGCACTTTAATAAACTCTTCAGTCATTCTTTCATAGTTTTCGTGAAGGTAGGAGTTTGTGAACTAGAATACACTACTAGTAGAGTTGTGTGGGTGGAGTTTCCACAGGCTCTGCCTGGTTGCACTTTAAGATGTAACAGATTAGTAAGACGACATCATGTTGCTCGTTATAAATCATATGTTATAGTTTCAGATTTACAGTATATTTTCATTTATTTAGAAAGTTCAGCAAATGAATATTGGCCTCTTTTATAAGTGAATTCTAAAGCAATAGGATTTGAATTCTTTTTGAAATACAGGGAGACATGCTGAACTTGGTGTGATTGCTGCAGTACTTATTGGCATGTTCCAGACAGAGGTGGGTATTTCAGGTATCTCAGGGTAATCCAGGTCCACCACTTTCATATTAGATTTGGTCGTTTGTAGAATAATAACGGCACATGAGTTCATTTTGCTGGTAGTGGGAACAAAATTGTGGGCTGGATTATGACTGGCTGGTTCTGAAATATGCACCTCTAGAAGCAGCAGATGGAGACTGGTAGAAAAATGCTGGAGTGCTCCTGTACATTTTCAGACCTTCCACCTGCCGTGATCTACATGGTAGATTTTTTTTCCCCTTGCAGAACAGTGAGAACACACACTGTTGGTGTGTGAGAGTGAATACGATTAGTTTTTGTTTTGCAGGAATATTATATAGATTCAACTTCCCCTGCTTACCTTACAGCACACGTTAGTGGTTGTTAGTGATGGGAGCCGGAACACACTCTGCACTGCAGCACTGAAAAACTGCCAGTAAACAATGTGTTAATAACTCACTCACAACAGCGTACTCCAAAAACCAGCCAGTCTAAACTAAAACACATCCAGCTGGCCGGCAGTGACACTTGTGTTCCACTTCACTGACTTTTAAAGAATTGTGCTGAAACTCAATTTCCGTAATTTCAGCTTAAAGTCATCACAGATTTGTCTATAAGACCAGTATCAATGTTTCATTTCAGTAATGCGTTAAAAAAAAAAGGCCACATGTACATATTCTAAGCAACAGATTGATATTTAGTCATTTAAAGTGAAACATGATTACTGTTGCTAACCTTTGATTTACAGATTCTTGAATTCTTGATCTTTATTTGCCTGCAAAACATCAAAATCACCTTTAAAAACAAAAATTCTTTTTTTTTTTTTTTTTTTTTTTTTTTTTTTTTCTGGAATGGAAATGCACTGTCCTAACATATTTACTGATAACCTGACACAAGATGTAACACTGTAAAATTGTTCATAGGGGGGGGGGTGTTCCTTTTTAATTTATTTTATATACAGATCTTTTATCTTTGGTGAGTTTATTATTATTTTTTTTTTTATTTATGGAGAGTTGATTTTTTTTGTTTTGACAGAGGGAAATATTATTTATCAGAGTAATTTAAGGATTGTGCGTGTGGTTGTCCAGGACAGCATTTATTAAGGACAAAATGATCAGTGCACAAATATTGAGCAGCAGCTTCTTTTGCCAAGTTGGCAGACCGTTATCTTTCTTGTGCCCAAAAATCCTCTTTTGCATTTGCTTCAAAGCACACTGGTGGTTTTAGTGCGGCCACAGACAAATGAAGTATCATGTCCATATAAGGAATTCTGGATATAAACTGTTTATGAAAGAAATGGACGGAATTTTCAAAAATTGTCTCTGTGGTGTAAAATAGTGTCCAGCTCTAAACTGTCTCATCAGGTGCACATTCCTCCCAAATGCCCCTGGATCATCTGAATTACAAGGTTGGAGCCTCAGATACACGTGAAATCGGCCACCAGCTCTTCTCAAACTGCTACCATTGCATCATTGCACTTGGAGGAAGAGCGTCGGGCCCCCTGCTTCCAGCTCAAGCTTGGTGTGATATGGGGAGAGAGCACCAGAGAACCCACTCACAGAGAGCATGCCCCAGGATTCGAACCTGCACTCCTTCATGGATTAGTGCATTAGTCTCCTGAACCACTCAGCAGAGTTTATCTCCTCGGCTGAACACACATGTTCACTTACATCATTTCACTGCTGCCAACCTGCTGGTATATGTAGTTTTATACCAGAGCTCCGTCTGCTGTGTACTCAGTGTACTGTACTGTGTATATGGTGACTTAATAATTCTCTTCACCGTAGTGTTTTTAATGTTATGGCTGCCTCTGCCAGCCTGCTAATAGCTAAATTAAAGTTCCAAACTAAGCAAACCTCCACACAAAGATCAAACTATGTCCTCTCAGATCTGCTCATTTGACACACTAACAGCACCAAACGGCGGACAGTGACCAGGCCCAGCAGCAGTGATTTTCTCCTTGATAATAAAGCAAAGATGATGCTCGATTTTGCCTGTTAATGACCTTGTAATTCCAAGGATCCAGTGAAATGTGGAAGAAAATGTACGCAGGATGAAACCTAACATTTCCGTTTACCACAGAGCACAATTTTCAAGCCCCAGATAAAAAACTTCAGAGGTCTATATCTGGTGTTTTTTTTGCATATCATTTTTCTACCCCTGTCCTGGACAAGCACTGCATTGGGTCAAGTTTGGTTAAAAAAAATAAAAAACAAAAAAAAAAGCCAGCAAGAACCTCATGAGCTTTGTCTCGAATATCGGATTCCTTTACGCTTTTGCACATTTGTAAATACGGATGAGTCTCTTTTTGAGTTTCTTTTTAACTTATTTGACTTCAGCTGTTCAGTCCTTCCCTTCTTTTTTGTGTATAACATGACGTTCTTCAAGCCAAGCTACTGATTTAACCTTTTGTTCATGATGTGCCTTCTGATGGTTAGTGGACGCAAGAAGCCAGGGGACGAGTTGTGTGGATTAGTTTTGCCAAATGTTTGTTGATGGTGAAGAATTACAGACGTCTAGATGGGTCATGCAGATGTGTTTACAGCTGTTGAGTTAGTTTGTCGGCCAGTCTTTGATGCTGCCTTCCACAGGTCAGTTACTTGAGCTTAGATTAGAGAGGTTAGAAAGACATTATCGGTCCATGAAGTATTGTCATAATGTTTGGTATAAATGCTGATGAGTTTAAAGTTGGGGACTTTCTTGTTCAGTTCGGTTTGTTTTTATTTCCACATGCTTACATCATTTGCTAACGTGTTTCCTTTGGGTGGGGCATTTCATGTGGACATTGTTAGAAGAGATCTATTAATAGAGAACATAATGAAGAAAAAAAAATGAGGAAAAGTTTTGTTTCCATTGTTTTTTGATGAATAAGCAGAATATATCTTTATTTTTCAATAAACTTTTTTTCTGTGATGACAGACGTCGGTGTGGATATCTATGTGCGGCACTCTTAGCAGTATGTACATTTATACATTGCTTACACACACACACACACACACACACACATTCTCTTGGCCTCATCATTGGCCATATTATTTACATTGGGACTGAGGTTCTCAAGGCTCCTTGTCAGCATCTGTTCTATTTGTGCTTTCGTGAGAACGGCAGCCATGCAGAGATGCCTTCAGGCCAATAGTGCCCTCGCAAGTCCTAACTACACTCGTTAAGAGTGCTTAACCTGCTGGGTAAACAAAAGAAAATGTCCTTTTGCATGGCCTGTGTTTGAGCAGGTGTTTCTGACGAGGCCTGAAGAGCTCAACAGTCAAACAGTGTCAGAACACACAGATAAATTCCTACGAAAAATATAGATCTACAGAAATGAACGCTATACAAGTCAGCAAGGGTCTACACCCCAGAGCAATGCAGTGCTATTACCATAATATACTCTTTTTGTACTGTACACGAAAGGTTACTAATTACTACCACTACTGCACCCACCTCCACTTATTAACGTTAATATATTTGCTACATGTGACGCTCAGAAACCTGGCAAATATACAGATACATATTAAAGAGCCTGTTGGAAAGGTTTACATCAGTCTACAGAATACTTCATTAACATCACATTTCACATCCTCGAGGGTTCTGAGTAAGGCCGCTCACACACTCAATCACTCTCGCATAATTACAGCATGACCTTTGTGTGCCAGGCAATATTTTGTCTTATGGGCCGGTTTTCATTTGGACTTTATTTCCGGCTTATACTAGATGTAAAGGTGCGTTCCACTGAGAATATAGATTGTATATGCAGTTTCATTCCAAAGGCTTTTAAGCATACGTCTTCAGTAATAGGGTGTTGAGAAGATCACAAAGTGTAACATCTTGATTCTTCTCGACATGTAATACATTTTTCATTTTCATACACGATCACCTTGGTAGAGAGCAGAGGTTCTCCATCCTGGTCTTGGAGGCTGAGCTACCAGCTTGTGTGCAGAATCATTTCTCAAATTGCCTCTGAAAGCAGTCCTGCCTCTGAGGCAGAACAAACAAGATGGTTCAGAAAGTAAGCAATTAGAAGCATGCCAGTACGGAGAGCACCATGACATTGTCATGTGACCTCCTAGTGGTTTGTGCCGGTTACTGCAGTGGCATGCAGTAAAGAAAACACTGGATAGAAGTTATGGAACGGTGTCTTAGAAGCCAGTTAGCTAGTTGTCCTGATATTTTTTCTAGATCAATACCATATACAAACAGTTTCTTTAACACAAACAAAATCTTGAACTGAATTCCACATCTTTCATCCACATATAAAGCTCCAAGGAGCAGACACACATTTCTAAAGCTCTGTAAGGTGATTATTTTAATTGGTTATTCTCTGAACCAATTGCATTTGTTCTGCCACAGAGACAGACCTGCCTTGAGAACCATTGTGAGTGGTGATTTTGCACATGAGCCAGCTACCATACTGGAGGTGAGGAGCACCTGCCTCTGATGTTCAGATACTTTTGAAGGGCTTAATCATTCATATCTGCTGGTGGTAAACCTTCAGGACCAGGAAAAAAGAAATCATTGGAAATCATTACCTAAATTCCTTAAAACAGACGTTACAATACCGTTCATGAATGAATAATGAATCTGTGTTACCTGAGCGGACGGCTTCAGAATGCCCACACCTGTATCAGTTGTGAGGTTTTAACTTGAGTGGGGTTGGACACTGGCCAGCATTCTCATGTCAGAGTGATATGAATTCAAGAAAGGCATGATGGTGGGTGTTGATGGAAAAATGAAATTTTCAAAATTTCCCAAAGGCATTATCTTGCTGGAATATCCCATCATTGTGGGTACATGTCCAAGCCTACGAAGGCTGTAAGTGGTCACCAAGCAGTGAAACCAGTGGGCACAGGTCAATTACATGTTTAGGCAGACCAGTGGGCCCAACCAACGTCACGAGAATACACAATACTCTTTGGAACCACTAGCCTACACAGTGCCTTGTTGTCAGCTGAGGTCCAAGGTGTCATTGGGTCGGTGCCACACACAAACCCTACCATCAGCCCCAGACATTTGGTACGTGACACATCAGGCACGCCACGTGTTCCTAGACCTCAAGGGTCACCTAGCAACCTCACGATCCTTGGTGAGATGCTGTGTCCAATATCATGCTGTTAACAAATGCACACGGTTGTGTGTCCTACTCCCATATCTCATGGAAGCTAAAGAAAGCTGCACTGAATGCGGATGTGATTTCTACTAGAGTCACTTTTCCGTTTGCATGGATGATTCTAGCAGCACAGACAGTCACAGTAATTAAGCACCCGTGGCCAGCCACTGTAGTGTCCACTGTGGGTGGTAAGGAATTCTATAAGGTATTCTTGGTAAACACCTACACAACTTCGGAAATGGAATATCTCCTCCATCTGACCTCCACTATCATGCCTCTCTCAAACTCTCGATAATTTGTATCACCTCTCCATGAGCACTTTGGCCAGTGTTCAACCTCACTCGCAAAGTAACCTCTCACAACTTACACATGTGAGGGTATTCCCAAACCATCCCCTGAGTAACGGCGCTGTACATACTGATATCCCCTAACTTTTGCTAGGTCAGAGTAAGGTACCGAATACCAAATCAGGAGTTTGTGTGGAATGCATCTTTAACATCTGCCCAACAAAACAGACTCAAGTGCTTGAACAGGTGTTAACAGTAATCTTCACATCACACCGTACATACATCCTCTCATTCAGTTCATTTCTATGCTAGTGCAAAGAAAAGAAATTGCTTACAAATAATCATTAAAACAGAACATACATCAGTACTGCTCTAATACCTCTAACCAGAGGTGGGCATTTCAGGTCCAACCCAGAGCTTGGTTCCGATTGCCTGGGTGGCTCTGCTGAGGCTCAGCCTGCCAAGCCGTTAGCAAAATGAACTCAAGGTGGAGTAAGAGCTCTTATTCTACAAATAACCAAACCTAATATGAAAAGGCAAAGAGGAAATATCCTCCCCGGGATTTCGACCTGCTCGACCCGAAATACGCACCTCTGCCGCTAATGCCCAGCACCTTAGAACCGCTAACATTGATCAAGTCTCTATTTTACTTTTACAATCAAGAAAACATTATTAAACAATAACCTGAACTTCCTATAAAGTCCATCAGTACATATTCCTCCAGTCTGTCACATCAACGACATAAACAATGAAGTGTGACTGTTCTATATACACGGTTGTGTAGAGTTTGTGCTACTTTTCTGGAGTACCCCTGTGCTGTTCTGTATCTCTAAGGGTGCAGTGGTGCTTTATATGTAATGAGCAGGAAAAGCTTCTCGTGAACTGATTGTACTCCACTTACTAACGTGCTCTGCTTCTTGTGCACAATTTCATTTGATTTGAGGTTTGGTTTTACACTAAACTGTATGTGCTGAAGGATTTTCACTGACGTTCATGGCACCACAGCAACCACCATGTCTGGAAAAAGAGGTAGAAATCTTGCTTGCTTCCTTGGTTTAAAGGAATATTCTGTTTTGAGGTTGATTCCCCCAGGCTAAAATTGGTCTGCCACATCTGTGTTACACCTTTTGATTATCACTGACACGTTGTGTTGATCTAAGAAATCAACACAACATATAGACACTGAAATCACCTTGAACATATTTGGACAGTTGCTGAAAAATCTGTGTCCAGTAACAGCAGGATGTAACGTTAAAGCACAAATCTTCACAAACACTAACAGCTTCCAGTGCCATACAGTGGCATGCAAAAGTTTGGGCACCCCTGATCAAAATGACTGTGAACTGTTAAGCAAGTTGAAGATAAAATGACCTCCAAAAGGCATACAGTTAAGAATGAAGCACACTTTTCAACTTTTTCATTAATACCAGTGAATTATTTTGATTTTGGACAATTTCAGAGTAAATAAGAAAGAAATACCTTGCAAAACCTCAGATGACTTTGACCAAGGTCTCAGATCTTAATTAGATCTTAATTAACAATGGAAGTCAAAATAAGGCCTGGAAGACCAACAAAAATTCAGACAGGTGCTCATAGGATTGCCTGAATGGCAAATCAAGACCCACAATTGACTGCAAAACACTTTCTGGTAGATTGATCAGATTCTGGATTTGTGGTACATTGTTCAGAAATATGGTCTTCATGGAAGGGTCATCAGGAGAAAACCTTTCCTGCATCCTTGCAACAAAATTCAGTGTCAGAGGTTTATAATAGAACATCTAAAGAAGCCTGATGCAACCCATTAGGTTCAAATTAATGAGGCTGCAATGAGAAAATGTATATTTGGAGAGAAAAGGCACAGAACTTCATGAAAAGAACACCTCTGCAACTGTTAAACTGTTATAAAATTAAGATACAAAGGGAATATGTCATCTTTATATCTTTTGGAGATCATTTGTTCATAGTAACAGTAATTTTGACCAGGGATACCCAAACCTTTGCTTGCCTCTGTATTTGTACAGCAGAAGCATTACATTACCTTTCCTTAACCTTCTTTCCTTTTTCTAGATGTAAAATAAAATGTGTACTGTACTACACAATAATAATAATAATAATAATAATAATAATAACAACAACAACAACAACAACAACAACAACAATAATAATAATAATAATAACACTAATAATAATTGTTATTATTATTATTGTTATTGTTATTGTTATTATTATTATTATTATTATTATTATTTGTTGTTGTTGTTGTTGTTGTTGTTGTTGTTGCTGTTGTTATTATTTGCCTGAAACTAAAAATGACATTTTGTAAATGTTAGTTAGTAAATGTCAGTTTTGTGAAAGGTGCTTTAATTGAAACAAACTGTCAGACCCCGTTAATCTTAGTAATGAAGTCCTGCTGTAAGGAACTATAAAATATTAAAATTAAATGAAAAATATAAATATTCAATATTAAATAAAATATTCAATTAAAATGTTTATATATTGATATTATTGCTATACGTATGTTTATAATGATTAATATTCCTCTTATAAATGATTTGTTTAAAATTTACCAAATATATTCTATCGTGTAAGGAACCTTGATTATGCTCTGCAGCTTGACCAGCATAGGCTTTTCATTTGAGTTTGATGGTTTAGCTGGTCAACCAGCACGACCATGGTGGACTAACTTTACCAAACTAATCAACCAGCTTGGACAAGTGTAATCCGACAAGCTCAAATGAAAACATAAGCAATGTTGGTGCAGCTACATTACCAGCATACCAGCTAAGAGCAGAAGCTGAAGCAGGGCTTAGTAGAGTTATAAAAAGTATATATATATATATATATATATATATACCTATATATTTAAACACAAACATCTTCAGAGATTGAGGTGATACAACTGAACACATAAAACTGAAAAAAAAAAATGTCTTCTTATTTGTGAAGATAGAAATGCAGGATAAAGTAAAGATGCCCTAATAACTGGTATTTCCTGTTTTGGCTGAAATAATGTCAGTCAGATGTTTAACAGTCTAACAGTCTCTGAGTTCCAGTGAAAGATAGATCTTCCCGCTCCTCCATGTGATGTTTCAGGCTTTGTACACACAGTCTTACATTTTCCTCAAGCCCCCTCTGATGCAATAAAGATTACATGGTGGTTTCTGTGATGGAGAGCTCTCCATGTCCTGCTGCATCAAAGCAGCTCCAAACCATGACACCTCCACCCCCATGCTTTAAATATGTTTGAGGACTGTGTGCTCAAATGCTGTGTGGTTTGTGCCAAATATCTACAGTTCTCAAATGAAGAAAACTGCCTTTCCAACAGTTTTCTATTACTTTTCTATTTGTAAAAGACATTTATTAACTTTTATGTGTCACTGTATGTCCCCTCCATCTCTCAATAAACTGATCAAATGTCCAAGTTTGAATATGTTAAAGGGGCCATTTTTAGGTGTCATTTTAATACTAATGTTCACATTATAATGAAGCTTATGAACTTAAGCATATAAAAATTAACTGTAAAAAAAGAAATATAATGTTTGGTAATTTGATACATTTATGTGCTTCCAAAAATGTGGAATCAAGTTACCACTAATTATTGCCTTTTGAGAACTAGTTCTGAAATAATCTCTAAAAGAACAAATTATACACATTTACATCTTAATTTCCAAAAACCTCTGACAGAAGAATTCCTGATTATCCTCTACAAAAATAGATTTTACCAATGTATTCAGATGTGATTCAGCAGCTGTCCAGAGTCTTACAATATTGTGAATGGAGGTTTTCCATTGAAAATATTCCTTTAAACCCTCAGAAATTCCAAAATGACCCAGACTTTCCTGATCATTTGTGAGCTCAGTTACTTTAAAGGGGGATTCCATTCATTTTTCAGTCTGTGAAACAGAATCATTCAGAGTGATTCTCAGTTCTACACAAACTTTCCAATTCAAATTTGATCACATGGGTCCTAATAGAAACAGATGTTCACATTGTTGAACAATCGTGAAAAAGTTAAAACACCCCGTGAACATCTTGTCTTTTAAAAATCATTTGTAAAACATTCTTGTGAGGAAATGTTAGGACTTCATGGACCCTAATAGCTGGTATTTCCTCCTTTGGCTGAAAAAATGTCAAATAGATGTTCCCTTTAAGAGTTTGCCCGTCTCTGAAATAAACTGAAATAATTATCTTCCCACTCCTCAATGTGGAATTCTTTCAGCTATGTGATGGTTCATCATCAGTCTTTGCACAGATGGTCTTACATTCCTCAAGCCCCCTCTGATACAATAAAGATCTCATATTGGTTACTATAAAGGAGAGATCTCCAGGCCCTAATACAGCAAAGCAGCCCCAAACCATGAGACGTCCACCCCCATGCTTTATAGTTGGTATGAGGTCTGTGCCCAAATAATTCAACTTTTCACATTGTTCCAGAAGTCCTACTCCTTGTCCATGTGTTCTATGGCAGATAGAACAGTCTTAGTCTTGACCTGATGTTTTTCTTTGTTTGTTTGTATTGACAGCAAAGGTTTTCTCCAGGCTTAATTCCAACTTTTTGTTGTCTTTCTAATAGTAGATGATTCACTCTGACCCCAGCTGTGGCAAGAGCTATCTGTAGGTTGTATGAAGACATTTTAGGATTGTTGGAGACTTCTTAATGTATCTTGTGGTCTGCTCTTGAGCTGAACTTGCCAGGGCAGCCTGCCAGGGCAGCCCATGTTGGCAATGTTCTCCACTTGTGAATTAATTTCCGGAGAGGGGAACGACTGATTTCTAATTTTTGAGATCTTTTTAAATTCCTTCCCAGATTCATCTGCATCTACAGCCTTCTTTCTGAAGACCTCAGAGCTCTTTGGCTCTGGCCATCGTGACACCACTCAACAATCATGTGCAACAGAAAATACATTTCTGAGGTTTAAATAAGCCAGCCTCCTTCAACATCATCTCTAATGATGGTCTAATCATTTGCAGCTGATGTGCTGCACCGGATTCAATTTTTAAAAAATAGTAATAAATTGCATTTCTAATAATTACATTTTACAAAGACTTTTTAAAGAATTTATCCAGTTTTATGTGTTTAGTTATTTCACTTCCACTGATTAAATATGTTAAAAGTCAAAGGTGTTCATGGGGTGTCCTAACCTTTTCACATTTATGTGTTCTCTGTTCTCTAGAGTGATGAACCTCCATCCCACAGCTTTGGGATGAGTTGCAGTGCTGTTTGTGATCCAGATCTAAACATCTAACATGGGTTTAATAACATCAAATCATCACATCAATGTTCCAAAAATGGCAGCGTGTTACTCAGGGTTACAAAACAGATGTGGCAGAGCAGATATTAGGTTTTAAACCTAATGGAGTGCTTTATACTCTCACCATAATCAGGTCTAATGAAAATAAGAAGATGAGTCCATAACGGAGTGTCTGACCATGATGAAGCTTTTTCATCTGTAGGTGCACCGATGGTCCTGATGAAGATGAATAAACACTAAAGTGTCCATGACTTTCTCTTTCTTCTAACGCTTCAGTCACCTTCCAGACATCCAGTATTGTCCATTCTCTGCTCATGTGTCATGTATGAATGGACATGTGAGCGCAGGTGTTTTTTTTTTCACTGGGAGAACAGAAGAACTGTGTGTAGTGATGTACAGGTGACGTTCTAACAGATGTGTCCTCCAGTCCACTTCATAAACAGAAAGCTGTAAAGAACACTTTTACCTGCTTTATCTCTTCAGACTTCTTGTACTTTTGCATGATCCTCCTGCTCCTCTTCAGAGCCATGTTGTAGGTAACGAGAGATTGTGCAGTCCATATATTTAAATTTTCATATATATTTTTATATGTATGTATGTGAGTGTGTGGGTGTTTTCCTTCTCCAGGAGAGCCTCTACAGGAGTGTGTGGGTTGACAGAGTCCATTCTCTGTGAGTGTGTCCTACTCAAAGCGCTCATAATGTCTGGTTTGTCTCATACGGGGCACCATGTCCATCAGCAGCCTGAGGGAAGAGAGGCAGTATTACAATCATAAGCAACATAACACTCACCTTCTAACCTGCTGTACAATAAGATAGAAAGCTGAAATCTCCGTATTTCAATTTTCTGTAGTTCGGCAAACATTTGACCTGAAATGTCTTTAGATCTTCATCACAGACATTTCAGGCTTCGTCACATCAAACTAGATGAAGAGAAATCAATTAAACGAATGATACAAAAATGTGTTTTTTTTATTAATTGAGTAAAATTATTCGGTATTAAGTATCTTGATGGGAAAAGGGTGTGAACCTTTGTTTACAATACCTGGTATGACCCAACATCAATCCAACTTTTCTGTTTGAACTGCTGATCAAGAATTTACTGCTCTGAAGAGCCAAGTTTATGTTCTCAAAACATGGGAGGACCTGATAACTTACACCTGATTGCCATCCTCTTAACCCAAACACCTGACTAATTGGGTTCGCTTTATCTAGTTTTTAGAGATTAGAATTGATCTCATTTCTGGTCAGAGTTTTGCAGAAATACCCCCAATCAATGTGTGGAAACAACCTAAGCAAAATAATCCAAAGAATCAGAATCAATGGTCTAGAATTGTACCCTATAATGAACGTTTAATTCTATTTTGTTTCACTTTACTGCAAATAATGATTTGAACTGTCTAATACATTTTAATAAATATGAATATAGAGTTACATGGAAACATTTTGGCACCTCTGATCAAAATGACAATTACTGTGATTACAGTTAAGCAAGATGAAAATGAAATGATCTTCAAAAAGTTAAAGATAAAACCTGCTTTTCAACATTTTAAGCAACACAAGCTTAGTAGAGTCAAGTTTAGAGTCAAAAAAGTAAAGGAATACCTTGCAACAGTATAGGATTTGAGAGCTCAGATAACGTTGACTGAGGTCTCTGATCTTAATGAACTTGTTAGGGTTATGTTTTGTTCACAGTCATTGTTAGGAAAGGTCAGGTGATGCAAATTTCAAAGCCTTATAAATACCTAGACTCCCCCAACCCAAAAAAGCAGCCATGGATCCCTCTAAACAGCTTCCAATCACTCTCACAATGATTGAGGCCCACAAAGCAGGAGAAGACAATAAGAATATAGCAAACTGTTTCCAGGTTGCCATTCTCTGTTAAAGTGTGATTAAGAAATGGCAGTTAACAGGAACAGTGGAGGTCAAGACAAGACCAAGGAAGTTTTCTGTTCATAGGATTGCTAGAAAGGCAAATCAAAACACCCACTTGACTGCAAAAGACCTTCAGGAGGATTGGTCAGACTCTGGAGTTGTGGTACATTGTTCTCCTGTAGAACAATGGCCTTGATGGAAAAACTCTCCTGAATCTTCACCACAAAATTCAGCATCAGAGGTTTACAAAAGGACATCTAAACAAGACTGATGCATTTTGGAAAACAGTCATGTGGACTAATGAGGTATGTTTGGACAAAAAAGGTCACAGAATTTCATGAAAAGAGCACCTCTGCAACTGTTAAGGATCAATCATGATCTAGGGTTTTTTACAGGTAGAAGGAAGAATGTATTCAGGTAAATTCCAGCAAATTCTGCAAACATAACGCAATCTGTTCAGAAGCGGAAGTTGAAGAGAGGATGGCTTCTACGAATGAATAATGATCCCCAACAGACTACCTCAAAAGGTGCAAGCTGAAGGTTTTACCATGGCCCTCAATCTGTCCCACAATCTGAACATCATCTCTGTGGACAGACTTCAAAAAAGCAGCGCATTTAATAACAATCAAGCAGGTTCTAATTTGAATTTCTAGCAATCATACGAGCAGATGTCATAGGATTTTGTCTTCCAGACCTTGTCATGACATCCATGTTCCTGTTGACTGCCATTTCTTAAACTACATTTCAAACAGTGCTAGGCAGCTGCTTAGAAGAACCCTTGGCTGCTGTTTTTTGAGACAAGGTTATAAAGCTTTGAAAATTGCATCACCTGGCCTTTCCTAATGATGACTGTGAACAAGCCAAAACCCTAACAGGCAGATTAAGATCCGAGACTTTGGTCAAAGTTATCTGAGCACTCAAATCTTCTACATTTCCCATATTTTGCAAGGTGCTCCTTTCCTTTTTTCACTCTAAAACTGTCCAACATTAAATTAATACACTGTGTTTCATCTTTACCTTTATGCCTTTTGGAGATCATTACATCTTCAACTTGCTTAACGGTTCACAGTAACAGTCATTTTGACCCAAAGTGCCCAAGGTTTTGCATACTTTTTACATATTTAAGTGTTTTAATGAGTGAATCAAATCTTTTTCTTTCTAATTCTCAGAGGCCTAAAACCTCGAAAACAGTGCTGTATATATCCAGTTAAATCAAAGACTGAATTCTCACTTGATGCCGTAAGCAAGGATGATGAGTCCGATCAGGACACCGATGGCACCATCCAGGTACCAGATTTTGGGGTCATTCTTAAATACCTCCGCACTGATGAGGATCGTGAAACCCATTACTCCTCCCACCAGTGAGTTAAAACCTGTAAAACAAACAAACCCATCAATTAAAAGAAAAATGTAATCACCGTAATTGAGAGCATTTAGAATTAGAGAGTCAGAACAGTTTATAATTTTGTGCTCTCAGGCTCCTGCTAATGATCATGCAGAAGAATGTGCTGTAGAGGCAGTGAAGGCTATATAATGGTGGGGAAGAGACCTCTCAACACTGGTGTTGAATTTCACACACTGGTTTGAACCAGCTTCAAATGTAGTTGCAGGCGAGTTTGTTGGACTCTGTGTGTGTGTGTGTGTGTGTGTGTGTGTGTGTGTGTGTGTGTGTGTGTGTGTGTGTGTGTGTGTGTGTGTGTGTGTCAGTGTGTGTATGTGATGCAGTATTAGCTGGTTTCTTTCTTCAGTGTTTGTGTCAGGTGGCTCAGGAACTGTCAATATGAACTGTCAGATGATGTGCTAACATTCAACAGCCATGAGCTCCTCTAAGCAGCTGGATGAGGATCTAAAAATGTCCAGCAGAGGAAATCTATAAACAGATCATTCGCTTCCATCAGAAATGACAGTAATGGGGAACTGTGGAAGTCAAGGTAAGAAATGGAAAACTGCTCATATTTTGGCCATAAGGACAAATGACATTAAAACCTTCATACTGAAAGTATGAAAACAAAAGTCAACATCGTAAAGTTGATATTTGACGTTTGCAAAACATCTATATGGACAGGCATTTTGAGACCAGCGCTGTGGAATAAGTAACATTTCAAATCACAGCAACCACAATCACTAAAGGAATCAATGAAGAAAACCAGCAGCATTTGAGGAATTGCCAACTGTTAAGAATGGGGTGGATGTTATATTTTGTTGTTGTGTGGCAGCCAGTGAAACATTGCATGGGATGAAGGAATGGATTGTGTTCAATTTTAGCAAATAGTGAAAGCAAATATGCTGAAAAACCTGAATCTGGAAAGAAACTGTCTTCTACAGCAGCACAATGATCAATGACATACACCAACAACTACTATCAGCTACTTCATAAAACACAAGCTTTTGGAATGTTCTTCACATTCCCCTGACTGGGAAATTTGTGGGTAGATCTTAAAAAAGCCCAGCAGCAAGACAGCACATCTCAGAACTTAGTGTTTTGTGAGAAAGAGTGGGTGAGAAATTCCAGAACAGAAAGCAAGAATGGTGAATGGTGGAGAAGCTTCTTCACAGTGATTTGCTCTTTATGATTTCCCTCCCAAGTCTCCTTCTTGCTGAGATGGACAGTTCTGTCTCTACTGTTCCTGGGAGGTATGATACAGCTCCATTTCCTCACAGCTGATCGGAGTACTTACTAAGATATCCAAAGACTTGGATACAAATGTGTAGCCTGTTCCTTTCTTGTGCATTCCTGCAGCTTTCGGATTCATAATCTGACCAAAAGGACTTTTAGAATCTTTCATAAAGAAAAGCTGACCTTTTTTAATGATTCACAGATATAGACCTCAGCTATAGAGGAATGAGTCCTTGTTATATTGTCAGGAAATTGTCACTGTACAATATTTTTGTAGTTTGATGTACTTTTGTTCAACAAAAATGTTTATTTGTAATGTTTAGATTGATATTTACAATACGTTACTTATTTATTGTACTTATTACTTAAGTACTTGGCAGTTGTCCAAATGAAATAACAATAAAAAAACTTGAATATCCATTATTATTTTTGTTATTTGTGTATGTATCAGTATTGTCCTTTCCCAAAATTATGAAATTTGAACACTGTGTGAACAAATATATAACCCAAAATCTGGGTCAGTGATGTCATCATCTCAACCCCCTCTGATCAGTCTGCATGCAGATTGAGCAGAGCAGTAAACATGCACTGGAATGTTTTTTTGGCATTTAAACTGGGAGTTATTTCAGTTGGAAATGAGGGAATTTTAGTTATTTCCCGAGCTGGAGGGTAGTTTGTTATGATATATGAATCATGTCTGTAGGTTACTATGATTCTGAGATATAAAGTCTAGAAAACAACAACTGCCTGCAAAGTGTGGATCTCGGATTCTAAGAGATTAATTAATCTGCTGAATTTTTGACTTGCAAGGACAACTAAACTCCACACTTAACAAAGTCATTTTACATACTTATGATGGTAGTAACGTCTTGTTCCTGCAGATGGCGTTGCATGAAAGTAATTGGGCTACATAGAAATGGTATGAGGTGGTACAGTGCAGTGAATGTCTCGTTGGATGTGTGGAAAAAAGGTTACAAAGTCGTTCTTAATGATTGGTAAGAAGGAGTTGAGAAGTCGCTTCACATCCAGGCTTCTATAGGTCAACACAGGTTCTTCACAACCAATTTCTGTAACACGAACCATGAACGTGAACATATGGGGCAAAATGGTACACAGGCCTTTTCTCAGTTTATCGTAAAGACACAACACTGACGAGAATTTCCTGTAAATGTCGATTCATTTTTACACCGAACCTCATTTTCTTAAATTTGAAGTCAGATACAGGATGTGTTAAAGCCACAGGAATGATCACTGTTATGAAAAAGTCTTCATAAACTGGACAAATTCCAAATAAGAAAACATGAATATCAGAATCCGTGTGAGAACTATGGGGGAAAAGTGGGTTTTCAGAAGTCAGTTGGTGAATGAGGCCCCTTGTTTCCTTCCTCCTATAAAGCCACCGTTTCTGAGATATGAGGTTTTCTCCTGACAGTGACAATGTGGATCACCCCGTCTCCAATCTCAGATATCTCATCTCCCCATTGGTCAGCAGCCAAAAGGGAGGGGCCAAAGGCTCAGTTGCTACGACTGCAGAGAGGAAAAGCCCTGGCTGGCCATTACCACGGCAACATACCATCAGTGATGAGGGCTCTGCTGGTCAGGACTCTCCCCAGCATGATCTTCACTGCGGCCAGGATCACACACACCACACCGCTGATCACCGACACACTGTAGAGGAAATCATCCTGAGAGGGAACAGAGAGAGAAAGAGAGATAGAAGACGGATGGATGATGACAAAAGGAGAGAGAGTGTGAAAGAGAGCAAGTTGAAAAATGAGAAACGGAGAGAGAAAGGATGAGAGCTGCACTCCAGGTCTTAACAGAATCATTAATATTGCATACCGGCCTTGTAGGCATGAAAAACTGCAGCGCTGCAAGGTTACTGCCATCAGACACAGCACTCTCTCTACCTCTCTCTCTCTCTCTCTCTCTCTCTCTCTCTCTCTCGCTCTCTCTCTCTCACTCACTCTCTGTCTCTCTCTCTCCTTTCTCTCTCTCTACCTCTCACTCTGTCTCTCTCTCTCTCTCTCTCTCTCTCTCTCTACCTCTTGTCACTGACTCTCTCTGTACCTCTCTCTCTCTGTGTCTCTGCATCTCTCTCTTCTCACTGTCTCTATCTCTCTTTCTTTTCATTTCTCTCTCTCTCTCTCTCTACTTCTCACTGTCTGTCTGTCTGTCTCTCTCTCTCTCTCTCACTCTCTCTCTCTCTCTCTCTCTCTCTCTCATTGTCCCTATCTCTCTTTCTTTCTCACTCTTTATTTTATCTCCCTATACAGCTCTCTCATTCACCTCCCCCACTTTGTTTCTATTCTCTACCCTCTCTCAGTACATTCTCTCCTATTTACCTCCTCTCTTTATCGTTTCTCCTCTTTACCTTTCCCGCTCCCTCTCTTTATCGTTTCTCCTCTTTACTCCCTCTTTTTACAGTTTTACCATTATGTCTCCTTTGAATTTCACCCCCCCTCTTCTTATTCTCTCTCTCACACACACACACACACACACACACACACACACACACACACACACACACACACACACACAACAAAACATATCAATTTCTTCTTCTCAAGCATAGGACTGTGATGAATCTGTAGCTACAATAAACACATCAATTTTAATGGAGCCAAGGTGATGAAATCTGAAAATAGAAAGCCGGCGGCCCTGAATTGTGACTCCAAAAGAGTAAAAAATGACACAGGTCATCCTTCAACCCCATTTTTATTAATTTCTATTTCTCTCTCTCTCTCTCTCTCTCTCTCTCTCTCTCTCCCCCCCTTTCTGTTTCAACCTCAGGTACCCATTTATCTTCTCTTTTAATGGCATTTATGGTGTATTTTCTTTCACAACAGACGTTATCCGTCCCACAATCTAATCATATGTGGACAGTGAGACATTTAGCTGTTTACACCTGCCATGTCCACCTGCAATGTCCACCTGCCATGTTTTCTGCCATGTCTGGGATGCTACCCATGTGATTACTCTGACATTTTTTGTCAGCAATATTGTCCCAAGAGTCCAAAAAGGTACAACATATCATCAAAACTTCACACATATGACTAAAATGAAGAACTGATATGTTTGAGGGTTAGACCAGAGAATGGATCCATGCTGGAGCTTTTGCAATGGCCCTCACAGTCCCCTAAGCTGATAACCGCTGAAAATCTGCAGGATGTCTGTGCTGTGCAGAATGACAGACCAGAAACAGGTGTTTTGCAAGACTCGATGGTCCCCATAACAAGCTAAATACATACACACACTACAACACCATGCAGTCCTGCCCCCCTCAGTGTGCTGGAAATGCATCCCTGGAAACCTGGAACCTGGAAATGCATCCCTGAGTCACAGAACAGATCCCTCACCACTGACAGTTTTGCTGCTCAGGCTCAATATCTCAGCAATGTCTCATGGAAAAGGAGAGATTAAAATGAGCCATCTCAACACGGCGATGTGGAGAAGGAGCTTTACAATGTGCGTTTATCATGTACATTCTTATCAGGGATGATTTACACGATGTGCAGACAGCAGATGGCACAGTGATGCAAGTACTGAGAAATGACTGGATGCAGAGATCCATCGCCCCAAAGACAAGAGCTTTTAGCAGGACAGTGCAAATGTCTGCGTAACTGCAGCACAAAGTAAAGAGTGATGTCTAATTAGAAAGTGCATTAGTGTTAGTGTGAGACATCTAAACAATATAATACACTCAGCATTTTCAACACTGCACTATAGGAAAAATGAGGAACACCTTACTGAAGGACAGCACGACAACTGCCATAAAGCTACATAAAATGTAACTCTAGGCCTCTAGGGAAATTTTTTGGGGGGATATTTTTGAAGTACTTTTATTCACCAAAGGAATTAGAAACGTATTTGTAGGAAATAACAAGATACTGTTATTTTCAGGAGAATGAACAGAATTGTAATATTTGTATGAATATGACCATGTTTTGAATAATTTATTTGTGCCTACATTTTTTTTGGCTCCCAAGTGCTGTGGGAAATTGATCATCCAGACTATTTTTGAGCTGAAAATGCAAGAATCCTCACAAGTTATTTACACTGATTAGATTGGCAGCAAAAATCCAGTTTGACTGCAAAAGACCTTCAGGTTCTTCACCGGTGCACTGTTCTACTGTGCAGAAACCCCCACACAAATACGACCTTCCATGAGAGGCCATCAGACGTTGTTTTGTTCATATACAAATGACACAGAATGATAATAACAGCTGCTTTAACAGTATCTATGTTTTCTTTTACTTTATATGTTTTGAAATTCAGGTCATGTTTTTTCTTGCTGTACTTCTGCCCACTTAATGAACTACTATCCATGGAGCACATCTGAGAACACAACAGTGATGCAAGTAAAGATGTTTCCTAATTAGAGTCCCCTTCCCTGTAGCACCTTCCTAGTGTAGAGATGAAGATGAGATGTTAGCCATTCATTTCTGAACACAGAGTCACTCTGGGTTTCATGTTTTCAAATGTAGATCCTTAAAGCACCAACACTGTAAAAACACCCCAAACTATTCATATGTCAAGAAGTGCTAACTGCTGTGCGTGTGTGTGTGTGTGTGTGTGTGTGGGTGTGTGTGTGTGTGTGTGTGTGTGTGTGTGTGTGTGTGTGTGTGTGTGTGTGTGTGTGTGTGTGTGTGAGTAGATCAGCGGTTTTAGACCTATTTAAATCTGCTGTAAGGTTCAGACAGGGACAGGCGGAGACACAAAATCAGTTTTTTGGCCCAGTACACTGCAGCTTACTGGTCATCCAGCTGATGATTAATAATCAGTGCTCTCATAGGACTACACAAACAGGTGTACACACACACACACAAACACACACACACAGACGCATTCGCCTCCACATGCCGCCACAAGCACACCCGCTGGAGTGCAGTGCAGAACCCCCTTTTCTGTGGGAGTGGCCTTATTAATATTTTATTACTGAAGCAGGGTTAGGCTGAGTGTGAGTGTGTGTTGAGGGGTGGGTGGGGGGTGACAGTTTTGAGGGTGTGTGTGTCTGGGAGTGAGACTGAGGGTGTGTGTGTGTGTGAGATCAGCAGCAGATGAAGGCAGTAGAGAAATATCAGATCTATTTTTAGAGAGTGCTTGTATGCGCCAAACTCAGCTTTACAGACCAGAGCAGAGCTGGAATCCTCCTGAGAGCAGCCAGAGTACTGATTAAACCATCCAACACACACACACACACACACACACACACACACACACACACACCACCTCCCCAGAACTCACTCTATCTATCTATCTATCTAGCTATCTAGCTATCTATCTGTCTGTCTGTCTGTCTGTCTGTCTGTCTGTCTGTCTGTCTGTCTATCTATCTATCTATCTATCTATCTATCTATCTATCTATCTATCTATCTATCTATCTATCTATCTATCTATCTATCAGCTATATATCTATCTATCTAATCATACCTGAATCCAGGGGTGGGCTACAGGGCTATAAAGCAGTGACTATAATACTGAGTTCCCTGGAATCATGGAGCTCCATCCAGTACTTTTGACATGGCTTGGGGATGAGGTGAGATGGTGGTCATCTAACATCCTGACCTCACTAATGCTCTTGATACTGAATGCAATCAAATCCTGTGTGTAAATCAAATCCTCAGTTACTCCAACAAAAGCAGGATAAAAATTATTTTGGCATGTCAGTCTGTCTGCCTGCCTGCCTGCCAGTCTGTCTGTCTCTCAGTCTGCCTGCCTGCCTGCCTGCCAGTCTGTCTGTCTCTCAGTCTGCCTGCCTGCCTGTCTGCCAGTCTGTCTGTCTCTCAGTCTGTCTGCCTGCCTGTCTGCCAGTCTGTCTGTCTGTCTGCTTGTGTTTATTAGTATGTCTGAGTGTGTATATCTGATCTCATTTCTCTCACTGTCACTGCTGCTCTAGTGTTCCAGCCTGGTGTCTCCTCTGAGACAGTAGCACTACGAGGATGAGGATGAAGGGGGATTGGAGTTTTGGGTTTTGTGGGGTTGGGGTTGGGGACGGGGCTCGGGGTGGGGGTTAGTACTGGCTCACAGATATATCTGCAGCACTCTTTCCCCTCTACATGTTGCCAAGCAGCCCCGATTGCCTGGCAACAGCAGAGTGAGACAATTCCCATCCTGCACACACGCACACGCCCGTCCCTGGCTTCACACCTCTCCCGTTCCTCTATTTCGTCTCACTTCACACCACAGCTGTGCTGCATTCTCCACTTCATTACTGAAGGCACACTACCTACCCCAATGGTGCTCTGTTATTTCAGCCAGCAGAGCTGTGAACACTGCAGGACTGGACTGAAGCTGTGATCATGTTGGAATCATGGAATTGCAATATTCCAAGACCAAAGCTGATATCCGACCATGCTATAATGTGTAGAGTGTAGAATTGAATTTTTATTTCATTATTTAGTTTGTGTGTGTCAGAACCTTCGGGATGAAGTTGAGAAGATGCAGTCAGGAGGTTACTAGTTCAAATCAGGATGAGGGAGAAAGAACTGAGTATCGTACACAGTTTTACTTTACTTCTTTATGTGCCTTTATATATATAAAGCCTGCTTGTATTTTAAGCTGCTTGACTAGAACTGCCTCGAGTCAGCTGTTCAGGGCTGGATGACACAACAGCATGTTTTTTGTCACAAACACGATCACTCTGCGGAACTTTGGATTTCAGTCTCAGTCTCATCGTGGTGGATCACTCTTTAGAGAGATATATCACCATAGCAACTTTTGCAGAAGACAAAGTTGGGTTTTCATCATCATAAAGAGCTCTTAATCCGACCAAGGCTGCACTTCACTTCCTTTCTTTGTGACATTTATGAAATCAATTATGCAAATAGTTGTATAATAATATAAATAAATAATTGTTTTTCTTCAGAGGAAATGAAGAAAAACAAATCATTTTCACTACAGCTAGAACAAGCATGGTGAAAGTGTGCTCTTTACAGTAATACATGCTTTTCTTTTACTGTAACAAACCTTTTTTTTAAGGAAAAACGATGCTAGACTAATCCAGGTTAGAGTTACAGACTGTTCATCATAAATCATGCTTTAAAATGCACAACAATAAAATCAAAACCTGAGCATATATAGGAGGGGTGTCCAATCATATTCCATAAAAGGTCTGGAGAAAATTCCACTCTGTCACAAACTCCTTCAAATTTAATGATCCAAAATCTGAAACTTAATCTGCCCTGGAAAAGGTTAAGGTGTGCAGCATTAGTTGTCATGGTGATATATTGCTGTAAAAAGTGATCTGAGAGAGAAAATGCAGGGACAGAATCCTGCTTCGTGAACCGTGAGAAATTTCATAAAGCAAGATTTTGTTTGTGCCTACAATCAAGACAGCAATAGAGAAAGCTAAGGGATTTTTGTTATTGGACAGTCCTGAGTGGTGGGCTTTCATATATTTTATGACAAAGTCAGACACACTATGCACAAATAAAGGGAAGTCAAGACCAATATTGCCCTCCACTGCTCCACCAACAAAGATCACAGCAAGAGCAAGACATGTCACAGTGCAGGCTCACAAAGGAACACAAGGTAACTTATCAGCAACTAAACATTGTCTAATGTAAATGTTCATAAGCCCACCACCTGGTGGACACTGAACAGGAAAGACATGCATGGCAGGGTTTCAAGGAGAAAGTTGCTGCTCTCCAAGCACATTTGTTGTTGTAGCCAAATGTAGATAAATAAGTCCAAAATTGTGTTATGTTTGGAGAAAGAAAAACACTGTATTCCAGCATAAAACATTCCTATCGCATCTGTCAAACATGGTGGTGAAAGTATTTTGGTTTGGGCCTGTTTTGCTACATCTGTGACAGGACGGCTTGCCATCATTGACAGAACTATGAATTTTGAATGATACCAGCAAATTTGAAAGGAAAATATCAGGACACCTGTCTATGAGTCCCAAGAGAATGTGGGTCAGTTATTGATGCACAAGGACGTCACACCTGATACTGAAAATAAATGTTCACATAATTTTCCCATTCACAGACATGTCATTTCCCTCAAGAATAAAATGATCATGTGTAATATTTTTGTCTCATTTGTTTGATTTGGTTCTCCTTATCTACTTTTAGGACTGGTGAAAGTCATACTGAAATATAGAAAATGCTGCCAAGCACCACTGTAAGCACAGAGACTTCCCCAACAACAAACTAAAGGGCACTGCTATGATAAAAAATCACCGTGCTTCATTGTAGGAATGGTATTGGCTAGGTGATGAGCAGTGCCTGGTTTCCACCAGATATGATGCTTGGCATTGAGGCCAAAAAGTTCAATCTTTGTGTCATCAGACCAGATCATTTTGTTTCTCATTGTCTAACAGTCCTTTAGACGGGCTGTCATGTGCCTTTTACCGAGAAGTGGCTTCCAGCTGGCCAATCTACCATACAAGCCTGATCCACCACTGATGGTGGAGTGCTGCAAAAATGATTGTCCTTCTGCAAGGTAAAGAGAAATGCTGGAGTTCTATCACAGTGACCATTGGAGTCTTGGTCACCTCTCTGACTAAGGCCGTCCTACTACAATCCCAACCATCAGTTCTAGAGAGTCTTGGTGGTTCCAAACTTCTTCCATTTACGGATGAATGAGGCCACTGTGCTCATTGGGACATAGCAGACATGTACCTGTACCATTCCCCAGATCCGTGTCTCCATACAATCCTGTGTCTGAGGCATTTACTTCATGTGCTCTGACATGCACTGTCTACTCTGGGACCTCATATAAACAGGTTGGGCTTTTCCAAATCATGTCCAATCAACTGACGTGACCATAGGTGTCCAATCAAGAGAAACATCTGAAGGAGGATCAGTGGAAACAAGATGCTCCTGAACTCATTTCTGACTGTCATGGCAAAGGCTGTGAATACTTATGTTCATGTTACATTTGTGTGGGGTATCGTGTGTAGAATTTTGAGGGGGAAATGAATTCAGTCCATTTTCAAATAAAGCTGTAACATAACAAAATGTGAAAAAGTGAAGCTCTGTGAAAACCTTCCAGATGCACTGTGTAAATGGTAGTAATCAGGGACGGGAATCAGGTGATGGGTAAAGCTGGTAGAGGAATGGAAAACTAGAACAAAAGCACATGGACAGAAGCAGCACTGGGTAATCAAGTCAGTACTTTTAAGAGTACCAGTCCAATTACATCTATATGACCGAGTACCAGTTCATGTCAAATTAGCCAGTGACAAATGTCAGCGTTACTCAGTCAGGGCAGGGGTGAGCTGAAAGTGTTCTCAAGTGTGGTTACATTTTATAGGGTTAAAAAGCAAAGCTGGCAACACTTCTACGCTGAGCAAACACAAACACAAAACATATATAAAAGCTAAAATGTAAAACATATTTAATAGTCTTAAATCCATGTCCTTTTCATCAGCTGCCTGCAGCTACTCCTAATAAAGCTTAACTCTTAGAACCCGAGATCTGCACTACGTGGGCAGTCAGCAGTTACATGCTGTTTTCTAGGCTTCATATCTCAGGATTAGAGTAACCTAAAGACATGATGCACATCATAAAAAAACTTCAAGATTCACACTACAATAAGTTTAAAAAAAAAAAAAAACACACAAAAAACAACCTGAATGTTTATTATTTTTGTTATTTATGAATGAGTATTATCCTTTCTCAGGACTTTTATTCTGAAATATGAACACATATTTTGCTTTGTTACCCAATATCTGGTTCAGAGACATTAGCCCCGCCTACTCTCAGTGATCAGTCAAAGTCTGTATGCAGGTTGAACATGAACAGGAGCTCCTTTAGAACTTAAACATGAATTTCATTCAGTTAGAAACTGATAATCACACAATGATGAGACACGAAGGATGCTATGATATGTGTCTGTCTGTATGTTTCTCTGATCCTGAGACATGCAGCCTATAAAACAGCATCTAATTGCCCACAATGTTTAACTATCAAGTTGTGGTTCAAATCATAATCAAATTTTTTTTTAGCAAATTTCTGCTATAAAGTTATAGTCACTGCTTCACTGTTATATTAAACATGCAGATTTCAAAGCCTTTCCTTCTTTTGTAGAATTGGATGTAGTTCACCATTGCATAACCGCCACTAAACTGGATGGTGAGTGTATGTGTATGTGAAGGGGAGGGTTTGGGAGTCTCAGAAGCAGGATACACACCTAAAGCAGGCCAGACAGTGCTGAGGAAACTAGAGGAAGCAGCCAACAGATCTGACTCACACAGTCTGCTACACTTGGTCAGAGCACTTCACTGGAACAGGCTCTTGATCCCAGAGCACACTGACTCTTTCTCTTCTAGAAGCTGAGACCTGCAGTAGTGCATACCCTTCATAGAGGCCAAATATTTAAAAAGAGGTGTATTGATGAATACCACTGCACTTGTGAAGATGCTGTCACTGAAATTTAAATCTGTTAGATGTTGCATCAGAGCTGGAGACCCTGTGCTATCCTCCGAGCAGGCTGGATGAAATGATGCTGCAATGCTGCAGTGGTGGCAGTTTGAAAAGAGGTTGTAGCTGCCTTCAAATGTATCGGAGGAGGCGTGTGTTGTTGCACCCTCTTAGTGTTGGGAGCATCTTATGTGATGAGGGAGTCCTAACAGGGCTGGATAATTGGCACTTCCAAATTGGAGAGGGAAAACCATTAGGCATGAAGCATTACAAGCATTCCATTGATTTTTAACCACTAATCCCTGCTTCCTATTTTTATGATTGTCATTACAATTCAGCCTCAGAGAGCAGCGAAGATCAGACAAGCAATGAATTAGTGTGTTTAATTTGGTTAAAGAGATAAAGTGGCCACTCTATAAGTATATCATTCATTCTGGATCAAATTGACCCAAACAGTTTGAGTGTAACATAAACATTATAAAAACATCATATTAGATTAAACATGATTAAAATGATTTTTGTGTGATTTCTTACCACTTCAGGCAGTACTTTGGTGGCGAGAGCATGAATGGCTTTCACCAGGATGGTTAGAGCAGATAGGATGAAGACCACCCCCAGAATAACACATGCTCTGCAAGAAACACATAAAAGCAATAACAAATTAATTAAAGTGCAACAAAAGTGTCACACGACTAAACAGGAGATGTCTAATGTAGTTCCAGAAAATGCTCCATCTGTTTCTCCCTTTGTTACAGGTCATTAAATCCAAACAGGTTGCAGCAAAGCAACTAACTTGTTTTTCAGGCTTTAGATGATACTAAATATGTTCACTCCTATGCAGATGTACAGTGGTATGCAAAAGTTTGGGCACCCCTGGTCAAAATGACTGTTACTCTGAACAATTACGCAAGTTGAAGATGAAATGATCTCCAAAAGGCATAACGTTAAAGATGAACTATGTATTTTAAGCAAAAACTATGTTTATTTTAACATTTTCAAAATAACAAAAAAGTAAAAAGGGCCTGAAGCAAAACTGTGGGCAGCCTGCATGGTTAGTACATATTAGTACCCACTTTTGCATGTTTCACAGCTTGTAAACACGTTTTGTAGCTAAGAGTCTTCAGTTTTTGTTTGAGCAATTTTCATCCATTCTCCAAGTCTTCCAGTTTCGTGTAGATTCCTTCTTTTTTGAGGTCCACAGATTTTCGATGTTGTTCAGATCAGGGGACTGTGAGGGCCATGATAAAACCTTCAGCAGCACCTTTTGAGGTAGTTTACTGTGGATTTTGAGGATGTTTAGGACCATTATCCATTTGTAGAAGCCATCCTCTTTAAAACTTCAGTCATTTTCATTTTCAGAGTGCTAGGCAGCTGCTTAGAAGAACCCATGGCTGAGTCTGGGTATTTATGAAGCTTTGAAGTTGCATCACCTGGTCTTTCCAAATGATGTATGTGAGCAAGTAATAACCCTATCAGTGTAATTAAGGTCTGAAACTCTCAAAGTTATCTGAGTGCTCAAATCTGTTAGGGTTCCCATAGTTTTGCAAGGTACTCCTTTTCTTTTTCACTGTAAAATTGTACAAAAACCAAAAATGATACACTAGTATTGATTAAAATGTCGAAATAACCTTTATGTCACCTACTCCATCACGCACATGCCTGTACTAGCTGGTGATATGGCAGCAGGCATGAATTTAAATGCATATTCTAGATCCCACAGTGGCAGGCTGGGTTTATCTGTGACCTTTCAAGTGTGATGTGATCTATGGCTAACTTGTCCTACCAGGGAAATCCAAACCACAGTAGACTGCATGTGTGTTACAATGGAAGTGAGGCAGGTTGCAAGTGTAGGGTGTCTTTATTAAGGGTAAATCAATACTCATCAGCACAGGCAGGTACAATACTGACAAAGCCATTATAATAAACAACGACAACACAAGAGTCAAAACACAATAACTCAGGAAAACAGCTCAGGTAAAGCCATTCTGCAGCACATTTGGAATTAAAGAACATCATAATGAGTCTCAGATGAATTGTAAGATGTGGTTTGTGACCGAGTAGACCCTGGGAGGAACCAGGTCAATAATATGGTTTGTGGCAGTGGTCACCTTCTTCCCGAGAGGGGATAATACTGATACATACAAAATATACACATAACAAAAATAATAAAGGGCATTTGGGTTGTTTTAGTTTATTTCATTTGGACCACTTATTATTATTATTATTATTATTATTATTATTATTATTATTATTATTATTATTATTATTATTATACTTTTCAATCTAATAATTACAAATAAATTTTGTAATTCATCAAAATTCTTGCTGTTTCAGCTCAAAAACACTCTGGAAGATCAACACATTAAACTCCTCTCACTGCACAGCCTGCAGCTTCTTCTCCAGCTCCTTACTCAAACCAACACTTTAAACACTACTTACCTGGAGAATAACATATATAAGAAGAAAAAACTGCACCTCATTATAAGACGCATGGTTTAAAGCATGGGGGAAAAAAGTAGCGGCTTATAGTACTTACTTCACAACATGCAGCTCCTACTCCATCTCCTTACAGAGACCAGCACATTAAACTCCACTAACTCACTGCACAGGCTGCAGCTTCTTACCCAGTTTTGCAGTGTTCTTTAGAGACTTGCACCAAGTTTAAAAAAAAAAAAAAACTCAACTAAACCTGAGTTTTCATAAATTTCTTACTAAGATCTACCTGGAACCAGGAAATCCGAAGGCTAGAGGGTTCCAGTTTTGAGTAAATGCTAGTGTTCTGCTGTTTAGAAGGCCTTGGTAACAACCAGAATAAGGAGGATAACGTTAAGGAGCAATTTAGTATGAGTATATTTAGTACCTGATGATGTCTACATGTTTCTGCCACCTCCTGGTTAGTCTGTTAGTATATTACGATGTCAGATAAAATAATATTTGATTGTTTTGATACTGGTGTGTAGATTTAGAATCAAGTCATGCTGGGAAATATGAATAGAATGTTATGGAATTTGAACCAGAGATCTTCCTTTTGTGGGCAGTTACGTGTCATTTTCTAGTATTAGTTACATTTACATTTACATTTACAGTATTTTGCAGACGCCCTTATCCACAGAGAATTAAAAAAGTGCTTTGCTGTTCACTCAGAAAATGTTCTTAGCTAGTACACGAGGCCAGAATCCAGAGACTCCTCACGCTTCATATCTCAGGATCAGACTTACCATAACTTACCATATCTAAGGGCTTGTGACATCACTGACTGGGTTAAATGGATATTGAGTTACAGAGGAAAATGAGAAAGGCAGAGATGTTTGCTCTCTTTGTTACACAGTGTTCAAATTTTGGTCAGATATTAACAAAGGATCACAAAAAAATGGACACAGATTGTCACTCGAAAGGACAAGGATGACAGAGCTTGAAAAGAATTTTAAAAGGAAAGATCTGTCTTTAACAATAAAGATCAGAATTATCCAGACAATGGTTTTCTCTGTGGTTCTGTATAGTTACAAATGCAAAGAAGCAAAGAAGACAAACAAATGGATCCTGGACTAAATCCAGCCTAACCTCTCGCTTGAAGCACAGACGGTCAGGCTGCAGTTCTCTTACTTTGGACGAATTACGAGAAGAATCGAGTCACTGAAAAAGATAATCATGCTTAGAAGAGTTAAAGGTAAAAAAGGAAGAGAACAAGCAGCTGGAAGATGGATTGATACAATTCAAGTAATAAAGAACAGACCATACAGATGCCTGAAGAGCCAAACCAAAGATAGGATAGAACTTTATTGATCCCTAGGCAGGGTGGCCTCAGGGAAATTAGGGAAAAACCCTATTCCCTGACCAGGAATTGAACCCAGGCTGCAGCGGTGAGAGTACCAAACCCTAACCACTAGACCAGTAGGGAAGGACAGGACATTTTGCAGGAACACTATCCATATAAATAAATCTAAACAAATAAAGAAATGTAGGTTTAAACTTCTTTTCGATGACATTAGTAGGTGTGTTTGAGAAGACTTAAAAGAAGAGTAACATTAAACATAATAAAATGAACCCAGTCAGGGCTCCACATGCAACGAAACATATTTAGTACCCAACTTGATATGAACTGAGTGTTACACAGCATACAGATAACAAGTGCTGTTCATAAAATGGTCCATCACTGATATTCTTTCTCGTCAAAAGCCTGACCCAGACTTCTTTGTGTGCCTCGTCCTAAAGCTCCTTTACATGTACCATCTCCTCTCATGCTGTCTCTTTTGCTTTATCCACAGATAAAGAAGAGCAAGGTCACCATAGCAACCAGGTCGCTCGCATCTTCTCGGGCGTCCCTAGAGTCATCAATGATGGAACAGCGCATCTGCTCTGCAGCTTCGCAATTAAAGCTGGTGGAATACGAATTAACACGTACATGTGCAGGTGGCTTAGTTCAAATACCGCGTTCTGGCCTTTAAATGAACAAAAGCTGAGTTTTCTGTTCTTAATGAATCTAAAGTCGACCCGCTCTGCGTGTTTCACTGGGAAAGCTGCGCTGTGGATGATGGAAGAATGTAATGACACCATGATTAGGGCTTAAACTTAGGGCAGCTACCTGAAGCTTGTCTTTTAAAGGTCAGGCTTCAGCTCACTGTCTTTGGCATTTGAGTGGTTACACAAATATAAATGTGGAAGCCAGGACTGGATTCTCCTCCACCTCCAAAATCCCAATTTAGTCATATCTACTCAATAATATTTTAAAAGTTTAAAAACATCCATCTTAACACAAAGTTCTTGAATGCATTTATAATAAATATCATTGAACTGTTATAACCACCCCTGATCTTGGTAATCCACCCTCCAGTCCAGTAAGTGGTGACAATCAAGGGCATTGGAAAACAGGCAAAGGGGGCCCTGCATGGTTGGTGGCCCTGCGACCAGTTGCCAGGTGAACAGACAAATCCCACATGGATGGAAAGGTAAACAGCAGTACCCAGGGCCCTAGATTTGGTAACACACCCCTGGTGGCAATTCAACAGAACAAGTCTGGCAGTACTTCATATATCAGTTGTGCCATGAATGTATTCGAAATCCCTTCATTAACTAAATCCAATACAAAATCTCATCTGTCTAGAGCAGTGGTCTCCAACCCTGGTCCTGGAAGCCCACTATCTTGCCCATTTTAGTGCTTCCCTGCTTCCACCACACCCGACCAAACCAATGAACCTGAGATCCATACTTTGCAGATAGTTACATGCTGTTTTCTACACTTCATAGCTCAGGATCAGAGTAATATACAGATTGATACACATATTATAACACAAGACTTCAAGACTTACCCTATCTAACCATCGCAAACCAGCTAAAATTCACTCATTTCCACTTGAATAAAATCCCAGTTTAAATACCAAAGGAGCTTCCTTTGTACAAAGGAAGTATAAAGTATAAAGAAGAGAAAGTATTCTGCTGTGTTTATGTGTACATGATCAACCTGCATGAAGACTCAGACTGATCATCAAGAGGGGGTGGGGCTAATGACATCACTTACCCAGATATTGGGTTACAGAGGAAACTGAGAAAGGAGGGACTATTGGCTCTCTTTCTTTGCTCACACAGTGTTCAAATTTAATAAATAATAAAAGTCATATAGGAAGAGATAACACTGGAACACACAAAACAAAAATAATGAAGTGTAAAAAATTAAATATGGTAAACTGGGATGTTGGTGCTGCCGTCTGACTCTTTCACGTTATCACTCAGGTTTGTGATGGTGGAGTGGTTGGAGACAATGTTTGAGGATGCTCCCATGTTTATGTTACCTTCTGCTTCTCTCCTTAGATTGGCTGTTATAGTCAGATCTGCCAGAGTCACTCACCACACTCTGGTAATGTTTACATTCTCTGTTCTTCATAAATCTAAACACCAAACTAATCACTTCTCTGTACCTAATGACCCACTGGCCTGAGCTGATGAAACACAAAGCTTGAGCTCCTCTGCCCCATCTGAGAGGGACCCCGAGCTCCCCTGCCACATCTTCACATTGGCTTACCACCTTCTGGCTACTGGACCTGGACTAGTTCCCAGCCTGCCCTGGACTAGTTGCTCACCTGCCATCACCAACTACGTAGAAATTTACATTGACAAAAAGTATATCAAACTATGAAAACATCCCACAAAACACCCCTAGACCTCTAAAGATTAAGACCATAATGAGTTAAATTTGTGCCAAAGCAGGGGAAACACAAAAATGTGAGGGACAGTTTGTCTAGAGCAACAATGTTAAGAAATATCCTCCAAGAATGAAATGAGGAAGAAACAGCAATTCCGTTTCCTGTTCTTAATTAGTCAAATAGTCTGGTTCTTTAGACATTTAAAAGGTTCATTACACACATCTGTCTTAAAAACACGGTTCTTTGTGGAATCAGAGCTCCAGACTTCTTAAAGGTATGGGTACTGTGAGCAAATAAGGCTCAAAGGATCCAAACAAGAACCTGTCCTGCACTGGACCGAGGTGGACAGTAGAGTTACCATACAAGTAGCACCAGTTTGAAGTGATGATTAAACATCAGCACTCAGATCATAAAGAAGAAAGATCCAGGAGATAAGATAAAGTCAACAAACGAACATATTGACACAGAAGAAAAAGCTCTGGCAACCTGATTGGTCAGACACATACAGGATGTAAGTCATGAGAACATGGAGGGTAAGAGGTTCAATATTAGTGTAAGACAGGTTTGCAATTTAAAGAACCAGTTGACAGTAGATGGCAGTTTGTTAAGCCCAATACAAACAAGTGTGAGAGAGGTGTGATACTTGACAGTTCTAGACGATCCAGCATCATTAAAATGACAAAGAATAAACCCTGCCTCTCACTGTTACACACGACATGCAGTAAACGTGTAAAATCTGTTTATTCTGTTTTATTCAGTGAAAAGTCTTATCCTACAATGTGTGTATATCTGTCACATTTTAATTTCCTTTGCACGTAATCTAATGGTAAGGCCTTCAGTCCAGCTCCTGGAGTTCTAACCAATGGGAGAACAGGGAATTCCACAGGGAATTTGTTTCTGAAGAGACGATTTCTGTTGCTGGTCTGACAGTTTCAACTGCCCATGTTGTCTTAGAACCCGAGATCCGTACTTTACAGGCAGTGACGTCCTGATTTTAAGGCTTCATTTCTCAGGATCAGAGTAACCTACAGACATGATACGCATATCATAGACAACCATCTAACCATTGTGGTCTCATCATTGTGATGTTAGCAGTGAATTGAAATGCCAGAAGAGCTTCCAGTGCATGTTTCCTGCTCTGTCCATGTGTACATACTCAACCTGCAAACAGACTGATCCTGATATTGGATTAGAGAGGAGAATGAGAATGGAGGGGCTGTTTGCTCTTTTTTTTTTAATCACACAATGTTCAGATTTTAGAATAAAATTTCAATATTTTTAGCTCAAAAACACTCTGGACTATCAGTTTTGAACAGGATTTCTGAGATCTGTTTGTTTTTTTTTGTTTTGTTTTATTTGTGAAACAAAGGTCCTGAGAGATCCCCACTGACAATAACACTTACATGTATAATAATAATAATACTACAATAATACTGATACATGTAGTTTGTTCACCTTGAGGATGTGTATATAAGCTATATGACGACTGGCCTACATCCAACCACCACACATAACAATGTGCGTCACATTGTGTAGGTCCCTCTACTTCTTGTTCTTCTTCTTGTTCTTGTTCTTGTTCTCCTTCTTCTTTTTCTTGTTGTTGTTGTTGTTGTTGTTGTTGTTGTTGTTCTTCTTCTTCTTCTTCTTCTTCTTTCAGCTGCTACCTTTAGGGATCGCCACATCATCTGCCTCCGTCTTGCCCTGTCCCCTGCCTCCTCTAATGTTACACCAACCATCTCCATGTCCACCTTCACTACATCCATAAACCTTCTCTGAGGTCTTCCTCTTTCCTTCTGCCCAGCAGCTCCATCTCCAACATTCTTTGTCCAATATCCACTATCTCTCTTCAACACATGTCCAAAGCATCTCAAACTGGCCCCTCTGGCATTATCTCCAAACTGCTCCACCTTTACTGTTCATCTGATCTGCTCATTTCTAATCTTGTCCATCGTTGTTACTCCCAACGAAAAACTCAGCATCTTCATCTCCGCCACCTCCAGCTCAGCCTCCTGTCTTCTAGACAGAGCCACAGTCTCCAAGCCATACTTCATAGCAGGTCTCACTACTGTCTTATTAACCTTCCCTTTCACTCTTGCTGCTCTCCTTCTGTCACACATCAGCCCTGACACCTGTCTCTACCTACTCCATCCTGTCTGCACCCTCTTCTTCACCTCTTTTCTGCACTGTCCATTGCTCTGGATGGTTGACCAAGATATTTGAAGTCATCCACCTGTACGACCTCTACTCCTTGCATCTTCACCTTTCCACCTGCCTCCCTCTCATTCACACACATGTATTCCATCTTGTCTCTACTGACCTTCATTCCTCTCCTCTCCAGTGCAAACCTCCATCTCTCCAGGTTTTCTTCCACCTACTCTCTACTCTCAGGCTAGCAAATCAGCATTGACCCATGAAGTCATGGACCGCACAAGACCTCTGAAGGTGTCTGGTGGTGTCTGGCACCAAGACATTAACAGAAGATCCTTTAAGTCCTGTAGGTTATGAGGGGGGACATCCATGGGCATCAATTAACCACGGGCAGCCATGAACCTGTTGACTGTATACTGGGAACACCTCACAAGACCTGCCTGATGTTTGGAGATGTTCTGACCAAGTCCCAGTCATCCCAATCATCTAGAACTAGGCTGTCCAAGGCTTTTGTTCGACATCCCTACTAATGAATGCATTCAGCTATTTTAAGTTGAACCCTTTACTGACACAGATGTGCAAATGCACATACAGCTTGTCTAGTCCCTGTAGAGAAGTACTGCCAATACAATAGGACTCTCTGGAGTAGATAAACAAATATGAATCCATTGGCACCATGTCTAATGTCAGGTGTTGACTAGAGAAGTATAAGGCCCCCCAGCATTGCGCTGTAGAACAATAGAACCGTGCACTCAGGAATGATGGAATGATGCAATATCCACTATTTTAGCGATGATTGGGGAAGTTGGGAGTGAGATGGGGTGGTGATCATCCAACATCCGCACCTCACTAATGTTGCTAAATGCTCACATCAGTGCTCCAAAATCGATTCCCAAGGAAGCTTCTCATATTATGAGAACTGCGTTCTTACTGAACAGGCAGATTTGATGGGATTTATAGTTGTTGTCTTGGGTCCATCCTCACTGCGGAACTGGTGGGGAGATAATTAGCGTGGTGAGCATGACTCTTTAAACCATGGCTGGTGTGGCCCTCTCATTAACAACACACACACACACACACATATACACACACCCTCCCACCCACACACACACATATACCTGCTGCCGGCAAGTGTCTCAGAAGAATGTTCAATTTGAATTTAATTAAGCCATGGCAGTGAAGCCCTATCCCTTCTGTTGAAATACTGCCTGTCTATGTTTGTGTGTGTGTGTGTGTGTGTGTGTGTGTGTGTGTGTGTGTGTGTGTGTGTGTGTGTGTGTGTGTGTGTGTGTGTGTGTGTGTGTGTGTGTGTGTGTGTGTGTGTGTTCAGCTTGTCTGAGTGAGCATAGTTAGATTGCGAGGGGTCTGTTTACACTGTCTGATTGTTCAGAGAACATCTCAGTCTTAATAAAGCTGGGGCAGAGCATAAAATCCAAAGGTCTGGTACACATTCTACTCACTGCTACCACAACACCATTCCTCTTTCTCTCTCCTCATTAAGCTGTAATTTCTCTCACCCACTTATATATTGTTTTCTGCCAGTGTGTTGAAGGTTTGTGGCAACTGTCTTGACCAAGACAGATTTAGGACCATCAATCCTCATATCTGCCATGACGACCCAACGGTTAGATACAACAGGCCTAAGACATCTGCACCTGAACATTGGGGGACATATAAATGATAGCTGGCATTTGGGCTAGAAAGCTAGAAAACAGATGAAATTAAGCCAATGAGGAGGAAACAGATATCTGCTCTTAGACAGAACACTGTCCTCTGCCTGCAGCTGATGCAACCAAATGCCACAATGTCACCACTTCAGTTTCTTCACCAGTAGCAAATGTGTTATTCTGTTTTAGGCCTGAAGTTCTCACAGACAAAAACTACACACTCTCATTCTGAACCAATCACAGTTCTCCCGAGCTTCATCATCTTCACCACCTCATCCACACCATCTCATCATCACTGCCTCATTCTTATCTAATCCTAATTTACTCCTCCTTAAAATCCCCTCCTCACTGCCTGATCCTTACCATCTCAACCTCATTTCCTCATCCTTACATACAGAGAAACTGAATTTAAGTGAAACTGATTAAAAAGTACAAGTCTGATTATATTTCACTAAGACCTGGATAACGTGATTAAACTCTCTTACTGTCTTGCTTTTATATTACTTAGACATTTAACCCAGAACCTTTAACCTGTAATCTTGTTTAAATAAAGGCAGGTTTATTCCACAAGGACAGCTTTATCTTCATTGACACGTCCCCCCCTCTCCATCTCTCCCTCCATCTCTGCTAACTTGTTCACATCCAGTCTCATTTTTTCTGTTGAGAATGTGTGTGTGTGTGTGTGTGTGTGTGTGTGTGTGTGTGTGTGTGTGTGTGTGTGTGTGTGTGTGTGTGTGTGCTGTATCTCCTGGCTAACGAAGCGAGTGACACAGACAACCTGCTCCTCTCATTAGAGGCTGTTCAAATGAGCTGCAGACTCACAAAGCTCCACAGTGTCTTCTCTCTCTCTCTCTCTCTCTCTCTCTCTCTCTCTCTCTCTCTCTCCCTCCCCCCCTCCCTCCCTCCCTCCCTCTCTCTCTTCATTGCCCATCTGTTTCCCTTGCAGGTCTTGTAGACTGTTGGAGTTCTGACAGCAGGAGCCGAGCAGAACTGAAGGCTCTGGCAGCAGTGCTTCTTAAACTGACCGATAACCAGAGGCAGCGAAAGACTGGAGAATGTTCAACTCCAATACAGGCTTTCAACTCCGCCAATAAAGGAGCACTTTCTTCAGTCTGCCTCTCTGTGGAATAGTGAAGAACACTGCAGTCTTAAGCTCACCACTCTCTCTCTCTCTCTCTCTCTCTCTCTCTCTCTCTCTCTCTCTCTCGAGCACAGCATGTGCCTTGACGTCATCTATTTCCCCAACAATCTGCATCACAACAGCGGCCCTCATGAGACTAAGACCACACTCAGATCCTGAAAATCAAAAAAAAATCTGATTTAAGGAAAAGTAATTCAGAATTATTTGTACTTTGCTTCCAATCAGGGATTCAGGGGTCAGCCAAGATGTTGCATGTAATCCCTGGATGTAGACTGTCACCAATCTCATCCTGGGAAATAAATGACAAAATACTAAAATGCCTAAAATGTCTATAGCTCAATTATAATGGTATGTACTGCCTGTTCAAAATCTCAAAGTGAACCACAATGGTTGGACTGACACACATTAGCACCTTGCATGTTAAAGGTTAAAGTAATTTTTGACTCATGCAGATGATAGTTCATGGGAATGCTTAGGCTATAAATATCTGCAGGGTGTGTGATGAAATTCATGGCTTGAGAAGAGGTGGTAGAGTACAGTGAATGTCTCCTTCCATGTGTGGAAAAACAGATATGGTCATTCCTGTCAAAATTGTGGCCAAAAAGTCATAAAAAACAGTCCAAGTCAAGGCATGACACACACACACACACACACACACACACACACATATACACAAACATCTGGACACAGCTATAGTGTATATCAAGCCAAGATAATTTAAGCTATCTAGAACAATGGCTAAACAGACCTGTCCGGCAGGGTTTTTTCTGTGTCAAATTAATAAAATACAGTTACATTCTGTAACCTTCATGCATCATATCTGGATAATGGAACAATTCTTACTGTTTGAGAGTTACTGTTCACAAATCTGACTCAAATCATGAGCCATTTGAGATGAGCTGCAAGTCAATTAAAGTGAATTAAAATCATATCACTTCTAGGCAAGAATCACTTCTAGAAGGCAGCACAGGTTCTTCACAGGGAGCTGCAGGCCATGAACATGCAAGAGGTCTTTCCTATAGACTGGGATTTCAGCCACTGCTGGTAGACCGTATGAGAGCTGTATTCTCTGGGATGATGGAGCTCCATACAGTACTTGTGTGATGAGGTGGGAGTTGGGGATGAGGTATGGTGGTGATCCTTCTCAATGATAGCTGAATGCAATCTAATCCTCACAACAATAGTGGTAGAAAGCCTTCTCTTTCTAAGTCTTCTCTTTTTAATACCTTTGATTTCAGAAGAATCAGTGAACAAGCAGATGTCCCAATACTTTTGTCACTGTCACGGAAAAAAAACCCCAGTAAATTCAGTGTTATCACTTTATTTTTTCTGTAGCACTCACAATATCTCTCTCTCCATGTCCTGCACTTCCCTTCCTTTCACACAACACACAAAGCCTTGCTGACCTTTATCCATCACTATTCTCTTCCCCAGCACTGATAGCACACCGCTGCACAGAGCAAGTTTATCTAATGGAAGCTCTCCAAGCCTAAAGGCTGGCTCCAGCTTCCTCAGCTGGGTCTCACGAGACCTGTTGACTGGCTCTCCTCCAGCTTACCACACTGCTTCTTTCTGCACAGTCGGAAACTGGACCAACACACGGATGAAATGACACTATTTTACTTCCGCAAAAATCTTTTGTCCAACGTTCAAACAGCATAAAGCCAGTTCTGCTGTGGAAACACGTATGAAATGATCCTGTTGAGTTCTGTGTTGAAAGCTATTCAATAACAACGGCGAGTCATGTCACTAACGATAGCAGTCCCTTTAACAGCGGTGAACAAATACAAATGCACGACCAAATCCAACATGCTTTACATAACAAACATTGGGTAATACATTGTACCACATCCCTCAAACGGCCTGACAGTAACACTGTTCTTCTACATCAATCTGACTCACTCAGCTTGGATGTACACTCATATTCTTAAAAAAATATTTGCACTAAGAAGGAATTAACCAATTGCAAGGCACAGCAATGATGTCATGCCTGACTATCAGGGAATCACTGAGAATGGCAGGGGGTCATCTTCTGTGGCAAGTGGTAGAGAAACTGGTCAGTGCCAAGATCAATGGTATGTTGTCACACATCACATATCCAGAAGGTCTTCGTTACAGGTCACACTGACAGCCCAACATTACATTAATGCAAACACTTGCCCTACATTTCTGAGCTCACTCTCTGGTGCACTATTCCGAAAGGACAACACTCGTCTACATACGGCTGCTGTCTCAAGAGCTCACCTTGAAGACACAGATACTGTGTGTTGGTCAGTGCATCACCAGACCTATCCCTGATTGAAAAATGTTTCGGGTGCTATTTGATGTGCTATCATCACTCCAGCCCTACCACACACAGGAACTGAGTGAGAATATTAAACCTGCATGGAATGGATTATCACAGGACGCCATTAGGAACCTTTAAAACTCCATTCCGAGATGTCTGGCATGCTGTGTGAAACCCCATGTCATTAGATTGTATAAATATTGCCCATATTAATCTAAAATGTTGCCTTTTTAAACTTTAACTTCCTTCCCAATAGAATTACATTCCCACATTTCCTTCTGGGAGCAATTCTGGTGGTAATAACCGGTTTTCTTCATAATGTGTGGAATCAATTTAAATGCCTCTAGGGAATCTCAGCACTTTCTTATTGCATACTCAATTCATATTCATATATTCATATCAGTTAAGTGTCTTCTGTTTATGTTTATTCAGTGTAAATGAACATGAATGAGGCGGCACGGTGGTATATCGATGTTGCCTCACAGCAAGAAGGACCTGGGTTCGATCCCTGGGTCGGGTGTCCTGGGAAGTTTCTGTGTGCAGTTTGCATGTTCTCCCTGTGTTTGCGTGGGTACACTGGTTTCCCCCAAAGGCATGTGTGATAGGTGACTCTAAAGTGCCCCTTAGTGTGTGGGTGCATGTGTGCGCCCTGTCTAGGGTTGTTTCCCACCCTTGTGCTCAGAGTTGCCGGCTGGGCACTGGCTCACCTGTGACCCTATTCAGGAATAAGCAGTTCAGAAAATGGATGGATGAACATGAATGTAGGTTTTTTAACTTAACCATGCTATTGGATAATGGTAGATTCTCATTTACTGGCATCGGGGGGCATAAAAGATTGGACCCTGAAACCCTGAAATCATAATTTGACTGCACTTTGTAACTCACTTAAATGTACACATTGAGATTGTAGGGCTGGGTTGTAGGAGAAAATTGCCCTGAGCAAAATTCTTGGCACCCTTGGCTACTTAATCTGCTTGCCATAGTACAGAATATTGTTAGGTAATAGTAGTTCAGGGGAACTGTGGACATCCTGATGAGCTCTGGAAGACCTGGGAGAGAGAGACCATGCTGGTAAGACAAGCAAATGAACAGGGCGGAGCACTGTTCCACTGTGCAGCACTGTTTGCACCAACAGAATCTAATAGAAAAGAAAGCCCTACCAAGATTATCACAGAACCAGAGATCTTCAGCTCTTACACCAATGCAATCCAACAGGCACAGCGCTTCTTCAGAGACATGGCAGGTAACAATGGATATTTTTCTAAACTCCTGCTAATATACACACCTCAAAATCACACTTATCTCAAAGACTGAAAGATTTGTGTTGAAAATCTGGTAATGTTACTCAGTAGGTTCATGGCCCCCAGGTGCCTCCTCTATCCACTCTCTGCAATGTCTGGGTAAGCTCCAGATAAGACAATGGACAGTGTTCTCCCAGACCAGGATCAGGGAATCAGTGAGCTCCTGATTGGTCTGTGGCATGATTGTCAGTTGCAGATACACTGATATAAAAGGTTCCAGGGGTTCTCAGTTTGATTAAGGTCTAGGGAACACGAGGGCCAAACAATGGCATCAATGTCTTCAGTGTCCAGGAACTGCCTACATACTCTGGCCACATGAAACCAGGCATTGTCCTGTATCAGGAGGAACCCAGGGCCAACTGCACCAGCAAGAGGACTGACAATGGCTCTGAGAGTTTCATCTCAGTACCTAACAGCATTCAGGGTTCCGTTGGCTATTTCTTATTTTCTCACTCTCTCATTCTCTTACCCTCTCACTCTCCTACTATCTAACTCTCTCTCTAGGTCTCGCTCTCTCTTTCTCTCTCACGGTCTTACTGTCTCACTCCTCAACACTCTATCCTAACTCTCTCACTCTCTAACTCTTCTGCTATCTAACTCTCTCACTTTCTCACTCTCTCACTCTTACTATCTCACTCTCTAATTCACCTACTACCTTTCCCATTCTCTAACTCTTACTCTCACTAAATCTCACTCTCTTACTCTGTCACTAAGTCTCTTACTATCTCATTCTCGCTTATCCTTTTAGCCTCTTACTCTCACACTCTTTTACTCTCTTATGCTCACTTTCCTATTACCTAACTTTCTCACTTTCTCACTCTTACTATCTCACTCGCTACTAACTCACCTACTACTTCTCCCATTCTCTAACTCTCTCACTATCTCATTCTCTCTCTCTCATACTCATTGTCATACTTACTCTTTCACTCTCTTATTGTCATTCCTTCACTCTCTCACTCTGTCCCTCTCATATGATCTAACTCTCTCACTCTTACTATCTCACTCCCTCACTCTCTACTAACTCTCTCACTATTTCCAATTGGTATCATGCATGCACACACAGGACTCACATGTACTCCCTGTGTGCCGAGTGCACGGCTGCTGCATTGCTGTAGCGCCACAGCACGATAATAGAGGACAGCACGTCCAGGGTGGCATCAAACTGTAAACAAACAAACCATTAGTTACTAAACAGACACAGTAATCAGATTAGGCATTTGGAAGCACAAGCAAGAAGATTGTCTACTTACAGCGAAGCCAAATGCTGAGGCACTGCTTCTCATTGCAGAAACAGCTGCAAAACACACAGACGAGAGCAGAGCTGTTATTATTCAGGCCTGACTTTCCTGCAATAACACTGTATTTTTAATTCATGGGTCTGATGTGATGTTGGATATTTTTACACCAGCGGGATATTTTTGGATCACACTCTAACTCCACTACCTCATCACCACCACCCAAACAACACCTGAGCATAATAGGGGTTTCTTAAAATTGGCCAGTGAGCAGGGGTTTGTAAAATGTAGCGGTTTGTAATAAAAGTGGAAGTACAAGGAACACTGTAAAAAATATCCTTGAGCAACCTTTGGAGGAACGTCAGTGTGAAACTGTGGAAGATGTTTCAAGGAACCTTCAAGAAACCTCTGTCCTTTTATTGAAGGTGCCTTGAAGCACCTTAAGAGGTTCCTCCACAGTTTCAAACTGAAGAACCTCCAAAAGTTCCTCAAAGACTGTACTTATAAAATAACAGTGTATGTGTTTCTGATAAAGTGTCCAGTGAATGGAAGTACAAGCTACATGGTACATGGAAGTGTGGGATTGCAATGCTATCGAGAAGGAAGACAAAGGATGCTAGCAACAATAAATTATAAAATAGACTGATATGGGCAATATTTATTGATCTACACATATAGAAGTAGTGTCTCTCAGTATGGGGTCTGCTTTAATGCAATATGCCAGACAGTTGTTGAGGTTCCTAATGGTGTCCAATGTTAATCCATCCCATGGAGCTTGAATATTCTCACTCAGTTCCTGCAGATGCCATAGAGGTGGATGTGCATCCAATAGCATCCCACATATTTTCAGTGAGGAACAGGTCTGGAGCTGTGACTGGCCATGGCATAGTATCAGTATTTTCAAGGTGAGCTCATGAGACAGCAGCAGTATGAGGACAACCGCTGTCCTATTGTAAAAGCGCATCACAGTGTGTGTTCAGACAAGGTGCGACCACTGGTTGCAGGACCTCATTAACATAATGTTGGGCTGTCAAGGTGTCTACAATGAAGAGCAAAGGTGAAGCATCATATGAAATTGCACCCACACCATGACACCAGGCCTTCTGGACGTGTGACACATGGAAACAAGCCACTGAACCTGGTGCTGCCCACAGTGCCCCCACACATGGTTGTCTCCACCAAGACAAAAGGACTCTGCGTGTCATTCTGCGTGACTTCATGACACTCTGACACAACCCCACTGCAGTCAAATAACTGATTTTTTTTTGATGATGGGTGTAGCTACAGTCTCATACCTCCAGTATGTCTTGTCTCATCAATCACATTTTGAATAAGGAGGAAATTAGAGGATCTCTGTAGGTCCTCTAGGAGAGCATGCTGTTAGCACTGACATGAATTGATATGTGTGTGCATGTGTGAATGAACAAACAAAGGCTGTAATAGACACTCTGTGAATGGACAATGTCCTGCTGTCAGCACTTTGCTCTGTCCAATACACCTGAGCTGCAGTATGGCCTGTGGCCAGCTATCGACTTCACACTGACCCCAGAGCCCCTTCTGCCACCACCCAGTCAGCAGTAACAAGAGCTGAGCCCAGATATTAAAACTGACAGTTTGGCAAAAAAGGTATCCAAATCAGCCAAGACACACCGTTACCTATAAAACTGGTCAAAAGTCAAAAATTAGGAGAGGCTGTGATGTAGAATTTGATTATTAGGGTGTGAAAGCTTATTTAGTCTGGTATTAAACATACAGAATCTTCACAGCGAGGGTGATACAGAAGTCAGTGCTTATGATGTTTACAACTCAAATATAGCCATATCATTTCCTGTCCACAACAACAACTGCACCTACACGTGCATCTCAAGCTTTGATAAGTAATGTCGATGACAGCAAACCACTGGTAGGTCTGGTTTGTCTACATTTGATCAACAAACTACTCTGTGAAACTGGGCATTAACCTGATATCTGTAAATAAGAAGCCACCCAGTGTACACAGGCTTTTGAGGCCTATTATAAAATATAATATTGTGATAAAAGTAGAGGCGAGGCTGACATGTTCCAGCTGGTCCACAATTGAGATGTAAATGTGTGAGCATTTTGAGTCACTCTGTGTCTACAGTGCGTCCTAGTGCTGGCTCCAGTTGTTTGTGACTACACCCCCCATTCCCTAGGCATTGTATATATGTATAGATCCAGTGCAGCTGGAAAGCTTCACTTTTGGCAAATTTTGTTATATAACAACATTATTTGAAAATAAGGTTAGATTTTAACAAGATATTATATATAGATATTCACAGCCTTTGCTCAGTACTTTGTTGAAGCGCCTTTGGCAGAAATTACTGCCTCAAGCCTTTATGAGTATGATGCTATAAGCTTGGCACATCTTTTTTTGAGATGTTTCTCCCATTCTTCTTTGAGAATCTCTCAAGCTCCATCAATTGAATGTGCATCGGTGCACAGCCATTGTTAGATATCTCCAGAGATGTTCAATCAGCTTCAGTCTGGGCTCTGGCTGGGCCACTCACAGCTGGGCTGTGTGCTTAGGGTCATTGTCCTGTTGGAAGATAAAGCTTCATCCCATTCTGAGGGTCTCCAAGTTCCTGTTGCAGAAAAACTTCCCCACAGCATGATGCTGCCACCACCATGCTTCACTGTAGGAATGGCATTGGCTAGGTGATGAGCAGTGGCTGGTTTCCTCCAGATATGATACTTGGCATTCAGTCCAAAAAGTTTAATCTTTTTTCTCATGGTCTGAGGGTCCTTTAGGTGCCTTTTGGCAAACACCAGATAGGCTGTCATGTCCCTTTTACTGAGGAGTGGCTTTTTTTGTCAATCTACCATACAGGCCTGATTGGTGCTGTAGAAATTGTTGCACTTCTATATTTTGGACTTCTATCAGAGTGAACATTGGGTTCTTAGTCACCTCCATGACACCCTTTGAACACCTTTGAATTTTTTATATATTTCAACATGAACATTTGATCAGAGGTGGCAGAGATGGAGTTGATATAATTAAGCACATACTGAAGAAATGTTTTTAATAATCAATTATAAAATGTAATTATTAGAAATTAGTTTAGGACATCAAAGAACAGTCTAGAAATATCTATGCAACAGTGTCCTATGGGCACAGACAAAAGACTAGAGAATGACCAACAGAAACTGAGCAGAAACAGATGAGAGTCTTCACAGCAGTTTGACTTTACATCTACAAGGTGGAGCATCTAGGTGTGTCTAATAGAGTGGACAGTGAGAGGACACTGTTTAAACACTGAAGCAGCACTGTTGTGTCTGATCCACTTGTACCAGTGCAACACACACTGACACACCACCACCATGTCAGTATTACTGCAGTGCTGAAAATGATGATTGGTGGTGGTCCTGTGGGGTCCTGACCATTGACAATCTGGGTGAATGGATGCTAACAATGTTTGCAGAGAAACTGATGGACTACAGTCTGATATGATAGAGAACTATAACTATAAAATGCTCCTGTATGGTAAGATAAAATGGACAGTGATTGTAGGAACAAGGTCATAATGTTATGGCTGATCAGTGTAAAATTACATACATTTTATGTTTGTTACATGTCACCAAATTACCCAGACACTGAAAATACATGAACAGAAATGAATTAAGAAATCTAAGAACACAGTGATTCTGACACACACCTCCCAAAAAACCTTTAGCCAATGCTTAAACACACATAGAGCAAGCAGCATATACTCTAAGGACTAACTGTCCAAACTGACAAACACACACACACACACAATAGGAAGCTGCCACAGAGGAAGAACAGTCTTCTCTTGTAGGTGGAACTGATCCACACATCTACACACACCTTCTAACACTTCCTCTGTAGAGCCTGAATTCACATTTATGAACCATCCACACCTTCTCAAACACACACACACACACACACACACACACACACACACACACACACACACACACATAAACACACACACACACACACGCACACACACGCGCACACACACACACACACACACACGCACACACACACACTTTCAAAGAAAGAAAGAGAACCTTTCAAGTCCAGCATGACACATGAATAAAAAGGCCACTGAGGCCAGACATAAAAGACATCCTAAATATGTCATCTATAAGTCTGAAATTTCAGGAGAAGTTTAAGACAGTTTTCCGCTCCAGAGAAGCTGCAGCACCATTTTAGCATTTCAAGCCCATCTCAGCAGACACTTCTAAGCTTCCCTTGAAATAGTATGAAATAGAGGAATGAAGCTGTTTTCCAGACACTGTTTTGTCATTAGTCATTAGTGCTGCAAATGTTCACGATCACAATGATTAACAGTGAGTCTAATACTTAGGAGAGGATTGAGTTACATTTCTAAATTCAATGTCAAATTCTTTTGGTCATTTTGGCAAGTATTACAATTACTGTTAAAAAAGCTGCCCAGAAAGAAGTCCCTGCCACATGAAGCTGGACTAAAGTGACAAAGAAAAAAAGAACTCTGGGGAAAAAGCTGAAAGAAAATCAGATAAGAAAAAGATGTTTGATGAGTAAAGGTGACGTGCTCAACCTCAGGAACACTGTACCAACTGTTAAGCATGGTGGTGGTAGCACTATGCTCTGCTTTGGTACTGTACATTGTACCAATCTTTTATTAAAGATGGTTGGGTCATTTCACACAGCTGACCAATACATGCAGCAGGACATAGGGAACCTGCATCCCTACACTAGACCACATGGGTCCTTGGCACCTGCAGATATTGTTCCATCTAGACGGGAGTTACCCACAGATGGTAGCTTTGCCCAATTGCTCCTCAACCAAGCACACACAGCAAATGTCTGAACCTGCAGTTCCTCTCATACTGATCAGGATTACTATTGCACCAACACATCATCAGTAGGGTAAAACTAACCTGACTCATGATGGCTTAAACCCATTCCCTGATAGTGGGTTTTGCTTCATGATGATTTCATCCCAAGTTTCCTCCCAATTTGGAAGCACCAGTAACACGTATGATGCTCCTGACACTACGATGCTCCCAATACTCCTTCAATACAAGTGAAGCCAGCCACTGCCCCTTTTCAAGCTGCGTCCATTGAATCATTGTTGCATCATTGCTGGGGGGAGAGCACCATCAACACACCCATATAGAACATGGCCAATTTTGCTCTCTCAGACGCTGGCTTGACCAGCTTGACCCAGGATTCGAACCTGCTATACTCTGAACCCTTAAAGATGTAAGTTGTAACAGTTCAAAGTATAGTTATGGCTAGGGAATAGTGACCACTTACATAACCACCACTGGTCAGAGGAAAGATATAGTTATTAAAATTAAATCAGACATGTATCATCATGCATAGAACACTGATTAACCAATCAGGTCATATAATGAGAGCTAATTACAGCCCTAACAATCACACTGAGCAACTTCCTGTCCATCTGTCCCACTATCTGTCCATCTGTCTGCATGTGTGTCTGTCTAGCTACCAGCTAGAGCACAGGCCACAGACAAACCCCTCACTGTCTACAAACTAAATAAAGAATAGAGAATTCATTCGGCTTCATCTATTAGTAACATGGTTATGTGGGTCAACTGTCTTTAAATACACTTCATTCACCGTTCTCTCTTTACGGTTGTAGTTCCCTGTCCTTTCCCTCTGTCTCCGTCCCTTCCTCTTCTCTTAATAAACTGTCTCCATCTCTGGTTTGCAGTTTGAGAGTGCTGCCCTATTTTGTGTGTGTATTAAGGGGTGTACAGAGTCTGGAAAGGTTTGGGGACCCAGTTTTTTAAATCCACTTCACACCACATAGACAGGAAGCATCTACTAGACCCAAAGGATTGCCCGACATGCACAGAGTGTCCCAACAGCCACAACTGCAGATATTCAGTGAGCAGTGATGCCCTACATGAGTCATCCTGTTAGACGGCTGCACAACTCAGGATTATATGCATACAGACCATTACGACTACTCCCATTAACACTACATCAACATCACCAAAGACTGCAATGGTATTGTGCCAGACTCTCAAGGAGTCAGACTGGCAGTGGGTAACCCTCATTGTCGAGTCCCATTTTTGTCTTGGTGTAGACGACCAACAGATCAGTGTGTGGAGGCACCATGGTCAGCACCACACCACCTCTACCACAAAATCTGCAAGAACTGAGTGAGAATATTAAAGCTGCATGGGATGGATTATCACAGAAAACAGTAACCTTTAAAACTCTTTTGAGGGATGTTGTTGTGTTTGATGTACTTTTATTCACCAAAGTATAAGGCAACTCAAATTTGTCTTCATTTTTAAATGTAAAAATTAACAATTAAAATATTTCTATGAATTTGTATTTGTTTATAAGGACTGAAACACATTATGTCTAAGAAAGCCTGTTGGAAAGTGAGCATCCAGAGTGTTTTTGAGCTGAAAATCTTGGGTTGTAAGAGTTAAGAACCTCTACAACTCCATGCTGAGACATCTGGCATGTTGCGTTTTAGGGACAGCATACTGAGAGACACTACTGTATGTGTATATCAATAAAATATTGCCCATATCAGTCTAAATATTTAATCATTTAATGTTCCTGACAACCTTTTTCTTCCCTTGTAATCCACTTCCTTCTGGGTGCAACTTGTTTTTGATGCCCTAGTGGTCCCCAGATCACTGGTCTAGAAACCCATTTTTTGTTTATCCAGTAAAGATGGTATTTTGAAGATTCAAGGTTTATGCATGACAATAAAGAGCTCTTGGTTTATTACAGTGGGAAATAACACCACCTTCCCTTTTATAGGCTAAGGTTCAATTCCCCGGCGGCTAAGCAAGCACACAACACTACACCAATAAGAGCCCTTCAGCAAGACTATACAATCTTAGAATGTATAAATGTATAAACCCTGCATTATGGAGTATTTTTCGTGGACTGGTAATGGCTGTATAGGTACTGCAATCATTGTTAGACATCGTGCAGCAGTGAAGAACAAACTCTCCCTCAACAAAGTCCAAAGAGCTCATTACTACAAATCCCAAACCCTGCACATACACTCTTGTCCAAATCAATGAAGCTGACAAAGACTGTGTCTCCAGCTTCAAATTCCTGGGAGTGCACCTCTCTGAGGATCTCTTATTGACACTTGATATCTATCATTGGGTTAAGAAGCCACAGCAGCATCTTTACTTAATGAGGAGACTGAGGAAAGGCAAACCTATCTCCTCAGATCCTCAAAAACAGACAGCTGTTCTTTACATTCAGTCAAATGTTTATTATAGCACCAACTGAAATGACTAAAAGATCCTTTTAACATGGACCTCCACTGAAAGTTAAACAGTTTTTTATTTCTCCTGTAAAGACTGTATTTTGGAGATACAAGCTTTGCAACAATGCATGACAGTGAGTAACACTACCTTCCCTTTTGTAGGCTAAGGTTCCATGATCCTAAACACACCTCAAAATCCACCACATGGTCCATTACCATGGTCCTCACAGTCCCCTGATCTGAATATCACTGAAAATCTGTGGATAGACCTCAAAAGAACTGGAAGACTTTTGTGAGGATGAATGGATGACAATCCAAAGACGCCCTGAAAGACTGTCAAAATGTGTTTACAAGCTGTGATACTTGCCCTTGTCATTGTTATTTAGAAAATGTAAAAGATGAACATAAAACATTGCTTTGTTTAAAATATAAAGGGAATGTGTCATCTTCATGACTTTTGGAGATCACTTCATTTTCAACTTCCTAAACTGTTCACAGTAACAGTCATATTGACCAGAGGTGCCAAATAACATTAACAACAATGTAAACGCTCTCGCATACACAACAATATATCATCATCTAGCCTTACAATCCATCAGCCATGAACTGCTGACTACTGTGTAGCTTTCGGACTTTAATGGCCTCATGTTTATCCCAGAAATCACTGATAAATAATTCACTATTTATGCTTTTGAGTCTAATGTGTCCATTTGGTCAACACTACGACACTTCCTCGATCATTCTGATAGCATTTGTTCAAGACAATTTTTATGTGGTCAGCAGAAATTCCAGAGGAGTGCTGACACAGCAGCCTGGGAGGTTTGAGCTGTAAAATAGCTTAAAATTCAGACGAGTGTGGCAGTAATTATGTTTGCTTAATGGCAAGGCATGTACATGAATAGATCATCAGTTTCTGCTTAATCAGACATCTTTAACAAAGGAGTTTATAAATCCCTCCCAGGAAAAGAGGCTACAACGGTCAGAACTGGGAAAATTATTGCGACACTAGCCTTCCCAATATTCATATTACAGACTTATGCAAAATGCAAATAAGCCAGTTAGTCAATTCCTGAGTGCTTTATTGTGTACTGTGTGTACGTGGTGTTGTTTGTGTATTGCGCTGAATCAAGTCTCTCATATAGACTGCCTCAAGCTTGGTGATGCTGGTCATGCTGGTCAACCATCTTGATGTTGATCAACCAGCTTGATCGTACTGGTCATGCTGGTCAACCAGCTTGGTGATGTTGATCATGCTGGTCACCTTGCATGATCTCCCTAGTAAACCAGTTTGGTATACATGCTGGTTGACCAGCTTGGTCATGCTGGTCATCCTAGTCAAACAGATTGTTCATGCTTGTCAACTTGCTTGGTCATGCTGTTTGAAAAGACTGGTCATTCTGGTTATTCCTGTTGACCAACTTGGTCATGATGATCATGTCAGACAAACAAATTAGTCAAGTTGGTCGACCAGTTTGGTGCTACTGGTGATGCTGGTGAACCAATGTGGTCTTGCTTGGTCATGCTGGTCAACAAGTTTGGCGTAACTGTTCATGCTGGTGAACCAATGTGGTATTGCTTGGTCATGCTGGTCAACCAGTTAGGTGATGCTGGTCATGCTGTTTACAAACTTGGCGAGCCTGGTCAAGTTGGTCATACTGGTAGACCATCTAAGAGCTGATTAAGAGCTGGTTAAGTAAACATAGATGACCACCTTGACTTTGGAATATGAATCTGACCAGAACTGCCCATAAGTGACTACAGCAGTAGTCCTGTGGCCTGAAACTGACCAATGATGAATAGTAGTGGGGGGCTGATGAATTGTTCATGACAGCTGAACACCTGCACACCTAAGGGGGGTAAATAAGGGGCTAAAGAGTGGAGGAAGAAGGTAGATGTTTGTAATAAGTGCTCAATGAGTGTGTAATTTAATATATCAGTGTTTTCCTGAAGCCTGAGTGTTTTCTCAGCTCTCAGCACATCTGACTCAACTCATCAGCTCATTAACAAGCCCTTCATGAGGTTAGAATGAGAGAAGAGTTTGGAAACAGTGCAACAGAACATTGGATCATTTCAGTCACTCTAGAGACACACACACAGCTTTGATTTGCATTCTCCAGTTTTGATTCTCTCAGATGTACTAATTGGAAGCTCTATTGCCCTTTAGGAAGTTATGAAAGCACAGGAAGAGTGCTTGGATGTTCAGTATTGTGTGACAGAAAATAATTATAGGGATTTAATCACAGTGTACTGTAATTAAATGGATCACTATATTGAGCAGCAGCATTACATTTATTACTCCTTCCAACTGGCACAGGAGAATATAAGTCAGTATGACAATATTTCATTCCAAATAAGGTCTAATGCTGTATGAAGGAACATCAACACACTGAGAACTGAATGCTTTTAAGACCTGACCGAAATATGACTTCATATACATTCTTTGTCTAAAAGTTGTTGCACCACGAAGGAACCAGCCATGTGCTCTCTATGGAGTCATCTTCAATGTCAATCATTGTGGTGGTACGAAGACCAACAGTGTGTCACACATCCAGAAGGCCTGGTTTCATGGTGTGGGGTGCAATTTCATACGATCCCAGATCACCTTTGTTCTTCAGTACAGGCACTTTGACAGCCCAGTATTACATCCACGAGGACCAGAAGACTACTTCTGTATGTGTTGATCAATAAATATTGCCCATATCAGTCTATTTATTTCCCTTTTATTCTTTATCTACCTTCTCAATGACACTGCAATTCCACACTTCTTTCTGGTTATAACTATTTGTTTAGCTGTTTTTGACAATTAGTCTATCATGATATCAACAGTAAAATGCCAAAGTCATCATATTCTTTAGCCTAGTAAAGATAAAGATATATTTGACCTGTACATTTTCATGAAAACTTCAACTGTTTTATATCAATCAACCATAACATTATAACTCCAGTCCATTTTATCACCTCCACGACCACGCAGGAGCACTTTGTAGTTCCACTTTGTAGAATTAACGACTGTCTGCGTAGTTTATTATCCTCCTTTCACCCTGATCTCCAATAAGCAGGACCCCACAGGACCACCACAGAGCAGGTACGTTTTGGATATCAGGTGGTGGTATGTTAGTGTCAGGATCAGATACAGCAGTGCTCAACTGTTCCTACACAGTTTATGTTGGTCTTTTCTAGTCGTTCATCAGTGCTAACAGGACACTGTTGGCTGGATATTTCAGGTTGGTGAACTGTTCTCAGTCCAGCACTGCTGTGTCTGATCCACTAGTAACAGCACCACACACTACATGCCACCACCACATCAGTGCTGCAGTGCTGAGAATGACCCACCACACAAATACACTCATATACTCCAAAAGCATTGCACACTTTTTCAATCAGGAATAGGTTTGAATGCAATTCAAAGTTGTAATGGTGCACACATGGATTCGTTGGCTACATCCACTAAGACAAAAGTGGGACAGCCATCTTCTAGTGGTACTAGCACTAACCAGATGAATCACTGAGGCCATCACTGCTCGCTGCATCTCCACAGCCATGGCTGTCATGTCACTCCATAGTCAGACAATCTGTCGTTTCCACTCTGTGGTGTCTAGTCTCCCAGATCCTTCGTTTATCTGGTGTGAGCCTTCCTCTATCCACTGTCACCAACAGCATGCTATGATCAACTTGTTTATATTGAAAAGACCAACCTGTCTCATATGATCCCTCTTGTACTCGTCTAACAGCTCTCAAATTGCTTTCTTTCATGCATACATCACTTGAAAAGCATGAACAATGTATTGAACTTGTTTTGTTTTTTTTTTACAGTGACTGTAATACTTGCTCTGTGGTGGTCCTGTGGGGTCCTGACAATTGAAGAAAAGGGTGAAAAGAGGCTAACAAAAGATGTACACATTTAAAAACAAGGGTACTTCAAAGGTTCTTTGGTAAAGAAATGGTTCTTTACAGAACCATCAACACTCCTACATATTTAAAATGAGGGTCCTTTAAGGGTTCTTTGGTAAATAAAATGGTTCTGTATAGAACTGTGACTCAAAGAAACCTTTACCTGATTAAAGGGTTCTTTATATCATGAAAGAGTTCTTCAGATTAATGGAGAATGGACTGTAGAGGGTGTAGGTTTTCAAAAAGGTTCTACATAGCACCAACAATGTTTTTTTTCTGTAATAATAGTAGAAACAATTTTGGTGCTATAAAGAACCCTTTTCAAAAAGACTCTACAAAATTGTCTACTGTGAAATCTCCAACAGCCTAAAGAACCATTTCTTGATGCAAAGAACACTTTAATCATGCAAATTGTTCTTTAAAAGCAGACAGACTACAGTCTGTAAGTGCTAAAATATAGTAAATAGACAGTAGGTCTAGAAACAAGGATAATAATGTTTTGTTTTGGATTATAATGATGTTATAATTAAAAATCTATTTGTGCCTAAGATTTTGGTGCTACTTTGCTTATAAAGACTAAAAGCTCTTTACATCTGGAAATTCATCACCTAGAGTATTTTTGATCCTGCTCATTGGGGGATTATGTCTTTATTCTTTGTTTCATGTGTCATTGTTGACCTTTTTATTTTTGATTTCTGTAAATCTGCCCCATGACAACGTCAGTTTTAAGAAGTGCTAAACCAATAAATATTTAATTTAATGCCAGAATGTTGAATTATTCGTAATGATTAGATTGACAAGAATATAAAGTTTTTAATACATTTTTCAAAATACTTGATAGTCACCAAATAAAACTTCATGAATGTCCTTTATTCATTTTGTTAATTGTGCATGCATCAGTATTGTCCCTTTACTTTTATTTAGAAATCTGAACATTGGGTGAGCAAAGAAAAAGAGCAAATTGCTCACTGATCCGTCGGAGTCTGTATGCAGGTTGACCATGTACACATGGACAGAGCAGTAAACATGCACTGGAAGCTGCTTTGGCATTAAAACTGGGATTTTATTCAGTTGAAAATGAGTGAATTTTAGATGTTGTCTGAGCTGAATTTCTCACTGATCAGACGTTGTTAAGAAATGGTAGGTTTTGTAGTTTGTGAATCATGTCTGCAGGTTACTCTGATCCTGAGATATGAAGAGAAAACAGCAAGTAACTGCCCGGAAAGTTCGGATCTCTGGTTCTAAGAGTTAGAGCTGTATCAAGAAAGGATTATAATACCCTTCTCCAAATGTAATTAGGTATAAATGGGCTTCCTGGCAACCAAAATACTAATGCTGATCCAAATACATCAAAACAGCCTTTAATTAAAACCAAAACAAGAGGTTTTTGACTGCAGTTCAATATTCCTTGTGTGGCATCAATAATGCACCATTCTCTTTGTGCATCCGTGTGTCTCTAAGGAAGCTGCTCAGCAGGTGTTAGTTTTGGGAAAACAGGGCAAATCTTCCCACCTTTTTAGACTGCAAACTTCTCCATAAAACACACTGCAACTCCAATTAGTCCAGTTCCTTGGTGTGTGAGCCATGGATGAATGCATTTTCATCTCATTATGGCAGAGCACTACTTGTTTTTTTTTCTGGCTTGTTTTTCGCCTAAAGCTGTTCTGCAGGTGGACCACGGCTCCGGTTTGGATTCTTTTTATTTTTTTGTGAGCTTCTATATGCTAATGTTATTTTGAGCAATGATTACATAACAGGAGTCTGCCGAGACTTGAGCTAGCGAGCAAAACACACTTGAAACTTTTCCTCTTCTTCACTAACTCTGTTTTTAGCTCCTGCTTTCAGTTTTAACCCACTGCTTATTACGGGTCTAACGGTACAGAGATCAGAAATCACGGTTCAGCTGACACAAGTGATGCTGCCTTTGTAAAATGTTCTTTTACATGTTGCACAATTAACAGAACATCACTGAGCTGCATAATCAATAAATCTATTAGGCATGTGAGAGGATGGAGTATCAGCAGCCCAAAACCACCCCTGATTTAACACAGTCAATACAGTCTGCTTCACTGGCCTGAACTGCACTGCAGTGTGTTCATTTACCACAACTTCACCCTCTTACTGATCCAATGAGAGAAGAAAAAATGTGATGAACAGTGAAATACAGAAGTTAGGAAGTTTCTGTTTATAATATACACTACAGAAACAACAACAACAACAACAACAACAATAACAACAACAACAACAACAATAATAATAATAATAATAATAATAATAATAATAATAATAATAATAATAATAATAATAATAATAATAATAATCTCATCTTATTTTCTTATTTTCTTACCACTGCTATGATGATGACACTCAACTGATCCTCTCTTTCCCACCTTCTGAGACCCAGGTCTCATCTCACATCTCAGCTTGCCTTTCTGATGTCTTATCCTGGATGGCAGCCCATCACCTCAAACTCTCAAAGTATTAATTAACAGTATGAATGACTATAACAAACATTACTAAATGGTTTATAAATGATTTATTAACTAACACTAGTTAAGGCATTATTAAATATTTAAATAATGAAATATTGGAGCCTGTCTCAGGCTGCACACTTTCTACCTTTAATGAACAATAGGAATAATAGCTAACCTACACTGAGTGTGCTGAGTGTGACTGTGTAGGGTGCTGATTGTAAAGGGTCCTTGGGTATCTTTAAAAGTGTAACTTCATTCATTCATTTCTCAAATAGTGACAAATGATTAACAACAACAACAACAACTATTATTATTATTATTATTATTATTATTATTATTACTATTATTGTTATTATTAATAATACTAATAATAATAATTGAAATGAATCAATATTAAATAAAAATCTGCCTGTTGTGTGTCTGATGACCTTTAAACCCAACCCTTCCTTGCTGATTAAGTCCTACAACCTGAGATATGAACTTTGCAGGAAGTAACATGCTGTTGTCAAATCTCTGAATCAGAGTGATTCACATATCAACAAGACATACAAGACATATCTACAAGATATATCTAACCATGACGGTGATATCAGTGAGTAATCCGAAATAATCAGGAAACAGCTAAAATTGATTCGTTTCCAACTGAAATAAATTCTCATGTAAATGCCAAAGGAGCGTCCATTGCGTGTTTACTGCTCTGCTACATGTTAAACCTGTACGCAGACTCCAACTGATCCAACTGATCGTCTCATTTTCCTCTATAACCCATTATCTGGGTCAATGACATCAATGGCCCCAACCCGTCTTACTGATCAGTCAGAGTCTCTATGCAGGTCAAGTATGTCAAACTACAAAAACATCCCACAAATTGGCATAGAGTTCTAAATGTTAAAAAAGCCAGAGAAGTCTAAAATACTATTTGGGTGTAATTGGTAATTTTGCTCCACCTCATATACTACATGGGATGCAAATGACCAAAATCTCCTTGAATCTTGAACAGTAGGAGACAGTCACACATACCAGATATTGCTATTTTCAGCCACTGCCTACCAACTAGCCACTGATAATAAAAGATGCAAAAAAACCCAAATGATGAACTGTAAACATGTTTATAGTTGTGACATCACAAACAGACTGAGTTGGCAGACCCCATATGAGCATTCTGGACTGGAGTGTGAAGGTAGTCATCGTGTTTGATCTGCACTCAGGCCAGACTTTAGACTGTACACATCAATCCGAGACTCCGAGGTCATCCATCCTGTCTCTCCTTACTGACATCAGAGGCAGAGTGGTACCACATAACCCCACCCTACCCTCCCTCTCTCTCTTTCTCTCTCTCTATCTCTCTCACCATCCTTCTTTCCCTCGATGTGCTGTCTTCCATCTTTCCATCTCTTATTTTTAGACTGCGGGCTCTTGGGGTTAGTGCTGGCTTTTAAAGGCTGCTGCTGAATGCATTAATACCAAAGTGCAGTAGTCTCTCCTTCTCTCTCTCTCTCTCTCTCTCTCTCTCTCTCATTTTCCTTTCTCTCGTTCCCTCTCTCTTTGGCTATCTTGTCTATTTCTCTCCATTTCCTATTAACACTGTCCTTTTCTTTCTGTCTTTTCAACTCTCCCACTATTTATCTCCATTTATCTCTATACCTCTACCTCTATCCCCTTCTCACTCTTCTCCTCTTCATCTTGTCCCCCTCATTTTCTTTTGCATCTCTACCTCTCCCTGTCTCTACTGTCCAGGGAAGGCTTTCTACTAAATGTTGCAGCATTCATGCCAGTTCATTGACAAGAAATCAGGATGTTGGATGATCACCACCCCACCTCAAGCCCAACTCATCCCAAAAGTACTGTATGTAGCACCATCACCCCAGAGAACGTGTCGTAATAAAATGACCACACTCACTGTCCATTTATCAGCTCCTCTTACCATACAGGAGCACCTTGTAGTTCTATAATTACACACTGTAATTCATCTGCTTCAGGACCCCACAGGACACCACAGATCAGGTATTGGGTGGATGGTAGGTTGTTCTCAGCACTGCAGTGATACCTACATAATGGAGGTGGTGGTATGTTCGTGTGTGTTCTGCTGGTACAAGTGGATCAGATACAGCAGTGCTGCTAGAGTGTTTCAACCCCTCGTGAGATTAGTCCACCAATTGGAAATATCTAGCCAAGCATCTGAGCACTGATGAAGGACTAGATGATTCAGAGTTTCTGTCTCTGATTTTAAATCCACAAGGTGAACCAACTAGTAAGGAGTGTCTAATAGAGTGGACAGTGAGTGGACACAGTGTTAAAATACTCCAGCAGCACTGCCGTGTCTGATCCACTCATACTAGTGCAACACATAGTAACACAGCACCACCATGTCTGTTTCACTGCAGTGCTGAGAATAATGCATGGTGGTGGTCTTGCGGGGTCCTGACCATTGAAGATCAGGGTGAAAGGAGGATAACAACGGATGCACAGAAATCGATGGACTACAGTCTGTAATTATAGAACTACAGAATAATCCTATATGGTAAGAAAAGCTGATATAATGGACACTGAATGTAGAAGCAAGGACGTGGTTATAATGTTCTGGCTGCTCAGTGTATACCCCTCTAGCCCATGCCTGGTGCCATAGGTCCATGTTTATCTGATCCAGAGAGTCCTATTCTATTGGCAGTACTTCTCTACAGGGACTAGATAAGCTGTGTATGCATTTGCACATCTGTGTCAGCAAAGTGTAGCTTGCTTTTGAATGCAGTCATTTCTTGGGATGTCCTCAAACATTTGGACACAGTGAGTTTCTTCCTCCTCTCTACTTCTATATCTTTATTTCTAGCTCTCTTCTCTTTACATCTATCTCTCTATCTATCCTGAACTCTTTCCATATTTTCATTTTCAGTCTAATCTGTCTCTGATTTCTTTCTCTCTCTCTCTCTCTCTCTCTCTCTCTCTCTCTCTCTCTCTCTCTCTCTCTCTACTTTTTTCCCTTTCTGTCTCCCTTTCATTTTGTCCCTGCTCACTCTTCACCCCCTCAGTCCAATCTCTCCACTTCAGTCTCTCTCTCTCTCTCTCTCTCTCTCTCATGCAAAGCTGTGAAATTTACATTTACATTCTGCTGCTGTCAGGTCGCTACGTGCGTGTGCGCACACACACACACACACACACACACACACACACACACACACACACACACACACTTTGCTTTCTTCTCACATCCCAGTATATCTCCCTTTATATCAGAATCGGTACCTGAACTGTCAGACGAGTAAAGCTCTGTTTCCACATGTACCGTCACGGTAAGATATGTAGCATTTATTTTCAGTTCATACTGGCTGTCTCTTTCCATTCCAATTCAGTTTTCATTTCAGTTTTATTGGCATAACAATATTACTTGGTCATATTACCAAAGTTTGAGTTACACCTTATGTTTAAAGAACAGAAGAACAAAACAAATAAACAACTTAAGCCTAAACATTAAAATATATTGTAATCAAAACTAGTAGAGTATCTGTGATATGGTGTCTGTGATATGGTCATTCGCTGTCTCTCTGATGACACTGTCTATATGCATCTATATAAGAAAAGATGCAAACACCATGTTGTGTTATGACACAACAAATCAAACACTAATGTAAAGACATTATTAACTGTCTAGCAGTGTATATGTGTGACATCTGCGTTTAGTATTTAAGTTTCTAAACAAAAAGAGTCGTACAGTACAGCACCTTTAACCTCATATAATACAAGGTAAAGTGACTTTTCACTGTCCAGGGAACCACCATCAAACCATCACCATTACTCCAGTACACCTGAGCATTACATGTGGTGGTGAGTAGTTTGAACAGAGGACGATGGGTCCTGCCTTGTGATCCTGGATTGTTTTTCCTGCACTGTCACCTTTTGGGATGCTCAGCAGTGGATTTGCCTCTATCCTTTGCTTCATGTGTTGATCATCTTATGTCCAATCTCTGTAAAGCTTCTTTGTGACATCAGTTATAAACAATGCTACAAATAAATTTGATTTCATTTGATTAAACTGATTTTGAGATGGAGAAAAAACTAACATGACGGACATACAGTTGACATCAAAAAATTATGATGATGACAAATTAACACTGATTTGTAGTAATGGAAATACATTAAATTCATTTATATTTGACCAAACCTTCATCTGTATAAACAGCGTTGAAACAGACCATTTTACTGCACTCTCTACAAGACTGCACAAGATGTGCACATCTGGATTACTATCATAATGAGCAGAAAAAGATACTTAACATAGACAGGTAGAGTAACATATTCTTAATAGTGAAGCTCTTTCCTTTAATTCCAATGAAATCCAGTTTCCTACACCTCCTAAACACTGAACACTCAACAGCTTGCATGATAGCAAGTCTCAGGTTGAGTTGTGCAGTTGAGAAGACTTGGAGCTGCAGCTGGCAAAAAAGAAAAGCATAAAGACCTTATCCCATCTGTCAAACATGATGGTGGTAGTGTCATGGTTTGGGACTTATTTTGATGCATCTGGTTGCAAAGGGGGTCAGACAGCAGATAGCAACTCAATCCAGGCCTTAATGTATTACAGACCGACCCTGTTTGATCAGGTTTGTTTTGTTAATGTGGGGTGATGGAGTTGGTGATGGATTGCTTCTTTTTGTCAATCAAAGCCTTCACCCACCAGGCTTTTTCCTGGACCTCCAGATGGAGAGTCAATCCCTGGGGTCAGACCAGTCTTCTTCTTCTTCTTCTTGTTCTTGTTCTTCTTCTTCTTCTTGTTCTTCTTGTTCTTCATTTCTTCTTCTTCTTCTTCTTCTTCTTCTTCTTTCGGCTGCTCCCTTTAGGGGTCAGCACAGCCGATCATCATATTTATGATATGCATTATAGTTTTGGCACAAGATTTACACCGGATGCCCTTCCTGATGCAACCCTCACCATTTATCCAGGCTTGGGACCGGCATCAGAAGTACACAAACTACACCCTTAATACTGTCTCATTTTCCTAAATAAATTCTGATCTTTACGTCTCATTTGTCTGATTACAAAATGTAGAAGAAAAAAAGATTTACAGGTTTTTTCCATGGAATTCCCAATTTACTTAAATTGATTGACTAAGGAAACAAGAACTAGACACTACTCCCATGTGCATGAAATTTGGGAAACTTTTTTGCACTGGCTGATGATGTCAAAAGAGATTAATAAGTCAAATTCTGTGGCCAGTTTTAAACAAATATTTTGCCACCTCAATGTCCAGACTGTCACACAGCTTTGCCAGCAGAGCAGTGCTGAGTGATGCATTTGAGTATCACAATATTATGTTTTGTGAAACATTCTCAAAATCATACTATTGATATTTAATTAACACTTTAAAAACAATGTTCAAGTTGCAGGCTGCAGGTTGTAGGCTTCACACCATTTTTAGCTTCAGAACTCAGGATCAGGGTAACCTACAGACATGACAACTTTCAGCAGTAATCCTTTTCTGAACACAGCTAGTACCACTCAGATAAATGTACAAAACACCGACGGCATAAGAGGAACGGGGGCGGGGTTAAGACCTCACAAACACAGCAGCATAAAATTTAGTATAAGGTCCCGAGGCCACACACACACATACACACATTCATTTTTTTGTGTGTATTGTATTGTTCTGGAAATAATTACAACAAACAATTTATCAAAATTATTGCATTTTCAGCTCCAAAACATTAGATTATCAGTTATCAGTTTCTACCAAGATTATAGTTCTTAAAAGCTGCCACAAAGTTGCAGACATGAATTAAATTTCTGATCCAAACGTTGTCAAATTTGTACAGATATCAATATTCTGTATTTATATCTGAAATTAAGTGATTACAGTAGCACAGGATAAGAATTTTGGCATGTTTGACTGTCTCCTATAAGTATTCTGTAATTTCCAGGTGAAAAAAGATTGAAAGAATTAAAACATTCAATAAAACTGTCCCAGGGAGTAAAAATATTGCAATATATCGAACAGTGACCTCTGTACCGTGATCTATATCACATCACCAGGTTCTTGCCAATACACAGTCCTAAGGGCTGGGATATAAACCTGCAATCTTTTCGGCTGCTCAACTGCATCTCTCATTGCAATCCTAATTACTGAATTCAGAAAGTTTATTTGCTTGTTCAGATGAGCTCAGATTGCATTTTAATGTGTTCCCTGACTGCACAGCCCCAAAACTGTACACCTCTGCAGCAGATGATGAATGGGTTCTTCCAGTGTTGTGGTGCTGAAATCACAGTGCAAGTGGTGCATGATGAGAAATCTAGGACGATGAATATTTGATTCATCTGAGCAAAGTTCAGCTATTCCTCTAAAAACAAATTCTATTAAATAGGCTTGTGTGTGTGTGTGTGTGTGTGTGTGTGTGTGTGTGTGTGTGTGTGTGTGTGTGTGTGTGTGTGTGTGTGTATGTGTGTGTGTGTGTGTGTTTAAGAATGAAAGCAGACATGCCGTCACTGTGAGAGTGTTAATTGGCTCTTTCGGAAGCTGCAAGGTGTCTGGGGGATTTGGTCTGGCATATATTTACACCATCACTCCTCCTCCGTCTCTTTCTATTCGTATCTCCCTTCATCATACACACACACACACACACACACACACACACACACACACACACACACACACATCATGCAAAACCTGACAAACCTTATGTGAACTGAATCGTACTTCTCTCAAGCAATGATCCAGGACAGGTTTGTACATTTCATATGCTAATCTCATTATGCGACATGAAAACGGAGGAGAAAAAGAGGAGCTCATCAGATCCCTGCTTTCTCGCCCTCTCTCTCTCACTATCTCTCCAACACTCTCTTGTCCTCTCTCACTCTCTGTCAAAACACTTTCCAGTCCCTATAATTGTACTCTTCGAGTGCTCTTCACGCTATTGACTGTGTTGGTCGAGTACCCTCCAAACATGCAAATGCAACAGTACACAGCCTTGGTGAATACCTCCTCCCTTTACTTTCACTCACTTCATGAACTCCACCTGTCTTATAGATCCACTCCTGTGCTCTGTAGCTACAAATTGTACATTGACTGAAGTATTCATACCCCTTGAGCTTTTCCACATTTTCACAAATTTAAACGTATTTATTGGGATTTTATGTGATAGATCAACACAAAGTAGGAAATATTTGTGAAGTGAAAAGAAAATGATACATAGTTTTAAAAATGTTTCAATAAATAAAAATCTGGAAATTGTGGCGTGCATTTGTATTCAACCTCCTGTACTCTGATACCCCTAAATAAAATCCAGTCTGACCAATTTCCTTCAGAAGTCAACTAATTAGTAAGAAGAGTCCACCTGTGTGTAGTTTATTAACATTATTAAATCCCATTGAAAACTTGTGGCAAGACTTGAAAATTGCTGTTTATTGATGCTCTCCATCCTGACTCAGTTTGAGCTATTCACCAAAGAAGAATGAGCAAAAATTCAGTCTCTAGATGTGCAAAGCTGGTAGAACCATACGCTAAAAGACCTGCAGCTTAATGTTATTTTTTTTTTTGAAAACTATGCATCATTTTCTTTTCACTTCACAATTACTTTCTACTTTGTGTTGAACTATCAGATAAAATCCCAATAAAATTAATGTAAGTTTGAGGGTGTAAAGTGAAGACAAGGGTTCAAGGGTTCAAGGGTTACGAATACCTTTTCAATTACCTTCAATCTACAGGTCTGCTATTGACGGGTATTACTGGGGTGGAGCAGCTAATAGCAATTCAACACAGCAGTGAGTTTGAGGAACAGCATATTCTGTTGATACATGCTGGTCTCACTGCTAGGTTGACAGAGGGGTCCACCATCCTAAGATATCCGGCCAAGAACATTGTATAATTTGTGAACATCTGTGCATGATTCAGAGAATACTTCTCTGAGCGTCTTGTAGATATTGTTAGTTTCATCATCAACAGTGTAATTAGTCCTGTTTAATTGGGAACAGTGCAGCATATCTGAATATAAATCACTGTACAAAGTACAAGATACTATTTCTATAGCAGCTTTTAAGAATCTGACACTGAACCATTTTGTCTTCATGTCAATGCATTGCGATAAATATTGTGTAATGTGAAAAAGTTTAAATAAAGTTAAAATTATTGAAATATTGGGATATTACATTTTTTTACCATATCAGGTTGCATTTCCTCATTTGCTAATCAGTTTCTAACAACAGGTGAGAAAAGTGAATATGTGTTAATAATCACAATATTTGGCTTTTGTCTGAAACTGATTTAGAACATCTTTATGTCTTTAAATCATGTTCAAAAGTTGCGATCATCAAATTTACTTCCCTTCCAGTCCCTGCATCCATGCAGTTTACATTAATTGTTTTCATCCATAACACAAGTTGAGATCTGTTTTCCAACAGAATATATGCTTATAAGCCAATCAAATTACATGTATGTATATTGAATATATCAATGGTCAATTCTGTTTCATTTCTTTAGAATAAAAATATATTTTGGTATTTTGAAAACCATTAGAAGGGGCAGTAAGCTGCAAACTGTGGATGGTTTCAAAAATGTTTAGAGTTGAAAGTATGATGCTGTCTACGTTTTATATCACGTTTTCATCAAAGCTGGTAAGCAGTAAAACAGCCGTCTGGAGAATGAGGTATATGCTCCAACAGGGACAGATCTGCTTTCGAACATTATCACATGCCATTTGGCTTGACATTTTGTAAGCGCATATAATGGCAGACAGATGTGTTGTATTTTTATGACTGATGCCAGTGCTTCTGACTTCAGCCAGCAACACACTTATTTTCAGAACAGCACACCATTATACAACCCCAAACAACAGGTGAGCAGAAGATTCTGGGGTGTATTTGTTCTGGTTGAATGTCAGGATGCATATCAGCATACTTTTCTATTTGCCCATCATTCTCTGTAGCGTGTGTTAGTACTTCACTGCAGAGGCAGAAAAGGTGAGAAAGAAAGATACAAAATGACAAGTGAGCCTCATTATAGTAGTGAGGCAGAGTAACAGAAGGTTTATGTGTGTAATTCTAAAGATGAAACAAATGTGTGAATGCAGGAGGAAGTTAATTGTAGTGGCCAACTCCTGCATCCAAGATAACAGAATTGTATACATATTTATATCTATATCGGAATATAAACAGAGTGGGACACGGGCTGAGGTGATATATATCAATATTTATATCTATATCAACATATAAACAGAGCGGGATTTTTTTTTTTTGTATTTCTCACATCATACATCCTACATTTTGAGGCAATGAGTTGGTCTCCACCAAGACAAACACGTGATTCGTCACCAAAAATGACCCGCTGCCATTCTGAATGACTCCATGACAGTCCCTTTGCAGTCTGCAGTATCAACCAATGATGACTTAACTAACACTAATCTTACATCAAAGTTAATAAAATATTTAAAACAAAATAGGCTGAAGAGAAACTTGAGCTTCATTTTATTATTACTATTATAATAATTATTATAGACAACAATAACAATAAAGGAAAAGTATAATAACATCCTATTACACCTTAGATTACACTGAACAATCCTCTTAAATCTAGATTACTATTTATCATTTTATATTGTGAGAATATTTAATTTACATGAAATGAGATTATTCAACCTATTTATAATTTATTTTCTGTAATAAATTATAAATAATTTATTTTCTGTTCTGTATTTTCTGTTCTATAATTTATATAACTGTATCTACAGAATGTGTCTTATTCTATTGCAGAAAATGTCTGTTTCAAGCTTTAATTTTCAACAAACGCTAAATTATCTGCTTCTATAATAAAGCTCTATTATTAGCCATAATTATTCATTTAATTATTAGTGTTATTAAATTAGCTATATTTAATTAAAACAAGAAAAATATGAAATAAATTAATCAATTAATTAACATAATTAAATTATTACTATTATTATTATTATTGTTATTATTATTATTATTATTATTATTATTATTATTGTTGTTGTTGTTGTTGTTATTATTATTATTATTATTATTATTATTATTATTATTATTATTATTATTATGGTAATAAATACATATTAGGTCATTAGACAACATTTTATTTAACATTTAAAATACTTGTCTTTAATTTTATTTTATTTTTATTTTTTTTATGATTTATGATTTTTGACTGTACCACCATCCACCTTTTTAGGGACAAGAACTTCTTGTACATTCATTTTTGTACATCTATCCTTAAATATTTACATCTCATAAATATCATTATTGCACTTCAGTTTATAATCTGTAGAATTATGGACCACTGGGTAAAGTAGTGATGAAGCATACAGCCACTATCCCTCTGTCCCATCACACACATATCCAATATTATTACAGACTAAGACACAGACAGACAGACGCAGACAGACAGACAAAGACACAGACATAGACAGACAGACAGACATAGACAGACAGAAATAGATAGACAGATGTAGACAGACAGACGTAGCCAGGCATAGGCAGACAGATGTAGACAGACACACAGATGTTGACAGACATAGACACAGACATAGACAGGCTCACACATGTTGACAGACAGACATAGACACAGATATAGGCAGACAGACACAGACAGACAGAGAGACATAGACAGACAGACAGACAGGTATAGACAGACAAACATAGACAGACAGACAGACATTGAACGAAAACACATACTACACTGATGTAAGTGGACTGACAGAGTGAGCAACGACAAACATTGAAAAATGCACGACCTGGTTTCTTCAAATGATTTTTTTAAATCTGTATGGCAATAGTGAGAGAAATCATTATAAATGTGTTAATATGTTAATGCTTTAAAGTTAATAAAGAGACGTCATTAAATAGTGCTTTGATGGGGCAGAGTCAGAAAGCATGGAGATAACTTTTTAGAGGCTAAGAGAGTGGATAGTCACAGTGTGGACAGTGTATAATCTCTACGTTGAATAATATTCACCTGTAAATGTATGAAGAGGTGATTCACAGAAACCACAACGTTCCAAACCATGAGCAAGACAGATTTGCTGTTTCTAAGTAGGAACAAGTTTATTTCCACTGTTTTAAGCAACTCCTCAGTGGTGTGACCACCATGCTGAAACAGAGGAAGAGGAAGTTGCTGGTGGCACAGGAAAACAGGCCGACTGTCTTAACACTCTTATTATGGGTTGGATTACGATACCCTACGTGGACAAAAGTATTGGAACACATGTTCATTCACCATTTCTTCAGAAATCGAGGGAATGTAAAGAGATTATCCTGCTTTTGATTGAGAAACTGTCTCTACTGTCCAGAAAAAAAGGGCTTTCTACTAGATGTTGGAGCACTGCTCTAAGTATTTGATTGCATTTATCAAAAGGTGCATTAGTGAGGTCAAGTTAAACTATCACCACCCCACTTCATCCACAGCTCAACTCAAAAGTATTTATATCCCGCTCGCCTATGCCTACAATTATACACGGTGCCTATACAGGGAATGAACAAGCTGTGTGTGCATTTGCACATCTGTCTCAGCAATGGGTGCTACATAAAGCATCTGAATGCATTCATTAGAAATGGGTGAACATTAATAAAAAATATACGAGGTTGTAGTTTAAATATCCCAACCTTTGCTGACAAAAATCAATGGGTGACAGGTCAGTGGTGCAAATTTGGTATGATAAGTGGGCAACTTGTCAAAGAACCATTTAAGCTTTAGAACCAAAATTAGGACTAATGTTGTGAGATGGTTTTGTAGTTTGTCATACTTTTGTTCACCAAACAATTAGGAAAATATTCATAGAAGTATTTATAGGGGACACTCACACATGCAGATATATCTTAAGCTACTCAAATGTTTCTTGATAAAAATTAACATAATTTAAATATTTGTATGAATTTTGATCAAATATTTACTTGTGACTATAATTTGTGTGTGTGTGTGTGTGTGTGGGGGGGGGGGGTTCTGCATATAAGGACTAAAAAAATAATAAATATATAATTTCAGATTATAAATATATAATCTCAGAAATCATGCCATATTTGATTGACAAGGATATTTCCAATAATAGGTTCTTCAAACAGCCCCTCCCTTCTCATTTTCCTCTTTAACCCATTTAACCTCACCGATCAGTTGGAGTCTGTATGCAGGTTGAGCATGTACACATGAACGGAGCTGTAAACTGGAAGTTCCTTTGGCATTTAAACTGTGATTTTATCCAGTTTTCTGAGCTGAATTACTCACTGAAATTTTATCACACAGTAGCTGAAGATATGCATAGCATTTCTGTAGGTTACTCGGGTCCTGAGATATGCAGCCTAGAAAATGGCATGTATCTGCCAAAGTACGAATCTCAGGTTCTAAGACTTATGCATTCATATGTCTATGATAATAATGGTTCCTTACATTCCTCAAGGTTTTCTCTGAAACCAACAAGGCTTCACCTACAATGTGTCAAGCAGTTTCCTTCAAGAGCGTAACAGAACTGCAGAAGAGAACCTTAATGTCTAATTCATGCTTGGTATTGCTGTGGTCTCTTATGCTGATGCTGCACAGTAAGACAGTTCTACTTACAAAGGCCTTTACATTAGACCCCCAATCCTCCCTCAGAAACTGCTAAAGCAAGCTCCTCACAAGCTGCACCTGCTGTTCAGTGAGCTTCTTGCTCTAGCACAGCTGATTCTACTCCTGAAGGGTTTGTTAATGAGCTAATGAGTTGAAGCAGGTTTGTTAGGGCAGAGAAATGGCAAACTGTGCTGGACTTCGGCCCCCAAGGACCACAGTTTGAGATCCTTCTGCTAAGAATTCCTGACAGCTGTGTCTGAACTGTTTATCCGTTTGTTCACTAAAAAACTCAAGAATTCCCTCCCCATGCATAAAACGTCAGCTTACGATTTGAAAGTTGAGGTCAGCAAAAATTGAATATACACATAATGTAAATATGATTCTGACTCTGAACAACATGCTGTTTCTCAAGCAAAGAACAAAATTCAGATCACAACTTTGACCTAATTTTATAAATATATAAAGTGATCAGTATTACAGTAGCACCTCTGACAGGCGAAACACATCGTCTTCAATAACAGTGGCATTTGTGAAGGGATAACATGGACAGCAAGTGAACAGTCAGTTCTTAACGTTTATGTGTTAACTCTAAGAACCAGAGGTCCACACTTTGCGGGCAGTTACATGACACTTTCTACAGACATGATACATGAGACATATAGGTGAGTAATCCAGCTCAGAGAACAGCTAAAATCCACTCATTTCTAACTGAATTAAATCCCAACTTAAAGGCCAAAGCAGCTTCCAGTGCATGTTTACTGCTTTGATCACATTTACAAGCTCAACTGCATGCAGACTCTGACTGACCAGCGAGAGGAGGCAGGGCTAATGATATCACTGACCAGATACTGAGCTGTAGAGTAAAATGAGAAGGGAAGGGCTGTTTGCTCTCTTTCTTTGCTCACACAGTGAAAGAACAAACTGCAACATAGACTGAAATTTGTTCAAAATTGACTGTTTGATTCAAAATCAAACTAAAAGTGAACCCAGTCTTATGCATTTTGGTGGCTTTTTTTCCCTGCTTTATTGAACTGAATTCTGATATTCAAACCATGGTGTGAACTGAATAATGTCTTTGGTGAATTGTCCCGCCCCTAAACCAGATATAAAAAAGAAACGACCATCACTTGTTCGATGGTGTTGCTACGTGACAGCATTTTTATAGCTTGGCAACACAACTCTCCAAACCCCACAACAACTCGCCAAGTTCAAAGATAGAGAAGTGAGAGATGAGTCACAAGGTGTCCCATTGGAATACAGCTCAAGGTAACAGCAATCTTTCTCTGTCTCAGAAAAAATACACTCAGCGAGATGCTCACGGGAGCTCCGTCACAGCCCTTAACCTCTGAGCCACAAAATGTACAAATACAACACAGGAGCCTTCTACAATTGTTGTACCTCTTCCTCTATGGGCTCGTTTTCTGCACACTGTTAACTGCACCATTTTTGTAAATAATCTCACACTTCACTGGGGTGATGTGTCATTAGAGGATAGGAGATTGGGCTGAACGGGTTGTAAAGAAAGCCCTGGAAACACTGATTCCAAAGCACACAGAGAATGAATTCTGAAAACTCACTGTAACTCATTGTGACTAGTTTTAATGGGTTAAAGATTTTATTAAATCAGCTGTACAGGGTTTGAACAGCTCTAAAGGTACCATTAATAAACTGATTTTCAGGCCTCACTGTCACATAATTATTGCATAACATATGGCTGTGAAACCTACAACAGCATCTGTCACTGTGCGGCTGAAGAAAAATGATTCTTTTAAAAATAGCTCTTTTCTACACCTTGAAGGCCAGAGCATTTAGTTCCCATTGCTACTCTTCTAAAGCTGATCTTTACATTCATTTCAGTGATCCTGTATTTTTACAGTAGCATACAAACCTTTGCTCCCCCCTTGGTCAAAATGACTGTGAACAGTTAAGCAAGCTGAAGATGAAATGATCTCCAAAAGGCATAAAGTTAAAGATACACATTCTTTTTGTATTTTCTTTTGAGGTCTATCCACAGATTTTCAATGATGTTCAGATCAAGGGACTGTGAGGGCCATTGCAAAACCTTGAGCTTGCACCTTCTGAGGTAGTCTATTGTGGATTTTGAAGTGTGGTTATGATCATTATCTATTTATAGAAGCCATCCTCTCTTCAACTTCAGCATTTCACTGATAGTGGTATGTTGGCTTACAGAATATACTGGAATTCACTGAATCCAATCTTCCCTTACGCATGAAATGTTCCCTGGGCCATTGGCTGCAACACCCCAAAACATGACTGATCCACTGCCATACTTAACAGTTGGAGAGGTGTTCTTGTCGTGAAATGCTATGCCCTTTTTTATCCACACATACCTTTGCTCCAAACAATTCAATTTTAACCTCATCAGTCCACAGGGCTTGTTTCCAGAATGCATTTGGACTTTCCAGAATGTTCTTTGGCAAACGCTGAATTTGGTCTGATGCTGAATTTGGTGGACAGGACAGGTTTTCTTCTGATGACACTTTCATGATGACCATATTTATGCCGGTGTCACTGAACAGTTGTACAAATTGTACAAAACCAAAAATAATACACTGGTGTTGCTTAAACGTTTGAAAAGTATGTTTTATCTTTAACTTTATGTCTTTTGGAGATCATTTCATCTTCAACTTGCTTAATTGTTCACAGTAACAGTCATTTTGATAAGGGGTGCCCAAACATTTGTATGAACTGTATGTGCTACGGTATGTTTTGAAATTTATACACTTTTATATACTACAGCAAGCTTTTCTCTTAGAACATAGAGCATAGAAAATTCATTTTCTGCCCTGAGTGGCGTATCGGGCTAAGTAAGGCACAACCACTATAATCCTGGGATCGCAAGTCTGAATCAAGGATCATGCTGCTCACCATTGGCAGCCAGGGTCCAGAGGGAGAGAAATTGGCTTGCTCTTCCTCAGGGGATGGGTAGATGGCACTCTTCCCACATCACATACAAGTGTACTGCTGGTCGGAGCAGGCATCTGGCGACCATTGCATCAAAACCAGGGATCGAGCACTCTCCTGCAAGCGTGATAGCTGCCCGGCAACAGTGCAAATGGTGGCAGTTTGGCATCCGTCACGTGACTCGGGGGAAACATGTGGACAATTTCTCACCCCTGGCACCGGGAGCAATCACTTGAAGTGGGGAGGCAACTTAGGGGGATGGTTAATTGGCATGTCTAAATTAGTAGGGGCAAAAATTGAACAATGGCATAAACAATAAACAAAAAAAGAAAAAAAGAAAATTCACTTTCTGTAACATGGGCACAATATTTCTCGTCTAAATAGGCTAAATGACTGAGGTATACCATTAGTTTGGATTTACTGTTGTTCTTTGGTTCTGGCAGGTTTTTTCTTTCTGCTGAGCTGTTTTAATGGAAGCACTTCATTTTAGAAGAGAATCTGAAAGTAGGCTCTCATACTCACACTCTCACACTACCTCAAGAAAGAAACACAGAGCTGACCTCACATCTCACAGTGTGAGTGTGTATTGTTATAGATTAGACTTAAAACAGCTGTTATACACCTCATAAATAGACCTCATAATCCAAACCCATCAATACTAGCATACCAGCTAATATACAAGCTCAATAACCAACTCTAAAGAAGTGACACCTGTTGTGAACAGAAAGGAGGTAATTAAAAGTATTAAATATTAGCGTTTTAAGTACATTTTAAACTTTTTCTAGCAGCTGTGTAAGAAATATGGACAGACAGCTCTGACCATATTAAACATAAACATGTACATACAGTGTCTTGCTTGCAAAAGTAATCTTTTTTTCATATTTTGCTACCTCACATCCTGGAAATAAAATGAATTTATTTGAGGGTTTGCATCATTTCATTCAGAACATGCCTACAAAGAATCAGACTCAGCTTTATTGTAATTCTCACACTTGAGTGTTGCTTTAGCAGTATGCTTTGGGTCATTGTCTTGTTGGAAGGTATAACTCTGTCCTAGGCTCAAATCACTGACAGACCAAAACAGTGCTGTTCAAGAATATCCCTGTATGAGGCACCATTCACTTCCCCTCAACTCACACCAGTTTCCCAGTCCCTGCTGCTTAAAAACATACCCACAGGATGGTGTTCTTGAGGTGATGAGGTATGTAGGGCCTTCCTATTTTAAGTAAATGCTGTAAGTGAAGGCTTTTTTTTGCTCCTCTCTTCCATAAAGCTTAGCTCTATGGAGTGTATGGCTTATTGTGGTTATATGGACGGCTACTCCAGTCTCTTCTTTTGGAATTCTGCAGCTCCTTCAGAGTTACTTTTGGTGTTAGTGCTGCCTTTCTGATTTGATGGTGCTCCAGGATCATCAGAAAAAAGAAAATTCACTTTCTGTAACATAGGCACACTATTTCTCATCTAAATAGGCTAAATGACTGAGGTATACCATTAGTTTGGATTTACTGTTGTTCTTTGGTTATGGCATGTTTTTTGGCATCAGAGATTTGGATATTTTTTTAAAACTCAACCCTGACTTGTACTTGTTTGGAGATCTCCTTGGTCTTCATGATGATGTTCGTTCAATGGTGTTGCAGCCTCTGGGGTCTTTCAGAAAACGTGTGTATATACTGACAGATCATGTGACAGATTGCACACGGGTGGACGACATTTCACTAAGCATGTGATTTCTGATTGTACCTGGGCACGCCAGGACTATTTAGGGGCTTCATAGCAAAGGGGGTGTATACATACGAACATGCCAATTTTCAGTTTATTTATTTCCAAATATATATATTTTTCTCATTTCATTTCACCAACTTAAGAGTATTTTGTGCAGATGGGCTCAAGGGCACTTCAGTCATGTTCTTCCAGTTTAGGAAATCAAACCAGCAGCATGGCTGGTTCCAGTCACCAGCTACAGCTGCCCCAGCAACAAACTGATGCCCTGACCACACCACAGCAACAGTTATTCCCTATAATTTATCTGAAACTGGCAACAGACACTGCCATAGAATATTTTTACCTCATATTTTGCAGTTCTAGAGTCACTGCTTAGGTAATGCAGTAGTTATTCACATCCAAAAAAACTTTATTTTACTGAGCAACAACACTGCCCTTCCCATCGCATCCCACTAGGGTTTAAGTCCCTGTACTTTTATAAAATGATTACAGTCTGTATTACCCTGGACAAGGGCATCATCCAATACATAAAGTGAACCAAATCAAATAAATGAGACAAAATATTACACATGCTCATTTATTCAAGAAAATGGTACAATATTACATTTCTGTGTGACAAAAGTACTTAAACCTTTAGCATTAACAGATCATTTAAAGGTGAAATTTGAGTCGTATTTTCAATCAATCAGGTGTGAGTGGGCACCCTGTTTTAATTAAAGGATCCCAAGGTAACTTCCAATCAACTGAAATCCTTTCTGAACAAAGGATGTGCATGGCAGGGTTGCAGTGAGAAAACCACTGCTCTCAGAAAGAACATTGCTGCTCATCTGTCGTTTACTAAAGATTACATAGATGTCACACTGTGCAGAGCAGACAAAGGGAAGTGGACGTACTCGTGGGGTTTTGAAGGTTTATTCAGTAACACGAACATCTGGATACAAAAATGAAATGCTAAGATTCAAACAAAAGCTGACAAGGACTAACTGAAACAAAGGAACTTAAATACACAGACAAGATGTGAAGACAAGTCCAAAACAAAACATGTGCAAAGAAGCACATGGGGCAACCAAAACAAAACAGCTGACGTGAACAGAGCCCCTCCCCAACGTGCAACATCAGGGCATGTAAAACAAAGAGGACAGGCATGACTTGATGAATACATGACTGAAGACTGGAGAGGAACTGGGGAAAAACAAGACGTGACCAGATATTTGATATATGACTGGACAGGAGAACATGGGGAACAGTACTGAAACTGGGGAACCGGAGAAAAGGAGACAAGACAGGGGACTGGACTTGGGAAACATGAGACTGGATTGGAAAAACAACTGACATGACAGGGGACAGGACATGAGGATCATGGGACATGACAGGAGACCAGAAAAGGGGAACAGGAGACACAATAATGGACTGAACTTGGGATGTGAAAGAACTGGGCAACGGAACGGGTGTGAACACAGATGGGGACGGATACAAAAATAGTGACAGGAACTGAGACGGGACCAGGGAAAGGAAAAGACACAGGCAACAAGACTGACACACTGACTGGGACAACTGTTCAGACAGGGGCACAGACATGGACATGGACATTGACACGGGGCATAGACAAACACTGCAACATGGGCACAGACTGAGATTGGGACATGGGCATGGAAAAGGATACAGACATGGGAGCAGACACTACCACAGATTGAGACAGGGACTGAGACAAGGGAATATGCCCAGAGCTGGCTAATGACCCCTGAACTGACACTGGGCACAGATCTGGAGGCCGACCAAGGGAAAAATCAATCTATCAGTCAACCTAAAGAAAGACACAAAACACTGGCAGCGGGCATCACCTCTGACACTAGAACACTGGGAGACAGGCATCACCTCCAATGCTGAAGCTGATGCAGCAGGCACTTCTGACAGATACATGACAACAGACAAGCCAGAAGGCAACTAGGATGATGCTAGGTGTGTAGATGAGACCAGATTAAATCTGTCAGCATTATGTTTGGAAAACACTGCATTCCAGCCTGAAAGCCATCTGAGCATGATATACCATCTGAGAAACACGGTGGTGGTAGTATTAAAATTAAACAATAAAATCTAAATTATAGAAATTATAGCAAATTCTGAAAGAAAGTGTTAGGATCTGAGCTGACTGAAGAGAACATGGGTCATGCAGCAAGACAATGAAAGAAGAATAAAGTTAATGTTCTGGAATCAAAGCCCACTCAAAGTCCTATTTTGTATGAAAAAAAGAGAAAGCTCATGGCACAAGTTGCCAACATCCACATTCGGTATGAACATTGGCCACAGAATCGAACAACCCAAGGTATCTGTGCTATGGACGACCAAAAGAATGTCTCCTCACCACTCAGTACTGAGAAATCTGGCCAAAGGAGAATTTACATGTGACTAATAAAAGCTGAGGTTAATTTTACAGCTTGTTTTACAGGGGGTAAAATAGTCTGGATGCACACTCAGGGAAAATGACTGACATGGCTCATTCAGACAGAACCAAAATCACGGAGATCCGGTAAAAAGGTTTACAAATCGCTTCCAAATGAGCTTAAAACAGTACATTGTGGGGGAAAATGACAGCTCATCTTTCATGGTCACGCATAGCAAATTAGTTTCAGCAAGGTGGGCCGAGTGAGTGGGCTGAAGTTTGTAATTGTGAGGATGACAAGTGATGGTGAAGGGTGATGGAGAGGTTACTCACTGAATGCAGCTATAGCGAGGATCAACGTCACAACGATGGACACCCACGATACCCACAGGGCCTTCTTCCGGTAATTCTGTGCCTCATGGGGTTTCAGACGCAGACTGCTCTCTAGCAGGTCTGTCAATCAAACCAAATCCATATATCACTCATCTGGAATAAGTCAGTTCAAGGGCAATGCCGTTTTCTACAAGTCCCCCTTTAATTAACAGTGGCATGCTGGAGGCATTACTGGAAGTGGTGTAACTCGCTGATGTTGGATGGTTATTCAGATTTTCACCTTAAATGCTGCAGAAATTTCACTGCTTCTTATCTGCATGAATCTACAGCTGTTCTTCCCCTAAGTCCCAATGGTGCCCTATGTGCTCCTCACTCAGGTGACGTCAACAATGAATGCACTTATAGTGTGAGTACTCTAGTTTTAAAAGCTTAGTGGAACAGACTATATGGGTCATGGACAAATAATCATATCTTGATATTTTTAGGTCGAATGGCAATATATGATAAACAATATGATCTATGGTATGAAAAACACATCGTGAAAAATCCTTCATCTTTTCACTATATTTAAACATGCTGAAATTTGATCTTCATTTCTTCTTCATGCACTCTAAGTCTTATGCCCTCTCTGTAGTGTGTATGTAAAAGCACAAAGGGAGGTGGAGCGGAGTAGGGGCATGAAGCAGAAAAAAGTTTCTGCATAATTGAAACAGTACAGACTTTATTTCTAACCCCAACAAGCTCATCTCTTTCAATGTTTTACATTTTTAAACTCTGTCCTTTTCCAGCACCTGCCACACCAATTTCAGCTATTTTATTCTCTAAATGGACAGATTGGGACAGTTTGGGTATTTTGACTAAAGATAGTGATGGTAGTGTATTCGCTGTTGCACTGTGACTAAAAAAATCAAACAAATCAAACTTTCAATGATTTTAGGACATTGTTTGTGAGCAAAAGAAGTAAAAGACCCACAGCACTGACATTTAACAAAAACCACATCACATAATTTCCCATAATTATGAGATATGCAAGATGTCTTGAAATCATGACATAATATCTTGATAAAGACATGATAAAGATTTTTTTAAATTATACTTCTCAGGAATATGCTTTAGTAAAACATAATATTATTTAAAAAGTTTTGAGTTCAGCCCATATCCTGCTCTGTTTATATCTCAATAAAGAATAAATATCAATATATCGCGTCAGTCCATATTCCGCCCTGTTTATATCCCGATATAGACATAAATATTGATATATCGCCTCTGCCCATATCCCGCTCTGTTTATATCTGGATATATATATATATAAATATCTATATATATATATATATATTGATATATATATAGCCTCAGCCCATATCCCGCTCTGTTTATATCCCAATATAGATATACATCCATCCATCCATTTTCTGAACCGCTTATTCCTGAATAGGGTCACGGGTGAGCCGGTGCCCAGCCCAATATCGATATAAATATCGATATATCACTCAGCTCATATCCCGCTCTGTTTATATCCCGATATAGATAGAAATATTGATATATAGCCTCAGCCCATATCCTGCTCTGTTTATGTCCCAATATAGATATAAATATCGATATATCGCTCAGCTCATATCCCACTCTGTTTATATCCCAATATATATATATATATATATATATATATATATATATCACCTCAGTCCAAATATCCAAAAAATATATATATTTCCTCAGCATATACTGTACATATATCCCAATATTGACATAAATATTGATATATTGCTCAGCCCTTATAACATCCAAATTAAACATTGCTTTTTTAAATATACAGCAGGTTTTGATCATATCTTATTGCATATCACTATTTCTCTTAAGCATATCTAGAAATGAGTCAGATTGGCTCAGCCCTACTATACTACTATACTTTAGAGAAACCTCATCCAAAATTCTTCAGAAATCAAGGGTTTTACAGGGGGCTTGTCTCCTGTGCTATTCTGGGAAAGCTTTCCAGTAGGTTTCGAATAATTTCAGAAGGGATTTGGTGAGTTTTGGAACACAAACAGCACACCAGCTCATCCCAAAAGTATTCAATGGTCCAAATAACAGAGCTTTGCACCTCTCTAGCTGACGCTTGGCACTGGGCATGCCTAATGGGCATGCATTAGGATCTACAGCCCCATTCTATTGGCAAGGCTTTAGTATGGAGATTACACAAGCTGTTCACATTTCAGCATCAGCACTGTGTCTCAGTGTGGGTGAGACTGTTTCTATAGGGTGTTTGGAAACTTTTCCACATGCAATAAAAAAAAGACAAATACAGGCAACTTGTGCAACACAGGGGGATTTGAAAGGAGACTGGTTTGCAGCCCCCTCAGCAGTACTCATTCATATGATGTGTGTTATCTGTGTTAGATATGATCAGGTACAGATCAGAGCGATCAGAGATCAAACACAATGAAGCGCATCTCCTGATCTGCTCATACCTTTATCCTCCACCTCGCTGATCTTCATCTCCTGCTCCGTGCTGAAACTCTCCGGGGCGACCCCCCTGTCCGGCTGTCCGTTCGGAGGGGTCGGGTCCTCCACGGCCGGGTCCGGAGCCGCGCTCGAGTCCGTCATCGTCGGTGGGTTTCAAGCGACCGGCATGCGACGCGAGGGGCGCGATGGAGACAGGAGGGTGGGCGACACCGAGGGAGCGTGCAGCCCTGCCTGGGCGAACTGTGGGGAACTGGAAGCGAAGGAACTTTGATTCGCTTTTAAAGAGTCGATTCTTTACAGCTGAGTGTTTCAATGAGTCACACGCCCCGTTCACTGATTCACTGATTCACTGATTCAAACTCTGATTCCAAAACCTGGACCATTTCTGTGGGATGCAAAAATGAAAAGTATTTATAGGAGATTTATTTTCTTTGGTGTTAGAAGTAACAGAATTATTATTATTATTATTATTATTATTATTATTATTATTATTATTATTGTTGTTGTTGTTGTTGTTGTTGTTGTTGTTGTTGTTATAACTTGTTATATCTCAGAAGTCCTGGAAAATTATCATCCACAGTGTTTCTGGGCTGAAAATGCATCTATTTTGATATTGAAATTTATTTATTTTTCAATACACGACAATATTCACAATAAAGTGCTCTTTAAAATACTTGACTGTTGTCCAAATAAAATAAAATATCCTTTGCTATTTTTGTTGTATATGTATGTGCCAGTGCTTTTCTGAAATTTTAATACTCATTTTCCTCTGTAACCCAATATCTGGGTCAGTGATGTCATTAGCCCCGCCCACTCTCACTGATCAGTCACAGTATGTATGCAGATTGAGCATGTACATGTGGACAGAGCAGTAAACATGCACTGGAAGCTCCTTTGGCATTTAAATGGGGATTTAATTCAATTGGAAACAAGATGTCATGAATCAGTGAGTAATCCAGCTCAGAAAATCCAAAATGCCAAAGAGGCTTCCAGTGCATGTTTTCTGCCCTGTTGATGTGGACTGGGCCTCTTTACCCTTTAAACAACCTCTTGGTGAATTTGAGTAAAGCTCCTACAGCTTTCACTGATCAAACGTTCTCTGAAACTACAAAGCTGGTGTGCTCTGAAGAAGTGGATGAGAGCAAACTAATTATTTGTGCTATTTATAGCTATTTATGGCAACATTTATCTAATGAGATCCCTGTGAAACACCATGAGACAGTATTATTTTAGATTATTTTTATGAAGACATTAAACAAAACAGGTATTTATTAGCACATCAAACAAATACTTCCTTTTGAATACAAGACTCACAAGGGGGAGAGGGGATGACCCATCCTCCTCTGGTCAAAGTACTTATTGCTGTATAAGGTCTATATAGGTTTGACCTGTTGCATGTTTCCAGTCTAACTTGTGCCACTGTGCTGGTAGCCTCCTTTGCAAACCAAGTACTGAGCAGGTCCGGCTCTGCTTTTAGTAGCAATACAAGGGACACAGTTCAGCAACATGTGCCATTTTCATTTAAATACCAAAGGAGCTTCCAGTGCATGTTTACTGCTCTGGCCATGTGTACATGTTCAACCTGCAAACAGACTCTGACTGATGAGCAAGAGGGGCGGGGCTAATGACATCATTGACCCAGATGTTGGGTAACAGAGGAAACTGTGAAGGGAGGAGAAATTTGTTCTCTTTCTTTGCTCAGTGTTCACATTTCAGAATAAAAGTCCTGTGAAGGAATAATACTGATATATACATAATAAAAATAATAGAACATTCGTTTTCTTTGGGTTGTTTTTTGTTTATGTGTTTGTTTGTTTGTTTGTTTGTTTCTTTGTTTGTTTTTCAAGACCATGATCAAGTATTTCCTTGTCAATATAATCATTACAAATAACTCATCACAATTCTGCATTTTCAGCTCAAAAACACTCTGGGTGATTAATTTCCAACAGAATTTCTGAGCTGTGAATTTCTGTGCTTTTGGTCTTTATAAGCAAAACAGCTAGAAAACAAGCCTAGAACCTCCTAAAAAATAACAATATCTGTCTCCTAGAAATGGGTTCTAAACGGTTCTAAACTATTCTAAAGGGCTCTAAAGGAAAACAAGTCATTTTCCCGAAGAGAATGCACAAACGTGCGCGGGGGTGGGGTGCCTCCAGGACCCGGGTTGGTAAACACTGGTTTAACCCCCTGGTCTGGAGATAAACACCGCCCGCGCGCTCGGGAAAAGTCCGATTCAGTTTGGTTTGTGAATCGGTTCAGAAGAACGATTCGTTTGCTGGAGCCGCGCGCGCTGCGCTGCTGGCGCGTGCGGGCCGCCTGAGGAGCACCGATCCTCTGAGATCCCCCAACAAACTGCTGAAGAGGAGCCTAATCAGGGCTGATCTGAAGGCTGTGGCTCTGCATGCTGGAATCACAAGTTTGGAATTAACTTCCACGGTTTCTAATGAATCCAGTTAAGCTTTTCCTCAGTGATGAATGCAGCCAAAGCATCTGAACTGCGCAGAGAAGGAGGCTGCTCCGGCTCCAGACAAGAATGGGGTTGGATTTGTCACTGAAGTTCAATGAAACACTTTACTGCCACATAATAAACATCCTGGATTCTAGTCGGACCCAAGTTTAGCTTCATTGGATCATGCTCAATGTTTCTTTAATCAGTGTTTCTCAACTCTGGTCCTAAAGGCACCCCTACCCTGCATATTCTAGAGCTTTCCCACCACAGCTGAGTCAATCATTTATAAACCCTTTATAGTCGCTCAGTCTGTGTTAAAGATAAAACGGGTATGGCAGGGGTGGCTCCAGGACCAGGGATGAGAAGCACTGTCCTAAATACAGTGTGAAAGAGAACAGTAGGTGGTTAAACTCCTGTGTTTGGTGAGGAACATCTCAGAAGCTGATGATGAGCTGGAGCTGGGATGGTTGGCTGTAGGTGAAGCTGTCTGATTAGGTTAGATTAGAGGGTGTTGTGTCTACTCCCATCTTGTGTCTCAAACCTAAAATTGCAGTCTGAAGGGGATTCTGGAAGTCCATTCTTACCAGAGAGGAGATAAAAATCCACCTCCCATCATCTTAAAATAGTTACTTTTCACACAGTGGCAATTTTTGAAGATTCTAACTCAAGATACAATACATCATGATTTTATGAAATAAAGAAAACATTTCAAGAATTAAAAACTAAGTCAAATATTTTGAAAACATATATACATTCAGGCTGTGGCCGAAATGGATCCCTCTATATATGTGCTATTTAGTTTACTAAATGAGTTCAGCACCTCCAGCACTGGACATGTTTAAGTACCAGATCCTTGAGGAACCTTTAGTGTGTCTTCAATTTCAGAGGAACCTCTTAAGGGGCTTCCATGAACCTTCAAGAAACCCTTGTTCTTTTATTGAAGAACCTTAAGAGGGTCATACACAGTTTGAAATTAAATTGCATGCAACAGTTTCTCAAGGATCTTGTACTATTAACAATGTGGTGAATTTGTCCACTGTGCAGTTTTGCTTGCACAGACATAACAGAGATAAACATGGGAGGTGGATGCATTGCCACCAGTGACAGTGGTGTTATTGACTGGATTTTACAAAATACCAGCAAATTCCAGATGCAAAACATCTTTAACAGGATAATGATACAAAAATTCCTGAAAATACACAGACTGTAACTTCTGGAATTGTCAAGAATCTATCAATCTGCAGGTTTTTTTAAGGAAGAGAGGGGGATAAAAAGAGAACGTAACTGAATTTGGGTTTGTTATTTGTTTTTGTTTTTTTTGTTTTGTTGTTTTTTTTTTGTTTTTTTTGTTTTTCCCAAAAGGGACTGTTACTACGTATTGCCTTTGTAAGGTGCCCTTTCAGACACAATTTGTAATTTGTCATATATATACAACATCTCCAAAATATCAGTACCAGTATCTCTAAAATTGTTGCTTTGTGGGAGAAGGCAAAATACCTTTATACCTAAAAAAAACAAAAATAACTAATTAGCTTATCTCTTTATAAGCAAATAAGTTCTAATTTAATATTCACCTCAAATAAAGTGAATATACAAACATATATATGCACAGTGTATAGCACTACAGGGTTCTAACTATTTTAGAAAACTAAAAATTAAGATGGTTTTCATTAGACATTTATATAAATATTGCTGCGTGTTATGAACTCAACACTTTTTTCAAAAAATGATTCTCATTTTTTTGCATTTTTAATTAATGCAAACAGTCCCTTATAACAACACAACATATATGTCATCTATCATTGATGAACAGCTATATAATCTAAAATTCCAATGAAATACACACACACACACACACACACACACACACACACACATATATATATATATATATATATATATATATATATATATATATATTATATATATATATATATATATATAACTAGAATTCTCTATAACTGTTCTGTAACAGTACACACACACACACACACACACACACACACATTGAAATTAAGGTAAATGTGCAGATCAACTACAGAGGATTCAGAAGGTGATCTCAGTATTTTCTCAATTGATGCAATTAGTTATACCAGCAAAAACAAATCACCACAACATGCATCACCTCTACATTAACAGAGCAAATTCACACCAGCAAATAATCAAAATTCAAAGTTTTATTCAAATAATCCAAAACAAATTAAAATAATAAATAAATAAATGAATGAATTGAATGTGAATGGATATTCAGACATAGGAGGCATTTATAAAGATAAGTTAATAATTGAGAAACAAATGCTCTATAATTATTATTATTTTATCATTTTATTTTTATGAACTTAATCTAAGGTTGCATTTCTATTTTATAAATGGACAACTAGAACTGAATTAGAAAAGTTTGCTTTAATGGATATGCTATTTTGTTCATAAAATTATTAACAACATATTTTACACAGGATTAAAAGTTAAACACACAGTAAAGGGGTGACTTTACAAGAGAAAAAACAAAGAAGACACATGAAGACAAAAATCAAAAGAAAGTTAGTTTTCTGTTTGTAAATTAAATGTCTGTGATTTTGGTAGAGGGCAGAATTAGAGGATTGTTGTCTAACCAATCAAATCAAATTTATTTATATAGCGCTTTTTACAACAGGAGTTGTCACAAAGCAGCTTTATATAAGGATCCGGGTCCAAGCCTCAAATGAGCAGCCAGTAGGCAAACAGTGGCAAGGAAACTCCTCGTTTAGGAGTGAAGAAACCTTGAGAGGAACCTAGGCTCAAGAGAGTCCTACTCCCTCCTGTCGACAATCGAGAGCACATAACAATGGCACATTGGAAAATGGAAATAAAATGAAGTGAAAAAGATAGATAGATAGATAGATAAATAAATAAATAAATAAATAAATAAAAATGGAGGGAGGATAACTAGAGATTGTTGTTACGAGGACAGAATTAGAGGACTGTTATGAAGATGACATAATTAGAGGACTGTTATGAAGAGGACAGATTTAGAGAGGACAAAATGATAGAGGACAGAATTAGAGGACTGTTTTATGTAAGGAAGACTGGAACTGGGTCCTGGTTTGTCCCAGTGTGGCTCAGGGTCAGGTGCTGTTTGCTCGCCGGCCTGTAGGCGGCGGTGTGACGGGATCTCCCTGCTTCTTGTCATGTGCTGGGAGGAGCGGAAGGAGGTGAGCAGCGTCGGGACGAACATGGCGATTGTGAGCCGGGGCTCCACGAAATGGCTTTTCAACCGGGAGCAGATCGAGAACTCCGTCCCGTCGTTGCGAACGAGCCGGACCGAGCTGTCCTACCGACAGCAGGCCGCCAATCTGATCCAGGACATGGGACAGCGGCTCAACGTGTATCCTATTGACCCAAATTACCCTCTGCTCCCAGGGTCCAACGCACTGTCCGACTGCGCTTAGGGGCGGGTGTTCAGAGAGAGGAAGCTGTAGTCTGGTGTTTGGTGGTTCTTAAGGAGAGAGGAAGCTATAGTTTGGTGTTTAGTCGCTATTTAGGAGAGAGGTTGGCAGTTTGGTACATTTAGGATGAGAAAGCTGTGTTTGGTGTTTATCTGTGAGAGATAATGCAGGTTTGGGTGTTAGGTGGTTATTTAGAGAGTGAAGCTGGAGTTTGGTATAGTGGTTATTTAGAGAGAGGAGGCTGGAGTTTAAAATAGTAGTTATTTAGAGAGAGGAAACCTGGTGTTTGGGTAATAGGGCGGGGGTCTTCAAGAAAGATGATGCTGAAGGTGGTTATTTAGAGAGAGGAAGCTATAGTTTGGTGTTTATTCAGAGAGAGGAAGCTGGAGTTGGGTGTGTTAGGTGGGGGTTCAGATAGAGGCTGGAGTCTGGTGGCTATTTAGGATAGAGGAAGCTGAGTTTGGTGGTTATTTAGATAGAGGAAGTTGAGTTTGGTGGTTATTTAGGATAGAGGTTGGAGTTTGGTGGTTATTTAGATAGGAGGAAGCTGGAGTTTGCACATGAGATAGAGGAAGCTTGGAGTTTGGTACATTTAGGATAGAGGAAGGAGTTTGGTGGTTATTTAGGATAGAGGAAGCTGGAGTTTGGTGGTTATTTAGGATAGAGGAAGCTGGAGTTTGGTGGTTATTTAGGATAGAGGAAGCTGGAGTTTGGTGGTTATTTAGAGAGGAAGCTTGAGTTTGGTGGTTATTTAGGGGAGAGGAAGCTGGAGTTTGGTGTTTAGCAGAGAGGAGAGGAAGCTGGAGTTTGGTGTTTAGCAGAGAGGAGAGGAAGCTGGAGTTTGTGTGTTTGGGGAGAGGAAGCTGGAGTTTGGTGGGTGTTTGGGAGAGGAAGCTGAGTTTGTATATTTAGGACAGAGGAAGCTGAGTTTGGTGGTTATTTAGGGAGAGGAAGTTGAGCTGGTGGTTATTTAGGGGAGAGGAAGCTGAGTTTATGGGTGTTTAGGAGAGGAAGCTGGAGTTTGTGGTTATTTAGGGAGAGGAAGCTGATTTGGTGGTTATTTAGCAGAGGAAGCTGAGCTGGTGGTTATTTAGGGCAGAGGGGAAGCTGAGTTTGTGGTTATTTAGGCAGAGGAAGCTGAGTTTGGTGGTTATTTAGGCAGAGGCTGGGCTTGGTGGGTTATTTAGCAGAGGAAGTTGGAGTCAGGTTATTTAGGCAGAGGAAGTTGAGTTTGGGGTTATTTAGGCAGAGGAAGCTGGAGTTTGGTAATATTTAGGCAGAGGAAGTTGGAGCTGGTGGTTATTTAGGCAGAGGAAGCTGGAGTTTGTGTTACAGTGGGTGCTCAGAGAGGAAGCTGTAATTTGGTGTTTGGTTATTTAGGAGAGAGGAAGCTGTAATTTGGTGTTTGGTTATTTAGGAGAGAGGAAGCTGTAATTTGGTGTTTGGTTATTTAGGAGAGAGGAAGCTGGAGTTTGGTGGTTATTTAGGAGAGAGGAAGCTGGTGTTTGGTGCTTATTTAGGAGAGAGGAATCTGGTGTTTGGTGGCTATTTAGGAGAAATGAAGCTGGTGTTGGGGTTACGGTGGGTGTTCAGGAGAGAGGAAGCTGGAATTTGGTGTTTTTAGGGGAGAGGAAGCTGGAGTTTGGTCGTTATTTAGGAGAGAGGAAGCTGGTGTTGGGGGTGGGAGGTTTAGGGGAGAGGAAGCTGGAGTTTGGTGTTTAGGGGAGAGGAATCTGCAATTTGGTGGTTATTTAGGAGACATGAAGCTGTAGTTTGGTGGTTATTTAGGAGAAAGGAAGCTGTGTTTTGTGGTTACTTAGGAGAGATGAAGCTAGAGTTTGGTGTTATGTGGTTATTTAGGAGAGATGAAGCTGTAGTTTGGTGGTTAATTAGGAGAGAGGAAGCTGTACTTTGGTGTTTTGTGGTTACTTAGGAGAGATGAAGCTAGATTTTGGTGTTTGGTGGTTATTCAGGAGAGCGGAAGCTGTAGTTTTGACTAGCGGCGGCTAAGCTAACCGGGCTAACTGCGCGTCAACTCATTAAACCGATTTAGATGGCCATTACTGATACATTTGAGGGAAATGTCGTTAAATAAACACACAGTGGCAGAATAAGATGTTTATTTGTGATTTATTAGCTGTAAACACCGGAAATGGCCTCAGTTTCAGTCGACGCCTCGTGTAATCTGAGCTAAAAACAGCAGCAGCGCTGAAAACGGCGCTCAAACTGCAACACGCTTCTCTCTGTTGTTCCTTAATGTCTCCCACAGCTCCCAGCTCACGATTAACACCGCCATAGTCTACATGCACAGGTTTTATATGCTCAACTCCTTCACCAAGTTCCACCGAAACGTGAGTGTTTGCCTGTAAGGCTGGGCTAAACACTGGGTTCTAAGGCTGTAGAGCTGCTGCTTCACCAGGGTCACCAGGTTTACAGTGATTGTGCTCTTTCCCTCTCGTAGATCATCTCTCCTACCACTCTATTTTTGGCTGCGAAAGTAGAGGAGCAACCCAGGAAACTTGAACATGTGATTAAAGTGGCACACGCTTGTCTCAACCCACAGGAGCCCCCACTGGATACCAGTAGCAATGTGAGTATGAGGCTTGCTGGGTCGTGTAGTTTATTGGGGAGAAGGGTGGTGAGCTGAGTCACTGGCTCCTCTCAAGCTCCTCTGTTCACAGAAACAGCCTGCTGTGCAGAAAAGCTCCTGATGCTGGAGCAGAGGGTCTGTAAGCGTCCTGGTGCAGAAATAACAGCAGATCTGATTCCCAGTTCATTTTTCTGCTGATTTGTACTGTAAGATTGAGGTTCATCAACAGTCGTGATCAGCAGAATGTGACTTTCATTAGTAGATGATACAGCAGCGTTGACGTGATCACTATTTGAGAGGTAAAACTGGTCGGGTCATAGATTGAGTGCTTCCTTACATTCCTAATCAGCTAAAAATGCATTAGATCAGTGAGATCAAAATGGACGTGTGTTTACCTTACCTAAATCAAGATGCCAATTGTGGGATGTAAAGTAATAACTCTCTGTTGGACTTCAGGCGTACCTCCAACAAGCCCAAGAGCTGGTGCTGCTAGAAACCATAGTGCTGCAGACACTTGGTAAGTTGATCGGTATTGTGATGTTTCACTAAGAGCAGGTAATCGGCCGTTTGAGAGAGACGTTTGGGATGGATGTTTTTTCGTGAAGATGTTACTGTTCAGTCCCTAATTTGTACGTTTCTAAATAAAGTTGAATTTGTTTTCTTTTTGGTTATCATGCTTTGCAGTTGTTCTATGAATAGTTTGGCTGTGAGGTGGAAAAGATTAAGAACCCATGCAGTGTTTGAAATGTTGAGTTAAAAATATTATCTTTGGAACATTTTCTTGATTTTCTATATTTCTATGGTTGCATTGGGTACAAGTGTATTAGTCCTTGTTGATGTATGCATTTATAGACACTGAACTGTTAGTTATTCAATTGAATTTGTATGTAGTTTATGGTGGGTAGGTCCAAAACTGCACTTTGAGCAATTTTACTGGAAAAGGAAAGGTTGATCCACTCATCATGAAATTGTGACACAATATAAAGAACTATCAGATTCAAATTGTCAGATTTGTGTAACAGTAACGGTTTATAGTGATATTAGTCTCTCTGTGTAAAATTAAATGTTTTTTGCAATTGCAAAATGCAATATAAATAATATGTTTGTTCAGCTCTCAGATTATTAAATGATTCTGTGCAAGTAATGCTAAGTATTCTGTTGGGTTCTAAGGTTGTCTCTCTTCCCTGTAAACTGTATCTAATCATATATTTCATTCCAGGGTTTGAGATTACTATAGATCATCCACACACAGATGTTGTGAGATGTTCCCAACTCGTACGAGGTAGATGCTTCCACCTTTGTTCTAAACATTTTTCACTCTCTACATTCCTACATTGATCTTTTAGTCTATATGTACAACTCTTACACTCCAACCCTGTCTTTTAAATCCTATGTTTATTACTGCATAGTCTTTTAATTAGTGCAACTTTTATTAATTGTATGGTGTAATAAAACTAATTTGGATACAGCATACTGCTAGGGCTGGGCGATATATTGATATATATTTTTATATTTGTAAATAAACAGTGGGGTGTGGCCAGAGGCGATATTGCTTAATCAAGATGTTCTGTTTCAATCTTGTGAAAACCTTTTTTTTTTTTTTGCTCTGCTGTGCCCCCTGGTTTCAGCTCCTCATCTACTCCCTCTGCCCACATCTGTGTGCTCTCTCGTGTGCACTGTGGAGGGGCTGTGTAAGACTTAGTGTGAATAAAGAAATTTTAAATCATATTTCAGTTTATTTATAGTAAAGAAGAAGATTTTTTTCAAAAGATTCTTTCAATTATATTTTTCATATATTGCCATTTAACTAAAATATGGTTAGGAAATGATTTTCTGTCCATATCGCCCAGCCCTACACAACACTACAGTTTTCATTGCATATATGAAACATAAATGAAACAATCAGAATCCAGTTTGAATTGTGACCAGTTAGTTAACATGTCCTGATGTGTCTCTCCCTTTCATTTGTCCACACAGCAAGCAAGGACTTGGCCCAGACGTCCTATTTCATGGCTACCAACAGGTTGTTACCCTGACCCTATTTATTGCACTGCCATGGCACCCTATAGCTTCCTGTCCTGCAGGGTTCTCCTTCTCGTGTCCAACGCCCTTATGCGCCAGGGCGTGGGGCTGCCCGCTTGCGGTGCCCTGCTGCCCGGTGCAGTGCGGTGTATTGTACGAGGGCCCAGTGTTGGCGCGGAAGGTTGAATGCACAGTGTGAAGTGTAGAGGTGCTCCTGAATATTGCTTGGTTGAGAGTGCATAGGTCTAATGACTCAATTGGTAGCCTGAATATCAGCTAAAGGTTGCAAGGGTGTAAACTTAGAGACTGTGATGGTAAGTACATACACTTGAAGTTTGTTTTTTTTTTCTTTATCTTTTTTCTTTTTTATATATATATATATATATATATATATATAGCTTGATCATAAGATCAAAGATCGGAACATAAGCCAGTATATTTAGATAATTAGTTACATAATATCCCTAATTTAAATATAATTTTAGTTGCCAGTGTTGGGTACACACAGATAAATAAAATCACTTAATTTAAATTCACTGGTGGGCAGATCAGAAAGGAACTTGCTGAACTCGTCTTGAATAGGCTACACCAGCTGAAAACCATGTTGATAAATCTCCACTGCAAACATGAATAAACCTTGACAACTGAAGGAGTGGAGAAAACTTTCTGCACCATATTTTTTTGCATCAGAATGATTTTGCTTTTGACAAATCTGAACCATTCATACTTCATCATACTTCATTTGTCTTCACCTGGGATGCAATGCTTAGGCAGATTTAAATTGCAGAACTTGTCATACCAATTAAATAACATCAGTACATCCCTTCTTAATTTCTTCATGCAGTTTATCTTTTCTCAGATTAACACTTTCATTGTTCATTCTATCAGAAGGCAAATCATTCATGGTTCTGGGAGCATGTTTCACTGATTTGGTGGCCTGCACAGTGTTTGTGATCCCTGACTTTGGGATGAACTGGAATGGGATGTTCACAGCAAGCATCCATCTTTTTGTTTCAGGCTGTCCTAAAGGCCAAAGAAAACACTTGATACCAGATGTGTACCTAATTATTTGGCAACTTGGTGTTGTGTTTTATGTTTTTTTTTTTATTTTCTTTATTTTTTTTATTGTTCAAATACTTATATGTAAAGCAGTAGTGGGGAAAATGGTTTTGACCTGCAGGGTTTTTTTCTTTATATTTTTCCCTCTTTTAGACTTAAGGCATTTTTCCGAAAGAAAACAGACAGACACCGATCAACCATAACATTATTACCACCTCCTTGTTTCTGCATTCACTGTCCATTTGATCAGCTTATCTTACCCCCAGGAACACTTTGTGGATCAGACAGCAGGACTGCTGGAATGTTTAAACATGGTCACTATCCACTATTAAATACTCCCAGCTTGCAGATGTAAAGTCAGAGAAGCTTATTTCTGCTCAGATTTTGTTCACCTTGTCCTTCATCAGTGCTCACAGGATGCTGCTGGATAGATATTTCTGGTTGGTGGACTGTTCTCAGTACAGCAGTAACATCTGAGGGGTTTAAAAACTACAGTAACACTGTCTGATCCTCTCGTACCGGCATAACATACACACTGAGTTCACCACCAGCCTGCTGAGTGCTCTGTGGGGTCCTGACCATTGAAGAATAGGATGAAGGGAGTTTAACACATTATGCAGAGAAACAGATGGACTACAGTCTGTAATTATAGAACTACAAAGTGCTCCTCTAAGGAGCTGATCAGATGGACAGTAATATAAAAACAATGCTTGATCAGTGTGTGTATATATTCAATATTGAATTTCTTTATCACTAATATTTTTAATATGACCTTTTAGCTGCAATTTGAGACTTAATATGTAAAGAAGTGTGCATAGCCCTCTGTGAGGGTTGCTTATATTAGTCCTTTAAAAAGGCCACAAGGATGTTCAGCCTTCATACATATACTTTCAAATTCTATGGTGGATAGTTAAGCTTTTGTCAATACATGTAACATGATGAGACTGCGTTCCTGAAATTATTGTGCAGATGAGTGTTCGAGTATTGTTGGTAACTTTTCTGAATTATGGGGAGACTAAAAGTATAACATGTTTAAAATGTGCTTTTACCACCACAATAAATAGTTATTACATTTGTTAAGCTGAACCTGCTGTGGTCACCTTCTCTGTTCTCACAATCCCTGACTCCAGATGGTCACTGTTAGTGTGAAGAATTCAAATTTCATTTTTTAATTAAGTAAACTTTAACAGCTAGGTTTTAAACAACTTAGTTTAACTAATTTGAATGGTGAAGAGCTTATTGTAATTGAATTTCTCTCTTTCTCTTTTCCTCTCCTCTTTCTGTCTCCTGTTTAGCCTGCACCTGACCACATTCTGCTTGCAGTACAAACCCACAGTGGTGGCATGTGTGTGTATCCATCTGGCCTGCAAATGGTCCAATTGGGAGATCCCCATCTCATCTGACGGAAAACACTGGTGGGAGTACCTGGATGCTACAGTCACCCTGCAGTTGCTGGACCGTCAGTCTTTCTAACTGGCTACCTTTTATTTTTCTTCTACTCAGAAGGATTGAGTAGTTTTGTCCCAACAACAGCTGCATCCTAAGTGTCTTTTTTGTTTTTCCTCTCTCATTCAGAATTAACACATGAGTTTCTTCAGATCTTGGAGAAAACGCCCAGCAGGTTAAAAAGAATCCGAAACTGGCGGGTACGTAAGCATATATTTAACTAATCAGGAAGATTTGCTATGCCATATACTGAAAAAAAATCATTCTGAGGGGCTCAGTGGTCTAATGCACTAGCACTATGATCAGAAGGTCGCAGGTTCAAATCCCTGGTCATGCTGCTAGCTGGAATCCAAGAGAAAACAGTTGGTGGGTAGGTAGCGTTCTCTCTGCACATCACAACCAGTGCGATACACAGGCGTCTGTTAAAGCTGTTGTATTACAGCATCATATGTAATTGTGGAGAGTCTGGTGTTGGTTGTTTGGAATGTCCTAATTCAGGGGAAAATTGGGCAATAAAGTCATGAATTTATTTAAGGATTGTAATGTTTTTTTTATATATCTTCTAGGCCACTCAAGCTGCCAAAAGGTCAAAAACAGAAAGCCAACCAGTGGACACGGCTTTCCAGGCTTCTGCCATGAGCCAGGATAGTCTAGTGGTGGACGGCAAGGCTGACCTCTTGGGAAGCATGTACTCTGAACCCTCCACCTCATTCCAGTTAGAAGGTGGCCCTCTCTCCCTTAATGGCCTGTCGAACCTGACCTCCTCGTATAGCTTTGTGGGCCAGAGCAGCCAGCAGCCTGACCCCTACCTGAATCTGCAAGGGGCATCCATTGGCAAGCACAGCCACTGCCCTGCTCCGGCCACAAATAAACTCTCTCTGGAGAAGTACCGGGAAAAGCAGGCTGCTGACCTCCTGCAGCGTCGGAGACATGCAGAGGATGGTGAATTGCACCGCAAACACACACATCTGTTGCCTGAGCCTACAGCTTCAGCTTCATCAGCAGCATTGTTATCCTCGTCCTCAGCAACCCGGGCTAAATACGGCCAGTCTGGGCAGGAACGAGTGGCAAAGAGCGGCTCACTGAAGCGTCGGCACCCTTCGTCCTCTTCTACCTCATTGGAGAACGGCAGTGCAAATCAAGAGGAGCTAAAGATGAAGATTAAAGTGTCCGAGAGTGGTGGAAGCAGCAGCAGCAGCAGCAGCAGTGGTAAGAGCCGACACAGCCCTCGATCTGGCCGAGAGAAACACAGGGAGCACTCGTCCCAGCGAGTGCCCAAGCATGACGCCTTGCACTCACACGGCCACGCGCATGCGCACGCTCATGTTCATACGCACAGTAGCCACCACAAAGCCCACCGTTCTTCTAAGACCCACTCTGCCCCTACCTCCTTGCCCATGAGCCAACCCCTGGGCCATGCCCAGCTGGGAAAGAGTGACAGGAGGCAAGGGGAGGGGCAGAGTGCAGAGGGAGGAGCCTCACTGTGCTTGAATGGGCAGCACATGGACTACACGGACACATTAAACATGCTTGACTCCCTGCTCAATGCTCACAACATGAACTATTAACCCACAGATACAGGAAACAAAACTGATTGTTTTACATGTAAAAGTAACAAGATTTTTTAATGAACTATTTTATGTTAGGATCAACCAGTCCGTTACATTTCATATTCACCCCTTAATTTAACCATGCTATGTTGTGCTACTCAAAAAAAGAAGAAAAAAGTGGAAAATATAGTTGTATGTAAACAGTATATTCACAGTTTAAAAGCTTCCTTTGAGAACAGCCTGTGAAATCTATGTGTACTGTAATTCCGCTTTCTTTCCAGCTGTAGCAGCGGAAGAACGGCAGATTACAAGATTAGAGACAAATCGTTAAATGGTTATGTAAGTGTTTGTACTTGTATACTTGATTCTTTTCAAATCAAAGGGATGAAATGGATTTTGGAAAGACTTTGCTAACTGTATGTATTGGAGGTGCAGACAACTGTTCACCCTTTTATTTTCCTTCTTTTTAAAAGTTATATCTGTCTGTCTGAATATAATTCTCATGCTCAGGTTTGGAGATGCTTAAATGTGTAACATTACATCTATAAACATATCTATGTGAGAATGTAGAACGTTGGCGATTCCAGCTGTAGGGACTCCTGAACCTAGCGTCCTCTTTCTCTGTCTTGAATCATGGAAAGCAAGCATAACAAAATACCCTTAGTCTCCTGCCTTTATCTCTGTAGTGATTGAGTAATGGCCATCATTTGGTGGCATATTCCTAGCGTATGGTTCCTTGGGCCTCGGATTTTGGTTTTAAATTGTTTTTAAATGGCTTTCAGTTTCCTGCCCTCCTACCTCATATCCCTTTAAGCTGACGTGGAAACCAGTAAGCTGGAGTGATCAGATCAAGAGAGTACAGTGGGTGTTCTAGTTGTGCAGGTACACAGAAGTCCTTCCATTGGTGACCATAATGATGTGCTCCCCAGATCCATGGTGGGGTTAAGCGTTGGCCGGCTTTTACTGTACGCAGACTGGACTGGAAAGCCTTTTCTTTTCAGAATCCTGTTGTAATTTGTGTGCGTTTCCCCAAGACAAGGCACATCATACCATATTGCCTGCACACTTCATACCTTTGCATCTATGTCATATGGGAGGACTGTTGAGCCCTGTGTCTGCCTCATATGATAAAACTGACTCCAGACCTGCACTCCTAACGCTAACATATCTAGAGCTCCAGGCCGAACTTGCCCTTTGATACACTGATACAGGACTAGTTCCTCCAAGTGTTTCATAGAGAACTGTACTCAGATCAGGTTAAATGGTGGAACCTCCCTACCCATAGCACCCAAGGGACCAGTAGCTCAACGCCAAAGGCAGTGCCTCAGTGTAACGCATACAGTTGCAGTGCTTCAGGAGAACATTTGTTTTCGCTGTAAAGTGCTTTTTATTTTTCCTCCCCCTTTAATGCCACAGTTCTTTGTAATAGCCTTGAATTTGAGTTGAAAGTGATAAAGGTGTTGGATGATTACCTAATAAACCACCACTGAACATGATCTGGATTTGGTGTCTTTTATGTGAGAGATGCTGATCTGTTCGGAAATGTTTTGTATGGCCTCTGTTTTATGTATTAACTGTAGTGATTCCAATTGTAAGAATACCAGCCTTACAGACCATTTTTGTGCTTGCAAACAGAAATGTCATGCTTTTTGGGGGGCGGAGCTTTACTGGTGGCAGAATTTTGTGTTTCTTGATGATCGCCTCCTTGTTTCTACACTCAATGTCCATTTTATCAGTTCCACTTACCAGACAAGAGCACTTTGTAGTTCTATATTCACAGACCATAGTCCATCTGTTTCTCTGCATAATTTGTTCACCCTGTTCTTTAATGCTCAGGATCCCACAGGACACAGAACAGTTAATATGTGGGTGGTGGGTCATTCCCAGCACTGCAGTGTCACTGATGTGTTGGAGTGTTAATGTGCGTTGTGCTGGTGTGAGTGGATCAGACACAACAGTGCTACTGGAGTATTCACTCAGTGTGCACTCTTAGACACTCCTACCTGGTTGCTCCATTTAAAGTGCTCACAGGACATTTTTACTATTTTGCTAGACAACCAGGCACTGCTCATCACCTAGCCAATACCATTCCAGTGAAGCATGGTGAAGGCAGTATCATGTTTTAAGGATGTTTTTCTGCAGCAGGAGGGGAAAATAGAATTTAATTCATTTTGGAATAAGGCTGTAACAAAACATGATGAGCTCTGGATGCACTATATACGCTACTCACAAAGTTCAGGAGATTTGGCTTTTGGGTGAAATTTCAGGATGAGTCTAAAATGCATTCAAACCTTTACAGGTGAACTTAATGTGACCTTCTCTAAGCTTTTGAATTCACTTGTCAAACTGTTAAATGTTTCAGTACTTTTTGCACAAGTTGCTGTTCTCTAACGAGGAGCTTAACGGCAAAATTCACAACAGGTGTTTGATCCTCGAATCGACCAATAAATGTTCGACCAATTAGAGCTGGTGTTTAAACAGTCGTCCTCATCATGCTGTTCACATGATGCTTCAAACAGGACCTTCTCAGATGGAAGTGGCCACTGAGCTTAGAGTGTCATCAGCAGGTTGCAACAGAGATACAGAGAGACTGGAAGAGTCAGAAAGGAGTAGAAGTGGACGTCCTTTGGCCACATCCCATGCTGATGACCGCTACATTGTGAACAATGCCCCGAGGAACCGGATGATGAATTCCACTCAACTCCAGGCACGTTTAAGGGAGGTGAGAGGCACCCAAGTGTCACGTCAGACCATTCGAAACCGTTTACATCAGCGTGGTCTGCGTGCTAGATGACCCGCTAAGGTACTTGACCACATCACCAAACACAGGCGTCATTGTCTTGCACTGGCCAGGGAGCATTTACGCTGGACGAGGGACCAGTGGGCGCATATATATATATATATATATATATATATATATATATATATATATATATATATAATATTTGTTTATTTATTCCTTCCCTGAACTGTCAGGACATGACTGAAGTGCCCAGACTGCCTTCTGCTCCAGGCATGTGTGTTCACTGCTCCATAGTGCATGAATTCACTAGAATGTGTGTGCGTTTCACTGGGTGGATCGGTTAAAGATGGAGAGCAAATTCCCTTGTGTTCAAGCACAGTGGGTCTAGATGCATGTTTACATTTTCAGCTCCAGCTACTGGTTATTCTCTAAACCTTGCTTTTGTTCAGCCTCAGATGCAGAGCTACCTCCAAAAAAAGAAAACCAACAAATTATTTTGGTTCTTTTTGAAGTTTTTAATTATTTTATTTAAAATAAAAACACTGCTGCCATCTGTGCTTATTCACTCACATATTTTCTGTCTCCACCTCCACTTTTAACTCCCATACGTTCACGTAAGTACAGTCTCTGTAGCTCCACATCCTCTGTAACTGTAATCATGACACCCATACTCATAGCAGGGGCTTCTTAGGTGTGGGTTGCGCTGTGTGGGCCAGGTGTTTCTCAGGTAAAGACCAAAGCACTAAACACTGGAGCTACACCAGAACCAGTGTTAAGAACCACTGCATTACAAAGTTCTACTCATTGCAACATCCAACAATGCCAACATTCACATTCATCACCACTAGATGGTGGTATTAAGCTGTGTTTTTTTTAGCATCTTCTGCTCTGGTTAAGGTGGAGTGGAGTGCCTGTACACTCCAAACACAGCAGTCACTAGAGACCTCTTCATTCCTCGTGAGACTCAGCCCTGATTTATGGAGATTGTCATTGCATTATACTTGGAACGCTGGTGGAACGTAGCGAGCAGCCCTCTTGATTGTGCAGGTGTGCCAGTGTATGCTCCGACTCAGCAAAGCCAGGGCCACGGTGGGAGATGTTCCACTTTCCTTCTGTCTCCCTGCCTTGTGGTGCTGTAACCTCAAAAAAAGACTGCAGACTGGAGGTTTCAAACTTCTACAAATGAATGCAGATCCATTTGTATTGGATGCACATTGGTAACATTATAATAATGACGTTATCCTCCAAACCTAATTCCTAACCTATTTTTTTGACCTCAACAGGTATGCAAACCACACAAGTGTGCCAGAGGTGTAAATGCACAGTTACTGGAGCCCAGTCGAGTCAGTGACCCAATGATCAGTGGATAGAAACTGTTACAAAACTGTATTTGGGCCATAGACCATTCCCACCACAGTATTCTCTGCAACAACCCAGTGGTGATCTTACAGTTGTCCCCGGTTGACCACTGGTAGTAGCAAAGTATGTAGTACTAGGTCCACCATCTGCATTCACAGGTAGTCTATACATAGCTCTACATCCAAGACCACCATATCCACAGGTCACTCCTCATTTCAGCCTGTAGCCGCTGGTGAGTGGATTGAGCTTCCAAAGCACTTCAATTCATATTAGAGTTAATCTCTCCATAAAGAATCCATTATGGAAATCTTCATAATAGATTATGATCTGTTCCCATCATGGTCTTGCATTTCAGGTCTTATGTTCAGTCTCTATATTTAAACTCCCATTACGCATCTCAAAAAATGTGGATATTGTGGAAAGGTTGTGTTGTTCAAAATTTCATTCAAAAAGGCAAACCTTTTATTTGACTATTGATCACTTTGATCTATTTGACTATTGACACTGATATACAACATGTGAAAGTTATTGAAAGAAAAACCCACAATGGTCACAGAAATAACTTTAATTTGACAAAAGTAATAATATATAAAAATTCTATGAAAATTTAACCAATGAAAGTCAGTCATTGCTTTTCAGCCATTGAACAGAATTATTTATTAAAAATAAACGTATGAAACAGGCCTGAACAGAAATGATGGAACCCTTAACTTTATAGTTTGTTGCACAACCTTTTAGGCAATCACTGCAATCAAACGATTCCTGTATCTGTCAACGAGACGTCTGCACCTCTCAGCAGGTACTTTGGTCTACTCCTCTTGAGCAAACTGCTCCAGTTGTCTCAGGTTTGAAGGTGCCTTTTCCAGATGGCATGTTTCAGCTCCTTCCAAAGATGCTGAATAGGATTTAGGTCAGTGGCCTGAAGACCACTTCAGAACAGTCCAATGTTCTCCTCTTAGCCATTCTCAGGTGTTTTTAGCAGAGTGTTTGAAGTCATCATGATCCGCGACTGAGACCAAGTTTTCTGACACTGGGCAGCACATTTCTCTCTTGAATCCCTTGATAGTCTTGAGATTTCATTGTACCCTGCACAGATTCAAGACCCCCTGTGCCAGATGCAGCAAAGCAGCCCCAGAACATAACAGAGCCTCCTCCATGTTTCACAGTAAGGACAGTGTTCTTTTCTTGATGTGCTTCATTTTTCCATCTGTGAACATAGAGCTGATGAGTCTTACCATTTTGGTCTCATCTGTCTAAAGGACATCCTCCCAGAAGCTTTGCGGATTGTCAACATGTAGTTTGGAAAATTCCAGTCTGGCTATTTATGATTTGTTTTCAACAATGGTGTCCTCCTTGGTCGTCTCCCATTAAGTTCACTTTGGCTCAAACAAAGACAGATGGTGTGACCTGGCATTGATGTTCCTTGAGCCTGAAGTTCACCTTTAATCTCTTTAGGAGTTTTTCTGGGCTCTTTTGTTACCATTCGTATTATCTGTCTCTTTGATTTGTCATCAATTTTCCTCCTGCGGCCACGTCCAGGAAGATTGGCTACAGTCCCATGGATCTTCAGTTTGTGAATAATATGTTCAACTGTAGTCACGGGAACATCAAGCTGCTTGAGGATGGTCTTATAACCTTTACCTTTAACATGCTTGTCTATAATTTTCTTTCTAATCTCCTGAGACAACTCTGTCCTTCACTTCCTCTGGTCCATGTTGAGTGTGGTACACACCATGTCACCAAACAGCACAGTGACTACCTGTAGCCTTAAATATAGACCCACTGACTCATTACAAGACTGTAGACACCTGTGATGCTAATTAGTGGACACACCCTGATTTAACATGTCCATTTGGTCACATTATTTTCAGAGGTACCATCATTTTTGTCCAGGTCTGTTTAATGAGTTTACTTTTAAAAATAATTCTGTTGATCCATGGTTCAAAATCAGTGATGGATTTTGGAGTTTATTTTCATAGATTTTTTATTTATTATTACTTTTGTCAGATTCAAGTTATTTCTGTGACAATTGTGGGTTCTTATTTCATTAACCGAAGGGTACCAACAATTTTGTCCACCTGTATCTTATAGCTCAGAAATCCAGAATCTCAAATTGTCTCAATATTTAATTCAGACATTTAAACATTAACATACAAAAGGCTTGAAATATATAAATATAGTTTTCATATAAGTGACACTTTACCTTTTAGAAACAAATTATGCACAAAAAAGGTTTTTCCCAACATTCTACTGTTTAAGATTCATATTTTAGATGCAGGTGTGTGTGTGTGTGTGTGTGTGTGTGTGTGTGTGTGTGTGTGTGTGTGTGTGTGTGTGTGTGTGTGTGTACAAAAAGAAACCATTCAATTTTTTTTTCTCTAAATCAGATTCTGTCGATGTATGGCAGCTGTTTTTTTTTCCATAAAAACTAAACCAATTCAGCTTCTCAGCTTCTGCTTCAGGAAAGGCTTGAAGTCAAATGACACTAGAAGTGGGTATTTCAGGTCCAGCGATTCAAAATCAATCCCAGGATTTTCTTCCAACTGCCTGAGCTGCTCTGCTGTGGCTCAGCCTGTCAAGCCATTTTAGCGAAATGAACTCAAGGTGGAGTCAGTGATGTTATTCTACAAATGACCAAACATAATATGAAAGTGGTGGACCAGGATTACCCAGAGGTGAGTATTTCAGGTCCAGCAAGTCAAAATCCACCCCACTCTTCTTGGTTGAACTGGTAAACATCAATCAAATTGGTTGCTTTCCTGTCACTGAGGCCATTCAAAAAGCTTAATGCTATCCAGCTTTATCTTTTGGACCTTTGATGTCTAGCTTGTGGTTTGAGGTTATGCTGAAGAATTCTGAAGGTAGTCATTACTAGTCATTATTCCATCGTGCAATGCACCAGTTCCACTGGCAGCCCAAAATCCCCCAGAGCATGTTACTTCCACCACTGTGCTTAAAGATACATCTGGTTTTTGTGACCAAACAACACAATCTTTCTCATCATATCATTGCACTGTGTGTTGGCCAATCCAATGCATGCTATGTTGAGATGTCAACACAGAGGGACAACAAGATGTATCCCAGCATCACTGAAATCAAGTTAAGAGGTTGAGACATTCATGTCCATGATAAGTGGACATAAATTTCTGACAACAGCCCAGCTCTAGACTAGATGTTCCTTAGGACTTTTCTAATTAAGTCTGAACTCCACAGTTACACAGGCCAGTTCCGGATTAAGCATTGTGAGTCGTCCTTTTAGGTGCCACCTCTTTCTGCTGAGGGAATTGGCCTTATGAAAAGGTACCATTGTATGGAATGACACTCCCAAAGCCTATATGAGGAGAGGCGAGAGAACAAGGTAGCTACCAGGGTGGCACTGAAAGAAAAGTGCAGATTAAGGCTGCCTTATTATCGGGCAGGAGAAGTAGCTCAGACATACAATTCCAGCTGTCTGTGCAGAGACAGGCAGCGTTTAGCGAGATTGCACCCTGTGAAACGTTAAATGCTGTACTTGCACACTGGTATTGGTATGAGAGGAAGGTGTGTGTGTGTGTGTGTGTGTGTGTGTGTGTGTGTGTGTGTGTGTGTGTGTGTGTGTGTGTGTGTGTGTTAAAAAGGAATATATCAGGGTCAATGAGTATGTGAATGCATTTCAGTGGGTGAAAAGCTGATTGGCTCTGATTGTGTTCCATACAGCACTTTCTGAGCTGTAGAGAATGACATATGGAGGCACCTCCAACTGAGAGCATTTAGTTTAAACTGGGAGGGAAATTGGAGACCTTTAGTATATTAAAGTCAATGCTCAAGTCCTCTTTTATACCAGTCATCTGACGAATTTGTACTGGTCAGTGCCAAATCAAAAGGGTTTTGTTTTTGTTTATTTTGTTTCTTGATGATCCAACTGATGATTAGTCATTGTGAATGTGTTGTGAAGACACGGGTTCAATATGGAATATGTTTGCATGCATTCAATGGTCCAATAACTGCAGAAAATCAAAATTTGTCAGTAATCTGATCAACGCATTTACATGCACTTGAGTAATCAAAAAAGTCCAGGACTTTGCGTTGGAATTTTAGTTTGTAAACTAAGATATTGGATTATGTCTTTCACATGAAGTATGTCATTGAATAATCAGATAAGTGCAGAAATCCTATTAAGATTGGATTGAGAGCATGCAAACGCACTCTTTGGTTGGGACGCCAGGCAGAGTTATTGTGAGAGAAGGAAGGATTTAGTGAGAAGTTAAAGTGTTTAAAGCTGAATATAAAGCAATTGTAGAAGATAATGTAAAATGAAAGCGGATTACTGGACACTTCACACAATTTAGAAATCCCAGCTGGAAAATTTTTTTGATCCTGAAAAGAGGACGTTGGATTACTAATTAAGTTATGAAATGACTACAATTTTGGAGAAGGACCACACCCTAGTTCCTCCTTTCCACCATTATGCTCCCTATAAATCCTCAACCACTCTCCTCCATGTGAATATATCTCATACCCACCACCACCATCCCCTTCTTTTCAATATATGCTCTGCCCTGACTTGCGAGGGGATCCGGAAAGAACTCTAACCCCTAGTTCCCCTTCCTTGCCTCGGCATATCTTATGTGTGGTCCACACGTTGCAAAATGTCAGCTGTTTGGTGCAGCAATAGAGGAAAGAGAGAGACCACATTTCCCTCTTTGCTTCAGCTGAACCGACTAGAACTAGTACAATGATCAGCTGTAGACAGAAGGTTGCAAGTAGTGGTCTAAGCATTCAGATAGGCCCTCCCTGTCAGCCAATCAAATTCTAGCATGCCTAAAGGTGGGCTTGGAGATGCGGCCTCTGTTAGGTCAGATCGGAATGATCTAAAATCTTATTAAAAGATAATGCAAATCAGAGACAATTCATGTTCCTACCATTCATATGGGAACCTACAACCTTGCATGAAGAAACAACACAGTAACAAGAAGTGAGCACACTGAGATCCTTGTGGAACTTTTGGAGGTTCTTCAAGGAACTTTAAGAACCTATTATTGAAGGTTCCTTGAAGCACCTTAAGAGATTCCTCCACTGTTCTAATTGAAGAACGTCCAAAAGAACATCTTGTACTTTATACCCTATGGCATGGAGCATAATAGCTGCAGTCAGATGTTTTTTATGTTAATAATTCAACAATTATGTGCATTCCCAAAACTCCTTTTGCTCCTACCAAAGCTCGAATTTCCAGAACCCACATTTTAGAGTTTAATGTTGAATTTCCATCCTGGAACTACCAATGCTGTCATTTGTTAAGGTCAGACTCCTTTTCTCAGATTCTGAAACTCTAACTCTGCAGCACTTCTGGGTCTCTAAATGAAGGTGGAATTCTTTCATTCCAGGAATCATCATGCAAGTAAATGATCCAAAGCAGCTGGAGGTTCATTCTGGCCCAGAAATTGGAGCACTCGCTTGGCCTTATTGTAATCATCCATCTCAGTTTGCAGCCATTATCATCCATAGTTAAAATTTCTTAATTCAGTGTGTGAAGTGTTGATGTAGCTAAATGCACTGCATATATGGGAAGTTCATGGGAGTTCCTTTCTGATAACTGGAGATTTGGAGATTCAGAGTAATTGAGTTTGGAGAAGTGAGAGACGAACTTTCCTGCCGTGGTATTGGTTATCTGTCCACCCCTCTCCAATCTGAGAAAGTGTGTGTGCATGTCTCTCGCTCTTGTCCCCATTCTATCTTCTGTTCATATATCCTCTCCCTCGTCCTCACTCCAAGGTCTACCACAGCTCAGCATGGAAGGGGGGGGCTGAAATCAGATTTGCTTGAAAGCGGACTCTCTCCCAGGATGCTAATTTAATCAAATCCTCTGTAGCCCTGAGACCTGCTGGACCCATATTCACAGAGCAGCAGCCCTGATCTCAGATCAGTTTCCTGTAACTCCACCAGCCTTCCCAGATGGCACACAAGGCTGTCATCCAGATCCGAGAACAGCAGCCCAGCTATGAAATTATTTATAAGAGGTTGTTATCCCTACAGTCTCCAACCACAGCTGCCTCATTCCACTCATGATATTAACCAGAGATGAACAAAGTCCCTCACCACCAGCCACCCTCCTGCTGGCTCATATACATTACTCAATCTAGCCAAACTAGTGCCCCCATATGCACATTCACACGCGGAAATAAGGAGGTCAAGCGAGGTCGATTATTGGGGAAATAAGCATGAAAATACACCCAAACCAGATTTGATACAATGACTGCCATGTGAGAGTGGTCTGTCACAATTAACCTTGGTACATCAACAACCCATTGCCCCAACAATTTTGTCGATGTTTTTTTTTCCCCCCAATGTTTTAAATGTTTGCTTAATGCTCCCCAGACCCCAGGCAGCCCCTCTCCCTTTCTCTCACTCAGACACAGATGGGTCGTAATGGAAAGAGATTGTGAGCCTGGCAGGCCAAGTAATTATATGTATTAGCTTTGTTTACAGCAGAAAAAGCAGCTCACATGAATGCATTAGGAAACAGCAATAACAGCCCGTCCTTTCTGATTACAGTGACGGGGCATAGCCTTTCATGCAGACCACTTGCACCCATTCTATGCTCGTGTACGATATTTACAGTCCACAGACCCTCCTGAATTACTGGCAGCCTTGTTAAGGATGACTGAAAATGGCAGTGCACTTGGCACAAATTGGAGACCAGTTTGACCTTCTTGCTCTAAAACACCAAACTCTGCGGGACCCCTGCCCAACAATATCCTGTCTCTGTAAATGTGGAAAATCTGGCTTTTCATTTGGGTCAAATCTTTCAGTTTAGCCTGTTTCTAAATAGTTATTGATGAAAAACCTTTCCCGAAGACCAAGCGTATATCAGTCCACTGGCTTGATGAGGTTGGTTAATCTTTAGAACTCTCTCTAGAGACCAATTATGTTGGATGTTTTTGTAGTTTGACATGCTTTTATTCACCAAAATATAGAAAAGTGTTTATATGAGTCACACATATCTTCATTTAAGATGTAAATATTAATAGAAATTAAATATTTATATAAATTTGTGCATGTTCTGTTCAAATATCCAGTTAGAAATGGATTATCCAGTGTTTTTGAATGTTGATTTATTATATGTAATGATTAGATTGACAAGGATGTTTACAATAATTAGAAATACTTAAAATAGTTGACATTGGTCCAAATACAATAAAAACATGAATGTCCTTTATTATTGTTATTTATTTTTGTATTGGTGTTTTCCCTTCTCATGACTTTTATTCTGAAATTGGAACACTGTGAGCAAAGAAATAGCAAATGGTCCCTTCCTTCTCGTTTTCCTCTATAACCCATTATCTGAGTCAGTGATGTTATTAGTTCCACCCCCTCTCACTGATCATTCAGAGTCATGAGGACAGAGCAGTAAACATGCACAGGGAACTCCATTAGCATTTAAAATGTGAATGTTAGTTGTTTTCCAACTAATTGCATGCGTATATTTTGTTGAATATTACAACCACCTATGGTTAGATATTCTTGTCATTTGTTATTATGTGTGTATCATGTCTGTATATTACTCTGATCCTGAGTTACTAAGCCTAGAAAACACCTCCCAGTGCTCCCAGAAAGCACAGGGTCTTGGCCCTGTTTGGGTGAAGTTTCAATGTTCTCTCTGTGTCTTCGTTTCCTTACCCCTTCCAAAAACATGGCAATCAGGTGAACTGGCTGCTCTAAATTGCCCTGGTCAGTGAACGAATGCATATGTAAGTGTGGGAATGAATGTATACCTGTAGCCCAAAAAAAAGATTGGGTTGGGTGAACCCCTCAGTTCTCCCCTAGTCCTCCAGGTGGATGGTCCTGCTGGTGTGTGTTGAGTGCTGAGTCTGATTGTAAAAATTTTTATTTGTAAGCATCCGTGAGTATCTAGAAAGGTGTGATATAAGTTTAACTTCACATTCATTCACAGCTTTTAACACTCCAACCATTCTGGAAGGTCAATCAAATTAATTTAATAGGGTAATGTCTGTTAATGTCAATCAATTATGTAATATTTTAGTGATGACACAGAATCCCTAATTATCACAGAGGTGATTACAGACCCTGGGAAGAAAGCAGATAGGATTGGCTTCTTTGCAACCAAAAAAGGTACACAAATACAGGCCTGGCGTGAAAGGCCCGCCTGCTTTTAGGTTAAAATGAGCTTTAACTGGCGAGAGATCACTGTGAGGGATGTGTCCATGTCCAAGGCCTTGATGTGTCCCCTCGTCTTTAAAAGCTGAAAGGCGACTGAAGAGCTGCATGACTGAATTGGCTTCCCACCTCATCCATTATTCAGGAGGCTATGGCGTTTGAACTAATTATGGTTAAGAGGCTGACCCATTTCAGCTATGTAGAGCCTCCAGTGGAGACCATTAAACTCCCACTTGCTCGGCCTGGGGCCTGTCCAAACCCCAGCAGAGCCACCAGCAGTACCACTCCAAATCTCCATTTCATTTTTTTATTTTTTTTTTAAATATTGAACTAAATTTGCTACTAATGTCACAGATATATACACAGAGCATCTGGAAAGTATTCACAGCACTTCACTTTTTGCCCATTTTCTTATGTTACAACCTTATTCCAAAATGGATTAAATTCATTTTTTCCATCAATATTCTACACACAATACCCAATACACACACAATACACAATACACAATAAATAAATTGTAAAAAAATAAAACATACAAATATAACATGTACATAAGTATTCACAGCCTTTGCCATAACATGCAAAATTGAACTTACGTGCACCTTGTTTCCACTGATCATCCTTCAGATGTTTCTACAGATTGATTGGACACCTGTGGTCAATTCAGTTGATTGGACATGATTTGAAAAAGCACACACCTGTTTATATAATGTTCCATAGTAGACGGTGCATTTCAGAGCACAAACCAAGACATGATGTTTAAGGAATTGTATGTAGACCTCTGAGACAAGATTGTATTGAAGCACAGATCTGGGAAAAAGTACAGATAAAATTCTGCTGCAATGAAGGCCCCAATGAGCACAGTGGCCTCAATCATCCATAAAGGGAAGAAGTGGAACTTCTTGGAACCACCAGGACTCTTCATAGAGCTGGCTGCCTTAGTCAGGGGGTGACAAGGAACCCAATGGTCAATCTGACAGAGCTCCAACATTGCTCTGTGGAGAGGAGAACCTTGTTAAAAGACAGTCCTTTCTGCAGCACTCCACCAATCAGGCCTGTATGGTAAAGTGACCAGATGGAAGCCACTCCTCAGTAAAAGGTACATGACAGCCTCCATTGGGTTTGCCAGAAGGCACCTAAAGGACTCTCAGACCACGAGAAACAAAAAAGATTGAACTTTTTGGACTGAATACCAAGCATCATGTCTGGAGGTAACCAGGCAATGTTCATCAACTAGCCAATTCCATGCATACAGTGAAGCATGGTGGTGGCAGCATCATGCTGTGAGGTTTTTTTTGTGCAGCAGGAACTGAGAGACTAGTCAGGGTTGAGGGACAGAAGACAGCAGTGATATACAGAGACATCCTTGAGGATAACCTGCTACAGAGTGCTCTGGATGTCAGACTGAGATGAAGGTTTATCTTCCAACAGGACAACGACCCTCAGCACACAGCCAAGTTAACAAAGGAGTGGCTTTAGGACAACTCTGTGAATGTCCCAGCCAGAGCCCAGACTTGAACCTGATTGAACATCTCTGAAAATATTTAAAAATGGCTTCCCCTCAAAATTGATGGAGCTTGCTAGGTTTTGCCAAGAAGAATGGGAGAAACGTCCCCTAAATAGTTGTGCTAAGCATAGAGCATCATACTCAAAAAGAAGCACTGCCAAATGTGCTTCAACAAAGTTTTGCGCAAAGGCTGTGGACACTTTTGTACGTTATATTTTTGTGTTTTATTTTTTACAAATTTGAAAAGACTTCAAACAAACTTTTCTGCCATCGTGGGGTATTGTGTTTAGAATATTGAGGCAAAAAAAATTAATTGAATTCATTTTGGAATAAGGATGTAACATAACAAAATAAGCAAAACGTGAACCACTGTGAATTCTTTCCAGGAGCACTAAATATACACTGTACACTAAAGTCTCTTACAAACCCTGTGTGTTGAAACCCTCAAAGCTTTCAAGAGCATCACATATAGCCATGGCATTTTTCAGTGGAAGAACATAAAAGGAGTTATGAGATTGTATGTGATGCACCATTGTTCAATCACACTTCCTAGACATTGCCAAATAATTATAGTATTAGGCCCAGCAGTAAGTGAAAGATAACAGCTAAGTGCTGTTATTATGACATAGAACATCTACAAGTGTTCAGATTTATAGATATAATAGGAGACTGGTGCACCTGGGCAAGGGCTGGATTCCAGTCCTGAAGACCAGTGAACACCAATCCTACTCCTAGAAATAAACTGAATTCAGGTCTCTCCTCCTACCCAAATATGACTCACTTGCAAATGCAGCAATTAGATCATGTTAATTCTGCTTTCGCAACTCTTGACCAATTTTTTGGAATGTTTTAATAGTTTGATATACATTTATTCACCAAAAATGAGAAAAGTATTTATAGGAGACCTTTACACATCAGATATTGTTATTTTTCAGGAGATCCAAGGCTACTCAATTTGGCTTCAAGATGTAAAAATGAACAGGATTTAAAAATTTGTATGAATTTGATCACGTTTCAAAAATTTACTTGCACCTACAATTTAGTCATTTTTGCTTACAAGGGCTAAAAACATCTCAGAAACCCTGATGGAGTGTTTTTAATGAATTAATGATTTGAGTGACAAGGATATTTATAATAAAAAGTTCTACAAAATCTGGGATGTAATTCAAGTGGAAATTAGTCAATTTTAGCTGTTTTCTGAGCTGGGCTTGGAACTGGCCACAAAGTATGGATCTTGGGTTCTAAGAGTTAATGGGCTTAGTTTGCTATCTTCAGCAGAAGACAAACTGTGGTCATCACCATCTCACCAGCTCAAGAGTGTCCACTCAATAAACTGGAGCACTCTTCTTTAAAATCTACAAGACAACTGGAAGCATGCACCTGTTTATTTTTCAATCAACCCCGGGGTCCGCTTACTTTCACTGCAGCTTTATTGGCTGCCAGAGGCCACAACTCGGCTAGTGTAAAGTGCTGTTTACTTTAACCGTATCATTCATCTCATGAATCAATATTAGATCATATAATCTCACTCTCTCTCCTTCACTCTCTCACTCTGTCTCTGTGTTCAATGTCACAGAGTTTAAGAGCTCTCTGAGAGACGGGCCCTCACAGCCCGAGGCGGCGTCAATGCAGCGGAAGTGGGGTGGTGTAATTGAAGTGTGTATGGATAATGTAATTTTTGGGAAGAAAACAGCTAAAGCTTCAGCCATTAATCTGCCAAGGATTGGGGGAAATTTGAATGATCTTAAGCACCTTATCTCCTCTCTCTCCCTCTTTGGCAGAGCCCCCTCTCAGGTGCCTTATTGTATTTTGGCCATTATCCACTGAGGGCCAATGCGTCTCTAAGATGCTGTCTGATCCTCTCCTATCAGCAATGAAGAGCGAGGGGAGATAGACAGAGACAGACCACCTCTGGTGGCATAAAAGATCAGCATTCATCTCTCTTTTTATCAAATGACTTAAGCAAACACGGCCCATTAAGCACTTTCTCACCCTTGAAGGTTTTTTCTTCTCGCTGCTTTACTCGACGTGCTGCCCGTCATTAGGATCTCATTTAACAACAGCTAACCTCCACATTTTCCGCAGAAAGGTGTGCTCACATGCCCGCGTGCCTTAATGTGCTTAGGCCAGCTGATTCTGTTGTTTTTTTCCCCCTCCTTTTTTGGTTAAATAATCAGTTCTTTTATGCATATGGGAGCAGGCTGATTAATGGGCATAACTACAGATGGAGACAGAAGGAAGAAATTACACTCAGATCAACTCAACTCTCTCAACACCTCAACAACCATACCGCCTTGCATCGTAGGCCAAACACCTGCGCGTGCGCCATACACCCCCCTCCTGCCCACCCCAAACATCCCTCCATCTGCTCCCCTATTGGCTGGGGCTCCCAGAGTGCTCTCGCTGATTCGGCAGCTTAGCTGAGGGCCGCTGCTGCCTCCCTGAGGTGATTACGGTAATTAATTGGATGGAGCTTTCGCGTTGTCGGCAGCATGGATTTGCTCTGATCTGAGACCAGTTTCAAACCTTACGTTGTGCTACCACTGTGCACATGCAGCTGGTTTCAGATCAGAGGAAAAAGTATGTCGTTCCACATTTTGTTCGTTTATCCGAGTTGTAACATTTCCACAACGCCTAGCTATTTACACTATATATGCACTATATATACACACTGATCAACCATAACATTATGACCACGTCCTTGTTTCTACTCTCTCCATTTGATCAGCTTTGTGCACCACACAGCAGCACGTTGTGCTTCTATAATTACAGATGTTAGTCCATCTGTTTCTCTGCATACATTGTTCAGCTCCTTTCACCCTGTTCTTCAGTGGTCAGGATGCTGCAGGACCACCGCCGAGCAGATATTATGTGGTGGTGCATCATTCTCAGCATTGCAGAGACACTGACATGGAGGTGGTGAGTTAGTGTTTGCTGGGTTGCTACAAGTAGATTAGACACAGCAGTGCTGCTGTAGTGTTTAAACGGCTCACTGTCACTGCTGGACTGAGTACCAGAAATAACCAACTGACAGTGTCCTGTGGGAAGCATCCTCTGAGCACCGATGAAGGACTAGAGGATGACCAACTGTGCAGAAACAGATGAGCTTCTGTTTCTAGGTATAATAAAGTGGACAGTGAGTGGACACAGTGTTTAAACACTCCAGCACTGCTGTGTGTGATCCACTTGTACCAGTGCAACACACACAAACAAACCAAATTTGTTTGAAATCTTCCAAATTTATTAAAAATAAAAATATCTATCTAAAAGTAAAACCTATTTAGGCACTCACACACACACACACACACACACACACACACACACACACACACACACTCACAGTTAAGGTTTGGTTTAGATTATGGTGTAGGTTAAGGTTAGTAAGTTTAGGGTTAGATTTGAGTGTAGATATAGGTGTAGGTTAAAGTGTAGATTAAGGAGGACGGTAAGGTTAGATTTATGTGTAGATTATGGTGTAGGTTACGGTTAGGTCAGATTAAGAAGTGTTTAAGATGTAGATTAAGGTATCGATGAAGGATAGGATTAGATGTAGATTACGGTGTAGGTTAAGGTTAGGTTTAGATGTAAATTAAAGTGTAGTTTAAGGAGGATTGTAAGGTTAGATTTATGTGTAGATTATGGTGTAGGTTAAGGTTAGACTTAAATGTAGATTAAGGTGTAGATTAAGGTTAGGTGTAGGTGCAGTATACAGTGGGCCTGACACAATAACTATTTCTTTGTGGACGATTAATATAACATTAAATTTAGGTTTATATATAACATTTTACATGTTTACATAACAGCTCATTTACATTAATGGGTTTTCCATGCTAAGAAAAATGTAATGGGCTATAATGAGGTCAGCAAAAATGACAATATCATTTTATTGTACAATAAACCAAAAATGTAATTATTGTCACATGCCTAGATACAGTGCATCTGTCTATTGATCTGTCTTTTTGTCTGGGTCTGGAGCCTCTTCGGTATCATTGGGTACAAACCAGGAATATCCCCTCTGTCCGAGCACCTGTCCATTTCAGGGAATGCAAGATACAATTCATAACATTGAAACTTTAGAAGTTTCAAGCTCAAATGCAGTTGAATTGCATTTCTAAATGATCTATTTTCACTGTGGCAGGTCCATCAGAGGGTATATGAGATCCATATCCATGGTGAGTGTAGAGGACAGAGGGACCTGCGCTGAAGGACATCATGAAATGCCTTTAACTCTTAGAATCCAATATCTGCAATTTGTGGGCAGTTACATGCTGTTGTCTAGGCTTCATAACTCAGGATCAGAGTAACCTACAGACATGATACACATCATCATAAAATATAAGACTTATTCTATAGAACATCCATCTCATTATTGTGTGATGAATTACAGTAAGTAATCCAGCTCAGAAAACGTCTAAAAGTCACTAATTTCCAACTAAATTAAACTTTCTGGATTCTAGATGATCAATTCCCGACAGGATTTCTGAGAATCAAAACATGGTCAAATTCATACACATATGTAGATTCTGCTAATTCTGTCTGTCTGTCTCCTATAAAAGTTTTTTATATAAATGAAAGTGTGTCAAACTACAAAAACATCCCGCAAAAATAGGATCTAATGTTTTAAAGTTAATAAATGACATGCATTTCATATGTCCAGTCTAATTTAACCAGGAGGATTAGTGATGATTTCTTTAAAGACTGTATTGGCTAGAGATGTTTCCTCTAACTTCCTCTGCTTCAGCGTTAGGGCAATATTTAACATCAATAACTATGTTTGGAATCCATGTTTGGCAGAAGAAACAGAATTGATCTTCAGAGAAAAGCACTATTTCCAGAGATCAGAGGAAAAATGAACAGAAGTCGACTGCTGGGCCATGTAGAGTCTGGGAAAGTCAATGAATGCTGGTTGAACATCACAGAGTGAAACCAATGACAAAAGCATAAAGAGGTGTCAGGCTTATCCTGAAAGCAGGCGTTTTACTCCTGGCCTCCTTAATAAGCAGGGAGCTGGGGTTCCTCCTAACAGTTTGACTTTCAGAAGCTGATTCCTGCATTGTGCTGATTTTTTTATTCATAGAGAAAATAAAATGGTAATCCTGTTAATGCATTTTCATGTTAAACATGTTTAGGTTAGGAGTCTGTTAGGATCGAATAGTGATGTTCAACTGGTAGCTTCACAACACTACACAACACAACAACCTAAACAGCATAAAAACAATAACACAGCAATAGTGCTGGACATCTGCATTTCCACTGTGACCCAGAAGTGCTGGAAAAAAGTCCCCCAACTGGTTATTTCTGTATCTGCTGGCTGTATTCCACAAGCCTTCATGCACCTTCAGTGTGAAGTCATTCCCCCCGGGATACATTCTCTTTTTTTATATAACGGTTGGTTGACTGCCTTGTTGCCATTTTAAATTTTGAACCAAAAGATGGAAAAATTTATACAACTTAGGCTTCATATTTCAGGATCAGAGTTACCTACAGTCATGATACACATATCAAAATCAGTGAGTAATCATCTCAGAAAACAGAAGTCACTCATGTCCAGCTGAATTAAATCCCAGTTTAAATGACAAAAGAGCTTCCAGTGCCTGTTTACTGCTCTGTCCACATGTACACGCTCAACCTGCGTACAGAGAGAGAGAGAGAGAGAGAGAGAAAGAGAGAGAGAGAGAACCTTTATTGTCATTCTTTATACACAAGTGTACATAGAACAAAATTTTGTTGCAAAGGCTCGCCCAGAATATGCAAAATAGACACAAAAATACAAAATAGATAGATGGCGCTCCTCCCACATCTCACAAAGTGCACTGCTGGTCGACGCAGGCGTCTGCTGGCCATTGTGTCAGATCTGGGGATCCGGCGTTCTCCTCCAAGTGCAATGGCTGCCCGGCAACGATACAAATGGCGGCAGTTTGAAAAGAGGCGGTAGGCTATCGTCACATGACTCAGAGGAAACATGTGGGTGATTTCTCCCCCTAGCGTTGAGAGCAGGGCATGTAATGTGGGAGGCTACATAGGGGGATGGGTAATTGGCACATCTAAATTAGTAGGGGTGAAAAATTGGAAAAATGGCAAAAAAAAAAATACAAAATATGAAATATACATATGGACATAGATACATAGTATCTCATAATTTGACATAGAAATATATCAATGGATCTAACAGCACAGGTTTGAGTGAAGAATAGAGTGAATAGGTGCATTGCCGGATGTAGCAAGTATGTAATAGAATCTGAATGTAATATGTAGAAATGTAAAAGCATAAGTATTGAATATAGGTATCTAATATAGATACATGATGCATATCTGCATATATACATACATATCTAACAGCAAGATATAAGTATAAATAAAGTGACTTGTGTAGTTGAATTATCATTACTTAATCTTATTAACTAATGATAATAATATATTATGATTAACTAATGATAGTGGCTCAGTGTTGTCTTGAAATTGTCCAAGTGTTAGGAGTTTAATAGTCTAATGGCTTTGGGGAAAAATCTGTTACAGAACCTGGTGGTCCTGCACCGAATACTTCTGAAACGTTTACCAGAAGCTAGCAAGGAACACAGTCCACAGTGAGGATGTGAGGGGTCACTGATGCGCTCGGGATATGCAGCTGTTAACCAGTGACGTGGTGCTTACAGACCAGGTGAGGTTGTCCATGATGTTTACCCTCAGGAACTTTACACTGATGACCACCTCCACAGCCTTGGTGTTAATGAAGAGTGGAGCATGACTGTGCTGGTTTTTCCTGAACTCGATGATGATCTCCTTGGTTTTATCTACAGTCAGGATCAGGTTGTTGGCATTGCACCAGCCCACCAACTGCTCCACTTCCTCTCGGTAGGCCAGGTCGTTGTCATCCTTGATGAGGCCCACCACTGTAGTCATCCACGAACTTCACAATGTTAGTGGCAGACCTGGTCACAGTTCATGTGTCATCAAGGTGAACAGCAGGGGGCTCAGTACACATCCTCGAGGGAATCCTAAGGTGACACAGGAAGTGTTCTGTCCAACTTTAACTGACTGTGGTCGTTCAGTGAGGAAGCCTAGCAGCCAGTTCTGCAGGGAGGTGCTGAAGCCCAGGAAGTCCAGTTTGCTCAACAAATGCTGTGGAATTATGGTGTTAAATGCTGAACTGAAGTCTAGAAATAGCATCTGCACATGGGAGTTCTTCTCCTCCAGATGAGCAAGGCTCAGATGAAGAGCAGAGGAGATGGCATCCTCAGTGGAGTGGTTTGGCCGGGGGGGTCAAGGGGTCAAATGTGGTGGGTAGTCCAGAGGTGATTTGCTTCTTAACCAGGGTATTGTTTAGTGCCTCAAATCTCCCAAAGAGTTTGTTAAGTCTGTTTAAAAAGTCCACATCACCACACACAGGAGGGGCTACTTTGTAATTAGTAATGGTCATAACACTGACATCCTCCACACATTTGTTTATGTATGCTGACACAGTTACGGCGTACTCATCCAGGTTGATGTGGTCATTGTAAGTGGCTGCTTCCTTGAACATGTCCTATTCATTGCAGTCAAAGCAGTCCTGCAGAGCCTCCACAGCCCTCTCAGGCCACACCCTCACCTGCCTCACTGTAGGTCTTTCTCTGATCAGCAGGGGCTTGATTGCAGGGATTAGCATAACAGATAAGTGGTCTGAGGAGCCAAAGTGGGGGCGGGGGGCTACTCTGAATGCATTCCTTATGTTGGAATAGGCTAAATCTAGTGTGTTCATACCCCTGGTTGCACAGTCCACATGTTGATGGAAGTTTGGAAGAACTGTCTTCATATTGGCCTGGTTGAAATCCCCAGCAACAATAAAGAAGCATTCAGGGTGGGCTGACTAACTCACTAATAGTCGGATAGAGAACACTCATTGCCTCTTTTGTATTTGCACTAGGAGGCATGTAAACAGCAGTGATGGAAATTAGGGAAACCTCTCTGGGCAGATAGAATGGTCTGCAGATTACAGTCATAAACTCAATGTCCAGTGAGCAGTGGCTTAAAACAAACTTAGCGTTACTGCACCAGTTGTTATTCGTGTAAAAGCACAGACTTCCATCATGAGATCTACCGCTGAGAGTACAGCTCCTATCGGCACGGAATGTTGTTAGCCCCTCGATGCTAACAGCGTTGTCCGGGATAGATGAGTTGGGCCATGTCTCTGTCAGAATTATTGCTCAGCAGTTCCTTAACTCATGTTTAGTGGTTAATTCCAGGTGTAGATGATCCATTTTGTTCTCAAGGGAGTGAACATTTGAGAGAAAGATGGAAGGAAGCAGCGTTCTGTAAGGGTTCGCTTTTAGCTTGGCTGTAGCTTCCGCTTACAGTAGCACTGCCTCTGCTTGCTCCTCTGTCAGCTAGTGCTGGATGAGTCCCCTGCTTCCGTAGCACTCTGAAGCTATGCAGCCACTTCTGTGTAGACATGGTTACGGAGCCGAAATCGCTAAAAGTTCGTAACTCCAGCAACTGCTGACGATTATACATTAGCATACTATTTGTTTTGACAGATTCCGAGATCCTGTGTGGCGTATTTTGATGAGAAAGTCAATTTCTGTCGCGAGCCAATGCTGCCCGCAGCCGAACAGGGTGCCGCCATTATTAAGATATTAAGATACAGACTCTGACTGGTCAGCAAGAGGGGCGGGGCTAATGATGTCACTGACCCAGATATTGTGGTAAAGAGGAAAATGAGAAGGGAGGGGCTGTTTGCGCTCTTTCTTTGCTCACACAGTGTTTTCAGAATTTCAGAATAAAAGTCCAGGGGAGGGATAATACTGATACATACATAAATAACAAAAACAATAAAGGATATTTAAAGGTTGTTTTTATTTGCACCACTGTCATGGTGCATTTTCGAAGAACTTATTTTTATAAATGTCCTTATATATCGAATCATTACAAATAATTAATCAAAATCTTGCATTTTCAGCTCAGACACACACTGGCTGATCAAGGTTGTGTTGGCCTCGACTGTGACAAGCAAAAGTTTCTCATACCCATGTCCACTCCTTTATTACCTCCACCTCCGTGTTATTGTTTTACCCTCGTCTCCTAAACAAAAAAAAAAAAAGAATTTGAATCCGGCCTGTCGCCCTGCTCAATATCACACTGCCTCCACGTTATTAAAGTTGTTGTGGGCCCTTTTTTCCCCCGTAATAAAGTGCGGCCACTGTGGCTCAGCTGGATCTGACAGGGACAGAGAGGGCTCGTCACAAGCCTGCAGGCTTGACAAGTTCATTACTCACTAGCAGGCCTGCAGCAGCATGGGATTTTCCCCACCTGATTTCCGGCAACCCCCACCTACTGTGTTCCAACTGGCTACCAGTATCACCACATTGGTTTGTAGTTCAGATTAATTTTGCGTAAGAATTTGTTAGCATTATGATATTTTAAGAAATCATGACATATTTATGACAAAGAACAAGTATCTGACAAATTATATTCTAACACAAATTAGCTTGATGCTCCCTCCACCGTGCTTCACAGTTAGAAAAATTTCTCAATTGTGTAGACAATTTGTCTAAACATTGACCGATATACACATAGCAGTGCTTATGAAGCCTTGTTCAGCTTCTTGTGTCTGTAGAACACATCTTCTGTTAGCAGCAAGACATGGTTAAACAGTCCTTTTGAGAAGAACAGGCATATTCTTGTGGCTTTATTTAAAGCACCAGTGAAACCTCATGTTTAAATGCAATAATGTAAATAGAATGTATGTGTAGTGCAAGTGAACATGTATAAAGTACATTAATATTACATGTAGGTATATGTTTTATCTTTATTTTTAATTTTTATTTTCTTCTGCTATGCTTTTAAACATCTGATTTACTACTGCAAGGGACTTGTTTTTCAAAATATTAAAGACATAAGTAGTATAACATGTTTAATTATAATAATTATTATTATTTTAATTCAATTGAGCTTGTCTATATTTGAGAATTAGATAATGGTCAGACCATTGATTATTAGTACAAGCACAAGACCAGGGAATAATAATGGGTTCATTTACTTTCACTTACTTTCTCTCTCAACTCTCTCAACAAATATATATATATATATATATATATATATATATATATATATATATATATATATATATATATATACACACACAGTGCCTTGAACTTTTCAACCCCCCATGAACTATTCAACCTTTTGCCACATTTGGCTTTATGTTTTGGATTGTCTTGTTGGAAGATAAATCTCCGTCCCAGTCTCAGGTCTCTGTAGATCTAACAGGTTTTCCAGAATGGTCCTGTATTTGGACCCATCCATCTTCCCATCAATTTTGACCAAGAAATTTTAAGTTGAAGAAAAGCAAACTAAACCATGATGCTGCCACCACCATTTTTGATAGTGGGGATGGTGTGTTCAGGGTGATGAACTGTGTTGTTTTTATGCCAAACATATTGTTTTGCATTGTGGCCAAACAGTTCGATTTTGGTTTCCATCTGATCAGAGCAATCACTTTCCACATGTTTGGTGTGTGTCTCCCAGGTGGCTTGCTGCAAACCCAACGAGACTTTTTATGGATATCTTTGACAGGCTTTCTTCTGCCACTCTTCCATAAGGCCAGATTTGTGCAGTGTATGACTGATTGACTCTCCCACCACAGCTGTAGATCTCTGCAGTTCATCCAGAGTGATCATGGGCCTCTTGGCTGCATCTCTGATCAGTCTTCTGTCTGAGAGATGAAAGGGGACGGTTGGGTCCTTACTAGATTTGCAGGTCTGATACTCCTTCCTTTTTTCATGATTGCTTGCATTAGTGTTCCTGAGATGTTTAAAGTTTAAAATCTTTTTGTATCCAAATCCGGCTTTAAACTTCTCTACAACAGTATCTTGAACCTGCCTTGTGTGTTCCTTGGTCTTCATGATGCTCTCATGACACTCTCTTTGAACAGAACCCCGGAGACTATCACAGAGCAGGCGATTTATACGAGACTTTATTTACACACAGGTGGATTCTATTTATCATCATCAGTCATTTAGACAACATTGATCATTCAGAGATCCTCACTGAACTTCTGGAGTGAGTTCGCTGCACTGAAAGTAAAGGGGCCGAATAATATCGCACGCCCACTTTTCAGTTTTTTATTTGTTAAAAGTTTGACACATCCAATAAATTTCATTCACTTCACGATTGTGTCCCACTCTGTTGATTCTCTCACAAAATTTTTTTTTATATCTTTATGTTTGAAGCCTGAAATGTGGCAAAAGGTTGAAAAGTTCAAGGGGGGCAAATACTTGCACAAGGCACTGTGTGTGTGTGTGTGTGTGTGTGTGTGTGTGTGTGTATGTATATATATATATATATATATATATATGTGTGTGTGTGTGTGTGTATATATATATATATATATATATATATATATATATATATATAGCTAGCCAAGTACACTTAAAGTTGGCTTTGATAATGTCTCAGCCAGTTCATTCATTTAGAAAAGATCTGTGACTAAACACTACATTGTGTTATCCTATATAGTAGCACATCATCATGGTACACAATTAACTTTGAACAGTTAATTAGTTTCATTGCCTGAAACAATAAAACTAATTGTCCAGCCATTTAAACGGGGAATGCGTATATATGCCAGAACAGAGTAGACTGTGCTTTTAGTATATACTGCCTTTAACTCTGGTATAGATTTAAGTTTGGATTGAAGATCCATGAAAAGGAAGACAAAGGAAACTCACTTGCAGTTGTACATGGAGAAAGAAACACCCACACGCTAACACACTCTACGGTAATTTCTGGTCTAAAGTAACCAAGATAATGTCTCTGTTCTTTTCCCTCCTCATTTTGGAGAGCAGGTAAGAAAAGACAGAGCATGAAGAGACCTCCATTTCTTTGACCTTTACATTAATGGCACTGAGGCGAACACAGCAGCATCCTCTGAGAAGCTGACCAGTCCGGGTAATACATCACAGCACGGTCTGCTCTTCTAAAAGGATGACTTGTGAACTCAAACTGCCAGGAAAGTAGCAATGTGTGAATGAATCACAAAAGGGTTGGTTAATTTAGTGGCCTTAATCTATGTCAGGAAAACTACCCAAAGTCACACAAGCAACCTTTTCAAGCCTTTTATTACACTTTATCTGGAGGCTAACTTATGATGTGGATGGCGTGTAATTATTTGAAAACAAGCTGCTTCTGGAACTGTAATTAAACACACAAACACAATTACTTACTGCCTAAAGATTAATTCAAAGGGTTAGTTCCCTGGACAAAATTATGTGCCAATTTGAATGTTTTAATCCTTTTAAAGGGATTAATCAATCTAATCTTATCTATACATGTACACAGTAGGACAGACTCACTGAGCCTTCATTTGTATTGTACTGTTACCTGCATAATGTTTGTGCAATTACATTTTACATGCTTTCATATTGGCACATTGTTTGATTTGTAGCTCAGTAGTTTTAGTTTAATGTATTTCTATTATAGGTCTTATTCATGTTTGATAATAAGCCTTGAGCATCCATGTGTCCGCCAATCCACCCACCATCCATCCATCCACCCACCCACTCATCCATCCATCCATCCATCCATCCATCCATCTATTGTAACCTTGGGTTCATCCTGGGTTTCCTTATCATTATTGAACAAGACATAACCCTAACAGGCTTCCAAACAACACCATAAAATACACTGGTGTTGCTTAAAATGTTGAAAAATATGTGTCATCTTTAACTTTAAGCCTATTGCAGATCATTTCATTTTCAACTTGCTCAGCAGTTCACAATAAGAATCATTTTGACCAGGGTGCCCAAACATTTGCATACCACTATATATGACCTAGGGGTGCAAAAAAGCAGAAAATATCTCAGATAAAAATGAAACAGTGTAATCCAAATTCAAAAGATCCCAGAGATATGAAATAAAATAAGTAGTGCCTGAAAATGTGGCTTATATTAACATTTTACTGGAAACACATTTAATAGATTTTAATTCTAACATAGAAAATACTATGTATATATTAATAACATCCTATAGTTAACAAAGGAACAAAGGAGTTTACTGGATGATTCTTAATAGAAACCTTTAGAAATGTGTGTAATTTACAGTAAATTTAGTTCCATAAGGACATGGAGTGAGTATTATTAGTGTACACTTACATGCCTAATATGAACGGGCCCGGATTGATATTATCTGAAATATAACAGACACGGTTAAGGCACATTCTGTAAACTCATTCAATGCTTTCCAAACAGTGCTGACCAGTTTGCACTGCAGAGCAAGTCAGACAGAGCGAGGTTCTCTGACACAGCTTAATATTCCTTTATTGACCTCAAGACAGTAAGACAGCTCACCCAGCATTGATTAAAAACTGTCAGGAAAACACTGATCAATCAAGCTGACAGGTTATAAGCAAATGACGTTGAGTGCCTTCTTTGCTTGTGAATTTCCACTGGGTGAAGGGGGTTCGTTTGATGCAGCATTGTGTGCAGCAGCAGCAGGCAGATGAATTTAAGTTGCTAACTTGCCTTGTAGAATTTCTATAAACAGAAACACACAAGAAAACAGGAAAAAAGCCTCCATCCACATGGATGCCTATCTTCAGTGCCTGTTGCTATGGCGACAGGCTGTACGTGTCCCCATGGCATTTGTCGAGTTTACATAAGGAAGGGTGGATTAAAACAAGGCACAAGTTTTTTTCCTGTAGGACTTTTTTCTTTATTAATAATAATAATAATAATAATAATAATAATAATAATAATAATAATAATAGATCTGTAGCCAGTGAGTCATGCAGAAATTGAACACTGGAGATTTTCTGAACCATATATACACTAAGCTGCAGGACGTTCTCTCACATGCATACACAAATACATCTAATCTAACAAATTTCAATCTAATTGTGTCCTTAAATTCTCTCAACCTGCAGGCAAACTACTGTAATCAGAGGAATTATATGGAGAAAGTAAACAAGGTTAAGGCATACTCAGCATGCTTTTCTGTGAGGAACATCTGCATACATCAAATATTACAGTGAACAACAACTGGACTCCTTACTGGACTATAGATAAGCTTTATCATTCAGTAGATCCAGCACAGCAGTACCAGACTGAGACCATGCTGCTCAGCCTGGGAACAGTCAGTCCTCTCACACCTGCTGTGCGCTCTCTCTCTCTCTCTCTCTCTCTCTCTCTCTCTCTCTCTCTCTCTCTCTCTGTGTGTGCCTCCTCCCCTCACTTTTCCCCAGCTCTGCAGCCCAGAAAACTCAGCTCTCCCAGCCCAAACAGGTCAACAGCAGTCGCAGAATTCTCAGATCTGATGGTGGCAGTCAAAAAGAACAAGTGTACATAATGTCACACTGATGTTTTGCAGCAGTTCTGGGGTTTGGAGGTGTCCATGCCCTCTTTTGGTGGAGAACCATGAAAAATCTGAATGGTTGTGCAACACAATCAGCAGACATAAACAGCACTGACTTGTAGAACTGTGAAAGAATGTGTGGAGAAGAAAAGCCCACCACTACATGAAGGCTGTGGGCAGCAGTGAAGGTTACGCTGAAGGGAAACCTCACAAGCTTTAAAGCTAGAGTAGGCAACCCTGGTCCTGAAGTTTTGTGCTCCTCCTGCTCGAGCACACCTGGTTCAACTCACCTGTTGGTTCCCAGGTTTAGTAAGTCTGTTAGAGCAGGCAAATCAGCAAAATGTGCAGGACCAGGGTCCAGGCTTTTAAAGGAACGGTTTGGTCAGTCATGAGAACTGGTGACTACTAGCTTCCATTCACTGTTAGCAACATTAACATTGCACAAACTATTCTGTTAAGATAGTGTAAATATAAAATAGCTGAATGGTGATCTATGATGCAATATATAACATGAAAAATATAAAATTGGGACACTTTACTATATTTAAACATATTAATTTCTTCTTTATATTCACCAAATCATCATGCCGGACCTGTCTTCTGTACAAATGTGTGGGGGCAGAGGGGAGCAGAGTAGAGGAGGACATGCCACAGAGCAAAGCAAAGGAGCAGAGAAAAGAATATTATTTAGAAACTTTATATCCCAATATAGATAGAAATATTGATGTATCACCTCAGCCCATATCTCGTTCTGTGTATATCCCCATATAGACATAAATATCCATATACTGTAGACCTGCACAAGGCTGGGATGGGCTCAAGGACAATAGGCAAGCAGCTTGGTAAAAAGGCAACAACTGTTGGCATAATTATTAGAGAATGGAAGAAACACAAGATGACTGTCAATCTTCCTCGATCTTCATGCAAGATCTCGCCTCGTGGGGTAAGGCTGACTCTGAAAAAGGTCAGAATCTACATGGGAGGACCTTGTCAATGACCTGAAGAGAGCTGGGACGACAGTCTCAAAGATTACTGTTGACGGCGTCATGGATTAAAATCCCGCGGGGCATGCAAGGTCCTCCTGCTCACGCCAGCAAATGTCCAGGCCTGTTTAAAATTCACCAATGACCATCTGGATGATCAAGATGATCATTTGGCATATTTGGAGGAACAAGAAGGATGAGTACAACCCCAAAAACACCCTCCTAACCGTGAAACATGGGGGTGGAAACATAATTTGGGGGTGCTTTTCTGCAAAGGGGACAGGATGACTGCACTGTACTGAAGGGAGGATGGGGCCATGCATCGTAAGATTTTGGCCAACAACCTCCTTCGCTCAGTCAGAGCATTGAAACTGGGTTGTGGCTTGGTCTTCCAGCATGACAATGACCTGAAACACAGCCAGGGCAAATAAGGTGACAGCCCTGAAACCTGAAAGATCTGGAGAAGATCTGTGTGGGGTAGTGGGCCAAAATCTCTGCTGCAGTGTGTGCAAACTTGGTCAAGAACTACAGGAAATGTCTGACGTCTGTAATAGCAAACAGGTTTTTCTATTGTATCAAATACTTATTTCATGCAATAAAATGCAAATTAATTATTATTGTAAGTGGCAACGCTTTGTAGATGGGAAAACTTGCAAAATTGACAGTGTATCAAATTTCCCCACTATAGATATTGATATATCTTCTTTATTCATAATGAAATGCAGGACCATCTTTAATTATACTGAATTATTCAGTCACCAATACATTGTACTAGGTGTATTAGAGGTATTAGTACATATCAAAAATATGTCAGGAAATGTTTTTTTTATCATAATTTAATTCAAAGAGGTAAATATGTTATATTTATTACATGTAAAGCAAAGCCTTTCCATCATGTTTTACTGTTGAGCTCATGGCTTATAGCTCAGAAATCTAGAATCAATTGCTAATCAGACAGAATCAGACAGTTTCAACATTCAGACAAAAATAGTGTGAAATGTCACTTTAAATGTAAGGAATAATTCAGAACAGTTTAACTTTTTCAATTAAATGATGAATAAAAAAATTAGTTGCACTAGTAACACACTGCAGTTTAATTGCAATACTAAAATTCTCAATTCTGCATTACACAGAATACCCAGAGCCCTAGTCTCTACTACTGAATCTTTAAGTCATGGATCATAAACATTCATTACCAAGCTAATATAATATGAAAACGGTCAGCCTTATTTCTTAACAAAAAATTGAGTGATGTCAGAAGCCAGTTTAGTGGCCGCTTGTCCTTTCTTCAGCTGACTTCTCTCTTTAGCCTGCTGGGCCGTCCTCTGCAAAAACACAAGAGTCAATATCTGTCATGGGAATTCAGAACAGCGGTGGGCAATAAATCACAGGCATCATCAGTAGAAACACTAAACAAAATGATTTTTGTGGCTTTTAATTGGTTTAATTATATATAGTAATAGTAAAATGCGAGTAAAAAGTGAGACTCAGAAATGTAACACTGCTGGAAATTGCCTGGGTCAGTGTTTGCACCTTCATTAAAAACAATGGTTTCAGGTTTTTGGACACAATGCCAGCACTCTGGTGTGCAGTGGCCTTTCGACCAATTATAAAGTCTATAAAAAACAAGAACCGTTATATATAAACTGCATAAACTGCTAAGTGACAAACTGCTGATGTCAGTTAATTACATTATGCCGTCACATGATATATTTTATTATATTATTTCTATATAATTGTTCTTACATAATTAAATATGCCATGATGTCACAGTACTGGAGCTAACAAGCCAAACCTTTTAGAAATGTCTACATTTCTGCATAATTTCAAACTAAACGTTCACTGAATCACACATACAAGTGAGATAAAAGTATCATTATTATATAATAATATATAACACATATTATATAATATTACACACAAATATTATTAATTTATTTATTGAGCTAAAAGGTCCAATATTACTTTTCTGTGAGTGGCAAAAGTATGTGGACCTTTGCTTTGAGTAACTGGTCTGACTTCCTTCTACAGTAATAACTGCAAATAAATGTTTCTGAAACTGTTCATTAGTTCTGCACATACGTTGGCAGGATATTGGTTTTGCAAAAAAACAGCATCACCAGTAATAAATTGGTGGGTTTTCTCCTGTGAACTGCTTGCTTAAGGTCCTTCCACAACATTTGTATTGGATAACTTTGTCATTGCAAAACATTGACTTAATTCTTCTTTAACTATTCTCTGGTGGAACAACTTGTGTGCTTAAAGTCACTGTCTTGCTGCATGACCCACATTTTCTTAAGATTCATCTCACGGACAGATGTCCTTATTTCTGGTATAATTCAGAATTCCTTGTTGCATCAATGCTTTCCTGGCCTAGATGCAGCAAAACAGGCCCAAACACTATGTTTTACAGATGGGATAAGGCTTTTATGCTGAAATGCAGCATTTTCCTTTCTGTAGACATAACCAGTACTTCTATTTTGGTCTCATCTGTCTCATCATTGTCTCATCAACAATGTTCCAATAGACTTTTGGCTTGAAATGTGATCTTTAGCAACCTACAGGCAGGCAGCAATGTTCATTTTGGAGAGCAGCATCGTTCTCCTTGTAAATATGCCATGTATACCACTGTTGTTCAGTTTTCTCCTGATGGTGGACTCTTGAATGTCCTCCTTCTGTATACAATCTGTCAGACTGTACAACCCCAAGTTTTAAACATAAATTTAAACAAAATACAATGATTTGTAAATCTTTTTCAACCTATATTTAATGGAATACACTACAAAGACAAGATATTTACTGTTCAAACAGATAAACTTATTTAGATAAATTTATTATAATTATTTTTCGCAAATATTCACTCATTTTTAATTTGAGCCTACAACACATTCTCGTCTTTGTAGTGTTTTCAATTGAATATATTTTGTCAAAGATTTACAAATCATCGTATTCTGTTTTTAATTATGTTTTGCACAACGTCCCAACTTCATTGGAATTGGGGATGGAGACTGGTGGAGTACACTTTAGAGATGGTTTTGTAACCTATTCCAGGCTGATAAGCATCAAAAACTCTTCTCTTTTTTGTCAAAATAAACATTAAACAAAAAAGTTGTGACAATGTTGATGCATCCCTGTTCTTTAACTAAAACACTGATTGAAAACACTTAACTTTCAAATGATCTGCTAATGCTAAGGTTCACATACTTTTGCCACTGACACATGTGTAATATCAGAGACCTAGAAAAGTATAAATTGATTCAGAATAAATAATAATAATAATAATAATAATAATAATAATAATAATAATAATAATAAAATGACACTTATTTCATTGATAAAATTCTCATTTGTTTGTTTTAGTGGTTTTTATTTAGCTGTAGGACTTGATGAGGTCAATTTCAAAAGGGTTCACAAACTTTCAAGCACCACTGTAGTTTCAGTCTCAGTTTCAGATATTTGAGAAGTCCTGCTTTGTGGAATCTGTCTCTGGAATATATTAAGAACCCAGTGTGTACAGCGTCTACACAAACACTGCAACTTTGTGTAGACATCTAAAGGCTTGCTTTACCATGCGGTGACAGACAGTACAAAGTGTCTGCAGGTTGTCCAGTAAACACTGTCCTCCTCCGCTGTACACAGGCTTGATGTGGTCCACCTGCCAGAACTGGCCTTCCACAGGGTTCCGAATCATCTCGTTCAGCTGCAGCACAAAAAACAAACAGTTGAAAGGTGCACTAGTTCCGAAGACAGAAAGGCTACCATAAGGGACGCAGACCTAGAGGATGCATTTCTCTGCTCTGGAGCCAAGAACAGATGGCCATAGTCTGTCCCTCGTTATTAAAAGTGCCAGTGAGTCCGCAGACGCTTTTTCCCCATCCAAACTGATTTCACACTTCAGTCTTTCATGCAAGGCAGGAATTGGCAGTATATAAAGTGGCATGTGTGTGTTAGCGCATGTTTTTCATTCTTAAGGAGACTAAATGGATTGTAAAATCTCACTGATCTTGTGGGGACATGCTCTTTCCTCACTTATGTTTAAAATCACTTATATCTTTAGGCTTTTAGGGCTGAATTAGAGTATGTTAAGAGTTTAAGATCTGTAATTGGTGTTAAGTACTGGTGGTACTGGTAAAAACAATGTCACATGGTTTTATACTGAAAACCTCTCTTAATCCTAAAATCATTTTGTGGGATATTTTCATAGTCTGATGGAATTTTATTTGCTAAGACAAAGTTTTTATAGAAGACAGTCACACATGCCAGACATTATTTGCAGGAGATCTGTGCAACTTAAATGTGTCATCGTTGGACAGATTTTAAATATTTGTATTTTGAATTTTTGAATTTGACCCGTTTTTTAATGATTAGATCAACAAGGATATATATAATGATATATCATATATAAAAATAACTGACAGTCGTCCGAAGTAAATTACAACAGCTCCGACTTCTGGCAGTGCAGCCATCCACACTCCCCCTCTGCAGAGCATCTACACAGTCAATGCAGCACCCCCACTACAACCATCACACACTGGATCTGCTCAGCACAGCTGTACCACTGCCCCCCTCACCCCTCTCTTCACTTCGCTTCAGATAAGGTCAGAGGTGAGCTGAGGAGATTCAAGACAAAGAAAGCAGCCTGCCCAGACAAGGTGTGCCCAACACTGCTGAAGACTTGCACTTCTGAGCTGGGGGAACCTCTGAAGCACATCTTCAACCTGAGTCTGCGGTTGGAGAGAGTCCCCACACTTTGGAAGACATCATACCTGGTTCCAGTGCCAAACAATGTGTGCCCAAGCTTGCCTTGACTTCATGCCAATAATGTTTAAATTTAACATCTCACATAGTGAAGACCATGGAATGGATACTCCTCCATCTACTCACACACTACATTCAACAAGCAATGGATTCCCTACAGTTCCAATCAGGAGGAGGTGGGTGTAGAAGATGCCATCCTCTACCTCCTTCACTGGATGTATGCCCACCTGGATAAGGGGAGTGACACTGTTAATATAAAATTCTAGCCCAATGCCTTCAACACTATACAGCCCTTTCCACTGGTAGACAAGCTGGACAGGCCGCATATGAATCCACACCTGGTGACCTGGATCATGGACTAATTCATTGGCAGACCACAGTATGTGAGGATGTGGGACTGCACTTCTGAGACGGTGATCAGCAGCACTGGAGCACCACAGGGGACTGTCCTCTCACCCTTCCTGTTCACACGCTACACATCCGACTGTCAGTACAACTCTGAGACGTGTTGTACAGAAATGATCAGATGACACAGCCGTTGTTGGGAGTGGACAGGAGGAGTACAGGAGACTGGTGGATGACTGTCAAATGGTGCCAACTCAACCATCTGCAGATGAACACATCCAAGACTAAAGAGACGGTGGTGGACTGTTATAGGTCTGGACCACCACCACATCCACTGAGGGGGTTGATTACCTTGTACTGAAGCGGGATGACAAACTGGACTGGTCAGAGGGCACTTGCTCTCTGTGCAGGAAGGGGCAGAGCATATGCTTTACCACGCGATAGTCACCAGCATTTGTTCTACACTTTGGTGTGCTGGCGAGGCAGCTTCAGAAAGAGAGATGCACTTTGGCTGGACAAGCTTGTCAGGCAGGCCAGGTCACAGTGAATCCGGACTCTCTGACAACAGGGACAGAGACAAGGACTGTGGACAAACTACTCTCCATCAATGACAATGCCAGTGACCCATTACACACCGTAATCACAAAGTAGAGGAGTTTGTGTGTAAAAGGCTGTGGTCAGTAAACTGCTCTACTGACCGACTCTGGAGTTCATTTATTCCAACAGCCATAGACTTTATCTCTGCATGGGGGGACGTGAGACCACTGTTGGATTGAGTTAATCTTAAGACCTGACCATACAGTCATTTTTCATTATTACATATGTGTACGTACGTACCATCCATCCATCCATCCATCCATCCATCCATCCATCCATCCATCCATCCATCCATCCATCCTACCTACCTACCTACCTACCTACCTACCTACCTACCTACCTACCATCCATCCATCCATCCATCCATCCGGCCTTAAAATGCCTTAATACAAATGTAAATAAATATAAATATTATTATTTATTAGTTTAAATTTATCTGATTTTATTTTGATGCATTTATTGTTTTAACTTTGGCATAAAAATGAAAACATTTTCATTTCATTTTTTACTTAAAGACGCACAAATTGAACTGAAAGAAGATGAGTTAGTAATATAAGACATCAGGACTAGTGTTGATAAATGTATTATATATATATATATATATATATATATATATATATATATATATATATATACACACAGGTAATGTATTAATGTTTGTTAACACAGTTGCATTATTTTAGAGATATTTAACTCTCACACACACATTGCCACAATCCAATAACTTAGGCCTACTTGAAGCACCCAGCCATAAAATCCTAACCCTGTTAGGTGGCCCTATGTCTCCAGTCTGGAAAACCAAAATATGGTCACTTGAAAAGGACATTTCTAAAGGGCTCTATAGATAACAGATTAACAGTTTGTTGACTGGTTCTATATTAAAGCAATATCATGTAGCACTTTTCCCTCAAAATAACAGCTTCAAATGCTGCTTTCCTGACCTATAAGAAAGAATGAAGTCTCTATCACTGCTATTCTGGTCGCTTACTGCACTATTGATCTCTTTTGAAGTGGGCAGGATAACACTCACCAAAGTCGTATAATGCTATATAAGTTTATTAGTGTATTTTTGTAATATTACTCTACCCTCTCAGTCCACATGCTGATGGTTCTGTATCTCTCAGCTTGACCAGAAATGTATGTGTAACGCGTGTCCTTTACAGGTGGCTCAAAGCACTAATTCCACTTCCTGTCTGTAGAAGGAACCCAGGAGAAAGACAGGACAACTCTTGCATAATATTGCTTTAAATTGTGTGAGTACTTAATGAATACTGCTACTCCTGCTACAAGGATGCATTACAGCCAGCAGATGACATACATGTCAGTTTAATAGGTTTTTGTTTTCTATTAATACCATTAAAACAAAAAAAAACTACAGTCCTGTGTGACATGAATATCAAAATGGCAATAGATACAATCTATGGCTGTGTACCGCCTATACCACACAGCTACTAACAAGAAAAGCAGGGTAAGGTTTGTGTTTGTGTGTGTTCACAAAGCTCCACTTTGCTGGTTTTCTGCCACTGTGAAACGAAACACAAGAAATCATTAGATGACCTGCAACTGCAGAGCCCCATGGGATTGTGGGTAATGTAGTTCCCCTTTCCAAATTGCTCTCTAGGCTGTTTTGGCTGGCTGAGCAATGGTGAGGGACTCTGGCAGTTTCAGAAGAGCTTCAGCTCGAGTGGAAAAGAGAGAGAATGTGATTGTGAGTGTGAGTGAAGGTTGGAGAGTGAGTGAGGGGTCCTGCGAGAGCTGAACTGAAAGCTGAACCAAAGTGCTGGCATTTCAGCTTGCGGAGGCCGTTTTAGGCTCTGAGCCTCAGGGGGGAAGCTACTCTGCACAAATCAATCCACTTTCTTCCCCACGACAAAAACAGCACCAGGCCATAATTATCCCCGATATCCACGGAGCCCCGGGGAACCTACAGATGATGATAATCACTGAATACAAGAGGGGGAGTTTCCGTTCCTGACCTCGGTCGATACACACATACAGGCTAGTCCTACAATGCACACAGTGTGGGCATTTAATAACTCACCTCTCTCTCTCTCTTATACACACACACTTAAATTGGTTTTACTGTGCTTAAAAGAACTTCCAACTGACTTGTGCAATGCTGTAATATTGTTCCTGCACCCAAACCCAAATGTGCCTTAGTAAAAAATAAGGCAATCCTACCGGCTCTTTTTGTTTCCCTTCAGGGAAATCTTTATCTATGGTGAAGGATTAGTTGATCATCCTCTCTTTTACAAAACTGCCAAGTTTTCTATGGTTAGGTCCTTACAAAGAGCTAAAAACAAACACAATTCATGAACAGAAACTCCTTTTTCTAAACAGAAATGCGCATTTTCTTTGTTGTGCTGCCAATATCTCCTCTCTACCACACACACACACACCCACACACCAATACTTCTACAAACCCTCTGTACAGTGTACCCACCAGTGTGTGATCGTATGAGCTGGGCTTTTGTACTGAGGGCCAGTTAGAGTAGAAAGCTTCTCATTGATCTGAAACTGCCGCTGCTGCTGCCGGCGGCTCGGCCAGAAATGCCAAACAAAAATCAAACCTGTATCTCACAGCAAGGCACTGTGGGAAAAATCAATGCCAATCTGACAGACTGGGCAGTCTGTTAACATCTCAACCCCCTGGGGATGCCCCTCAGTTTCTGTATATTAGTGTTGATCAGAAGTTTTACTTCTTACACAGGTAATACACTATAGGGACAAAAATATTCAGACACCTCATTCACTGTTTCTTCTGAAATCAAGGGTATTTAAAAGAGTAGATCCTGCTTTTGTTGTAGTGACTGTACTATACAGGGAAGACTTTCTGCTAGATTTTGAAGCTGTGAGGATTTTAGTCGGTGGGGTCAGAATGTTGGATGATCACCATCTCATCCCCGACTCATCCCAAAAGTATTGGATGGAGCTCCATCCTTCCAGAGAATGCAATTCCACTGCCTCATATCTCAGCTGCTAGGGGCCTTTATATCCATTGAGCCCACGCCTGGCATTAGGCATGGTGTCAATAGGTTCACATTTGTTTATCTGCTCCAGAGACTATTCTTTTCTACAAGGTCTAAGATGTGTGTGCATTTGCACATCTGTAGCAGCAGCGTGTGCTCAAAGTAGCGGAATGCATTCAATAGTGTTGACAAACACAAACATTTGGACATACAGTATAACGTATGTATCATGGGGCTCTTCCTCGCCTTTTACGAAGGCTGTAAATGATTGAGCGGCTTTCAACAACTATATTGTAAAGGAATAATGTGAAAGAAAGTGTTGAAAGTATGAAGAATCCTTATCCAAAGCCTTTTACTGTCTCTATTGGAGAGTTTATTCATGTCTTAGCTGCTCTAGAGGAAGCTGTAGCTGCCAGCTGTTGTCCGGCACTTCAGATCATCATTACAATTATGACTGTCAATCAAAAGTCTGGGGGACCTGTTAAAAGTCTGTCAAACAGGGTGTTCATTACTGTATGCCTCCCTTTCTGCATTCTTCTTGCCTAAATAATGATTTGACAGCTTTCACTCTCATGTCAGAGCACTGTCAGAATACAATCCTATAGAGAAATTTGGTAAAAAAAAAAAAGCATTTCTTTAATTTGTGTCAAAATAACCCCTCAGTACAAAGTCTTCATTTGTCATGCAATTTAATAGTAGATGAGATATGAGGGACTTGGATTATCGGGCTGTGTGGTATGACCGAATATGTGCATCACTGTATGTTTAAAGTTTTAGGCAGATTCATGGAACATCACGGTATTTTTAGTTATTTACGTATTCGTTTTTTTAAGAATATATACAGGGCTATGTATATATTCAGTATATATATATATAGTGGTTGAGCAGTTTAATGTGCTAGGTTGCATGTTTGAATCCCAGGTCATGCTGCTTGCCATTAGTAGCTGGAGTCTGAGAGGCATCTGTTAGTCATGAGCTGGGGACTTTCCTCCAAGTGCAATGATGCAATGGCTTCACATGCACTTCTGGACAAGGTGGGAGATACAGACGTATGCATACTGACAGTAACATTCATGTAACATCGACCACCTCTACAGAAAGGTACAGAGCAGGCTGTACTTTCTGAGGAGGCTACGGTCCTTCAACATCTGCAGGAAACTCCTGTGGATGTTTTATCAGTCTGTGGTCGCCAGTGTCCTGTTCTACACTGTGGTGCGCTGGGGGGCCAGCATATCCAAGAAGAACACATACAGGCTGGACAAGCTGATCAGGCGGGCTGGCTCTGTGGTTGGCACAAAGCTGGACTCTCTGGTGTCGGTGGCAGAGAAGAGGACTCTGAAGAAGCTACTGGACATTATGAACAATGCCAGTCATCCTCTACACACCGTCATCAGCCACCAGAGGAGCCTGTTCAGTGAGAGACTGCTCCTTCCCAAGTGCAGGACCAACAGAATTAAAAACTCTTTAGTCCTGCACGCCATCAGACTGTACAACTCCTCTCTGGGGGGGAGGAGGGGTAACAGGAGGATAAAGGATGGGAATGAATAGGAACTGAACCAACTGCTAACAGTAACCTGCAACCACCACAACACACTGGACTCTCTGTGCAATAAACAGTTTTCAAGTGCAATAACAATGTGCAATACCCTCCTACAGGACCCCTTTCTTTCTCATGCACTATTATCTATATTGTATACTGTAATATAGTCTGTATATTATATATTCTATATATTTATATAGTGCTTTATATAGTGATTCTTACTCTTACTGTACTGATGCTGCTACTGGAACCTTAATTTCCCTGAAGGAACCCTCCCAATGGATCAATAATATTCTATTCTATTCTATTCTATTCTATTCTATTCTATTCTATTCTATTATCTAAAAGTAAAAGTAGCAAGTGGACTGACGTGGTACAGTAATAATACAGTGTCAGTTTCCTGCCCGAGTTACATAGTGCAGTTATTAGTGTTATGAGCCCAGAGCAGCAATAATAGATATGCAACTCAACAGCTCAGTGGAGTGTCACAATGACTCTGAATTTGCTATTTGTAGGTAAAAATGTTACATAGTGTTGCTTTAAAATCATGCTCCTCTCTTGCTTCATATCTAAATACATCCACAGGTTTCTTTTCATCTTTTCACCATCAGAAGATGACTCATCACTGGGTCTGAAAGGATGTGGAGCTGATCTAGAAGGTCTTACTGAGAAAAGCAAACACAAAAGCCAATAAAAAACAAAGTGCATATGCTGAATATGCTGGTGTTCCTGAACTGTACACTGGACTAACCACCCCAGTGGTCAGACCTCAACATCACTAAATGTTTTCGGGCTGACTTAAGATGAGATCCCTGAAAAGAACAGAAGCAGTAAAAGTAAAAGCAGAATAAATACTCATGTTTTCTTTACTAACAGCTTTTACTTAAATGTCGGTTCTGACTGAAAACCAGCTCCATGTCCCCATACTTTTGGCAGGCCGTGCATATGTCGGTTTTAGAGGTAGGTGTGCTAGCCAGCTGTTGTCCAGTCTGTGGACTACACGTCAGAGAGTGTGCGTCACCTGTTTGAGAGGCAGCTGTGCCAGCCAGGTGTTGTCCAGTAGCTCTTTGCGGTGTGTGTGTGGAGCATCGCGGACACGCAGGTACAGCTGGTGGGCGTGGAGGCCGCAGTGCTGACACACACCCTGCTCAGCCTCCAGCACACGGGCACGCATGTAGCTCTGGTTAGAGCGCAGCTGGAACTCCTCCATGCAGGCGGAGCTGCAGAAGCCTCCAGCCCAGCCAGAGTGATCGGTGCTGGGCTTCTGGCAAGACAGACACAGCGGCTTCCCTCCAGAGTCAAGCGCCTGCACATACCCTGACCCTGACCCCGAGCCAGAGCCAGAGCCCTTCTCTGCACATATAGGGGCCTCTGGGACAGCTGAGCAGGGCTCTGCTTCTCTGTGGACACACACACACACAAAGAATAAACACAGCAACTTGGGTACAAACCAAACCGAACAGCATATGGTGTTCCCACATGAAACACAAATGAACAGAAAGAAGAGGACAGTGCTTTAACTATCAAAGTGCATTAAAGGTGCCATAAAATACATGCTAAGTTGTTCTTTTATGGATAAAGATTGTGTGTGTGACAATACATTTTGGAGATGATAAATTGTCAGAACAATAATTGTGATAAATGATAAAATTGTCACTTTACGTCCATTTAAGCCAGGATAAGATAACAGCATAATAATGCAATTATACCCTTTTACAACCCAAGATCCTCCTCGTTGTGTGATGAATTATCAGTAATTAAGCTCAGAAAACATTTAAAATCCACTTATTTCCAACTAAATTCAACCCAAGATTACATGACAAGGACGCTTCCAGTGCATGTTTACTGCTTTGTCCACATGTACATGCTCAACCTGCGTATGACTGATCAGTGAGAGGGGGTGCCCCTAATGACATCACTGATACAGGAAACCGCTCTCTTTCTTTACTCCCACAGTGTTCATATTTCAGAATAAATGTCCTGAGAAGGGATAATACTGGTGTATACATAAATAACAAACATAACAGAGGACATTCAGGTTGTTTTTTATGTAACTCATTATTATAAATATCCTTGTCTATCTAATCATTACAAAGAAGTCATCAAAACTATTGCATTAATGATGAGCAATCTCCAAGAGGATTTCTGAGATGTAAAGTGTTTTTAAGTCCTCATAAAAGTAAGTCATTTCTGATCAAAACATGATCAAATATATACAAATGTTTCGATTCTTATTCTTTTAGTCAAACTATGAAAACATCCCACAAAATAAGCCTTCGTTCTAACCAGTAAATGGACTGGATTATTTTGAGTTCCACTTATACATGTCTATTCAGAATCATACATTTCGCTATGAGGTCGAAATGATAAAATGCGACATCATTCTGGTTGGTGTGGCGCAACAAATAACACCAACAGTGAGCCACCACACCATGTGGAAGACTTGAGTTTGATTCCCATTCTGGACAACTATGCTGTGCTAGACCAAATAAGAGTCCTAACACTAATCTGAGTAGCTTTATAAGTTATCTTGGAGACGAGAGTCAGCTAAATGCTGAAAATGGAAATGGAAATCATTCTGTCTGACTGTCTGGCTCATTAGAATTCTGGAACAAGCTTCAAGTGGTTATCCCACAATCCCATTCTCCACTGAAAATACTAGGCATCTGTATATGTGCAACAATTTTTGTGTCCCTTTTAAATAAATGTGTGTTTTTGATAAAACATATTACTGTAAGTGACGTTTGAGCCACTGGAGGTGCTGTTCCAATGTCTGTTGCTTTTTTCCATGTTAGACAGGGTCTGCAAAGCAGTTTTCAGGTCCAGTAAGTCCAAATCCACCTCAGGATTTTGTTGTGACTGCCTGTCCTGCTGGAAGGTGAACCTCAAGTCTCAAGTCTTTTGCAGCCTCTAACAGGTTTTCCTCCAGGACTTGCCCTTTATTTAGTTCCATCCATCTTCACATCAACTCTGAACAGCTTCTCTGTCCCTGCTGAAGAAAAGCCTCCCCACAGCATGATGCTGCCACCACCATGTTTCACAGTGGGGGGGCGGTGTGTTTAGGGATTGTTTAGCATTTTTCATTTAGACCATAATGTTCACCTTTGGTCTCATCTGACCAGAGCACCTTCCAAATGTTTGTTGTGTCCCCTGCAAATGGGACTTCTTGTGGCTTTAAAAAAGTGATTTCTTTTTGTCACTCTTCAATAAATGCTAGATATGTGATGTACATAACTAATAGTGTTTTGGGAACAGACTTTCTTTTCATTTCATTAGTGTCTCACATAAAATCCCAACAAACTACAGTTAGGTTTGTGGGTGTAAAGTGAAAGAAATGTTCAAGGCATCTGAGGACATTTATAAATAAAAATTTGCTACCCTATCAAATACCACATATTTCCATGAATATGGCCCCTATGTCCAAAAGGACAATATAGATTTTATGCTGGAGGTGGAAAATCTGTGTGTGCAAATGGCTCCTGTTTTATAGAATGACTCTGGCCTTGCAAAGAGTCTCTTCAGTGATGTGCTCTCAGGCTTCTTCTACACCTGGTCAGGTTCAGGTGGGGGCAGCAGGTGAACAAGAGAGAGAAAGTGAGAGACAGAGAGAGAGACGGTGAGTGAGAGAATTAGTGAGTGGGCTGGTGAGAGAGCGAGTGGGTGGGTGAAATGATGAGTGCTCGCTGGCTGCTGTTCTGTTGCGAGATAAAGGTGCTTATGATGCTAAACTTGTGTATGGTGCACAGCACTGCTGATGTGTTCCTCAACCTAGTAAGTCCTTCACATCTTTCTCACACTCTTCCTTTCTTAGAACACAAAATAATACTAATAATAATGAATTACAAAAAAAAAAAAACACTCCCACTCTGTCCTCAACAGGGCTTAATTTTCCTCTCCTGGTTGCCATGGTAACATTGGCACGTGAATGTGTGTGTGTTTGCGTTTCAGGCGCTGGATTAAACCCTCATCCCCTGTGCTAAGCATTCTCCAGCAGCAGAATCTGCAGTGCGCGCACACACACACACACACACACACACACACACACACACACACACACACACACACACACACACACACACAGAGGTTTAGCAGGGCAAACAATCTGCTACTACACACATAATTACACACGGAAATGTGCTTTCAAAATAAATTGTGACTGCTATGCAATATTTTGTCTTTTTTCCCCAGCCTTGCAAATCCATAAATATGTATCTGTCAGTTCCACTCCCTGCCCCACCCTGACCCACGTAAAGTAATGTGATGAGGCAAAAGCAGAGAGGGAAATATATAGATATATATAAATATATTCATTTCCATTTTTGGATTGGACACACCTGGGGTGCAGCAGAAGAAATGGCAGCAGCTGTACAGGGGATATGGAGGGGGAGGTTGGTGAAGGGGTGCGGGGGTTACGGCAGAGATAATGATAAAAGAGAGGGAGACAGAAAGAAATAAGGACATAAGAGAGTGCGAGTGGGCGCTTTGGAGTGTGGTGTATCAGCTGGGAGCTGGAATTCAGCATAGCGGAGTTGAAGGCATGAGGGTTTCACTAACAAACTAAAGTGGAATAGTAAGCAGCTGTCACATACGATCAAAAAACCTGTCCTGTGCATGAAGGTTTCTCTCTCTCTCTCTGTGTGTGTGTGTGTGTGTGTGTGTGTGTGTGTGTGTGTGTGTGTGTTTTCACTAACAGCTTTCCAGGTCGGCTTGGGTTTAGACTGTCAGTTTCACTTTTGGCACTATTAGTGATTGTCAAGTCACTCATTAGTTGTTCATTCATTCATTTACACTCTAAATATGCTCGCAGTCAAAGGTTTACTATATTAATCATTTTGTCTTTGATTTTTATTTAAATGTCACAAACAATCCATCTATACTATATTTCAAGAATTATGTGCGTGAGAAAAAAGTGAATAAAATGAGAAAGATGGTTGTGTAATGCACTGTAATTGTTTACACTCATGGTGGGAGGGTTTGTTATAATGTAAATGTGCATATAGAGCCACTGTGCTGCTCACAGGGGAATTTGTCCTTTGCATTGAACCCATCCACACAGTGCAACACACACATACACACACACACTACTGAATTCACAGTGAGCACACACGCCGGTTCCGGTTCGGCTTAACCACCGGGCTGGCCCACTGCCATGGTGTCCAGAAGGCCAATCATGGTGTGGGGTGTAATATCATAAATCATTCAAAAAATCATTTTTGGTCTTCATTAAAGGCACGCTGACAACTCAACATTATGTTAATGAGATTCTGCAACCAGTGCTCCTACCTTTACTGAACACACTCTAGTGCATTATTCCAACTGGACAACGCTCGTCCATATCCTGCTGACATCACATAAGCTCGCCTTGAAGAGATACGATGCTATGACCAGTAGCATCACCAGACCTATCACTGATTGAAAATGTGTGGGCATACTATTAACACTCCACCTCTACCACACAGGAACAGAGCGAGCATATTCAACCTGCATGGGATGGATTATCACAGGACACAGTTAGGAACCTCTACAACTCCATTCTGAGACACACTACTACTACTTCTGCATGTGGAGATCAAAATAAATTGTCCATATCAATCTAAATATTTCATCATTTATTGTTCCGGCTAAATACCACATAAGGGTTTGTTTGACAGCACTCACTAGACTGGGAAAGTCAAAGGAGCTCAGTGCAGATCTGAAAAGGATGATCTTGGATTTACAAGTCAGGAGCATTTCTTGGAGCCATTTATAAACAACAGCAGATTCCAAGATCAGTGGTTCAAACAGCAGTATGTAAACACAAGTTATTGGGAGGTAAATCTACTTTTCCAAGGTCAGAACGAAGACCTGAACGGTTGCCCTCAGTTAAGTCTCGTGCTTTCAGGTGACAGGTTGCCATCCAAGAAACAAGGCCCTGCTCCCAAACTGACAAATTCAAATTCAACTGCTGCAGTTAACTATTAGAAACACTGTAAACTGTAATCTCAACCCAAAATTTAAGCTCATTCGCCAAATTCATGTCTTTTCTTTTATGCTGTCATTCTGCCTTTCAGTCAGAAAGAAGGTTCTGAGCCCTGATTCCAATATTGTCCAATATGAGTGTATGCAACCTTCTGACCACATCGGAGAACAACCTGAAACACTGAATAAATGTATTTTATGACACCTTTGAACAAATTCTCAAAGATCCCTGGCTTTTCCTTTTTTTTGCATAGATTCCTTGCTTTGAGATTTGACCCCCATATCATGGACACTCATTTTATTAAAACCTCACATTTTCCAGCATTCTCAGGCATCTTAGAAAACGTCTAAAGGCTGTTACACACCAAATACATGTTAATGTGTCAGCAATTTTACTGGATGTCTTAATCTGCAAAGCAAGCAACATCTGACAGGATACGGTCATTCTGAAATGAGAAGTGGGGCCAAAACCAAGGACAGGGAAAGAAAGTTTCATGTTAGGAAACAGCGGAGATCAGCCCGAGATCAGTCTCACCACCTCACTCAAACTTTTGAGTGCTTTCTCACACAGCTTGGATGTTTGAGCTGTTTTTGGAGCTCCACACTATGATCTATGATCATGGCTGTCACCATGCCAACACCAAGAACAACTGTGATAGTTCATGAAGAGAAAGTTCATTTTGGCTGTGAAAGTTCACAAAAATAGAAGAGGGGTGAATAAAAAAAAAAAACCAACTCACATTCATGCTGTGTGAAAAATCACATTTGGGGTGGAAGAGATCATTAGTTCTACTTGTGCTCAAATTAGTTTACTGATGAGGGCATTTTCTCTGTATTATACACTGACATGCCAAAAGTCCTAGATAGATCGGCAGATAACTGCTGTGGTGGTGGTTAATTAGCATAGAAGATAACAACACTGACTAAAAGAAATGCTCCAAAATAAACTGGAATAAAATGAGTTTACCCTGATTTCATTCTCTTGTAAAGTTGTTGTTGGCATCAAGAACATACATGAAAATACCAAAAGACCTGGGATGGCAGTATGTAAATTGATTATTAAGTGATGCAACCTCAGAAGATGGCTTGGGAATGCCCACACCTGTATAAGTTGTGAGTTGTTATCTTGTGAGTGAGGGTGAATACCGGTCAGTGTGCTCATGGCAAGACAACATGAAATGTCGGACTTGAGGCCTGATAATGGGTGCCAATATATTGCATTTGTAGGTATTTAACATTCCTCAAAGGAATACATCATATAAGACATTACCAGCCACAATGAATAGCAGAGTGGCTGCACACAGGTGCTTAATGATCGTGTCTGGCCAGAATTGTCCAGACAAGCAACTCTGGTAGAAATCACAACCACATTCAGTACAGAAGCCCTACACGCATATCCTGCAGTTCAATGCAGCGTTCTTTAGCTTCCATGAGACATGGGAGCAGAGTGTTAACACCACAAAACTGGACACAGCACCTCATATAGGCTAATGAGTTTGTCATCTGGATGCTAGAGGACTTGCAACTTGTGCAGCAGTCCTATGTATCATGGTTCCGATTGTTTGGGGCTGATGGTAGGGTTTGTGTATTGCACAGACCTCATGAAGTCATGAACCCCAGTTTTTAACAAGGTACTTTGCAGGCTGGTGGTCCCATACTGGTGCGAGGTATATTCTCAAGGCATGAATTGGGTCCATTGGTCTGCCCAAATACAGGACAACTTTTACTGCTTTGGGGATCATATACGGTCCTTCATGTAGCCCCACAATGACGGGATATTCCAGCAGGACAATGCATCCATCAGACCCATCTATTGCTTTCAGGGCATATTTCCACAAGGCCAGTGATGTTGTGGGAGTGGAGCTGGACTCTCTGATGGCAGGGTCAGAGAGGAGGATGTTGTCTAAGCTACTGGACATTATGGACAATGACTCCCACCCACTCAACCAATCAGTGATGGGACACAGGAGTACATTCAGTGCAAGACTCATCCCACCAAAATGCACTACAAAGAGCCACAGATAGAAATGACAAACTCTATAACTCCTCCTTTAATGGATGACCACTACAAACTACTATAGTTCACTTCTGCATTCTGCAAATTCTGTTAATTTTACATATCTCTGCAATAACTGAGGTTCAATAATTCTTTCAACTAACTACAACACACAGGATGTTGATATTCATTATCATTATTCATTAACATTATTCATTATCATTGCATTTTCATAAGTATTTTAACGTATATATTTCCAAAGTGTTTATTCTGTTAATTTAAAGTGATTATTCTGCTTATTCTTTTGTTTATTATTATTATTATTATTATTATTTTATATGCAGCTGTAATAATGTGCAATATCCCTCGGGGATTAATGAAGTAATTCTGATTCTGAGGAAGGAAGGTCCCATACATCGGGCACCCTTTATCATGCCATGCACATGCTTGCTGGCTGTTCAGCCTCTCTCACAAAATAAGACCCTAATACTTATGCAGGTGTGGGCATTCCCAAGCCATCCCTGAGGTTACACCACTTAATAATCCATTTACATACTGATATCCCATAACTTTTGGTATCTTCATGAACTGTATGTTATATAAGAATCAAGTCAATGTAAACAGATTTTATTCCAATTTAGTTTGGAGCATTTCTTTAGGTCAGTGTTGTTCTCCACTATGGTAACCAACCACCACCACAGCAGTTCATCATAGTTCATCTATCTATGCATCTATCTATAAGCCACATGTTACAGTGGTCATTTTTCATGAGTGTGTGGAGTTGGGTATGTGTATATGACCTACTCATCAGCTTGGTGGAGAGGTTTGGTTATGGATTTCCTTTTAGATGGTACGTTGTCCTTACTGATGAAGCGTACAGTTCCACCCTCTTTTTGGGCAGCACTGATGGAGGATTGAGCCACATCCTGTTTAGAGAGATACCTGAGAGAGAGAGAGAGAGAGAGAGAGAGAGGGAGAGGGGGAGTGAGTGTTGGGTAGAGGAAGCAGGGTCCACATCAAAGAGTTTAGATTTTGAAGGTTTGGAAGACCTGTATGAAAGAGTCAAGGGGGCCCTGCTTTCAAATGATCACCGCGAGCGCACACACACACACACACACCCACACACACGCACACACGCACACACACACACACAAAATGGCCATGCAGCTTTCATATAGTCTGTTTCATCTGTGTGTGTGTGTGTGTGTGTGTGTGTGTGTGTGTGTGTGTGTGTGTGCGGGTGTGTGCATTTCCACACAGTTTGTTCAGGAAAATAATTACTTTTAAGCCCGACTTACATATCAGGCAACTTAACTACGAGTGACAGACAGCAGACAGAAACAGACAGGTGGACAGTCAGAATGAGATAGGAGGTACAGACATGTGTGCACAAAGAGAGAACGAGAGAGAGCGAGAGAGATAGAGTAAACAGATGGGGGAAGATTGAACGAGAACGGACATTGACAGAGGAAGAACAGAGACAGAGACGGAGCAAACAGAAGAGCAGAGAGACTGACAAGCAGACAGGCAGAGAAACACAGCTAAACTCAGAAGGGAACAGACGGATGGCTAGAGAGAGATAGTGATGAATGCACATGCAAACACACACAGGCTGAGCCTGGGAAAGAGATGTAGAAATGCCAGCACGCGTCGGCACTCACCGTCAGGTTTAATGGAAGCACCTGCCTGTACCAGGAGTGCTAGTAGCTGACTGGTACTTTGTTATGCCTAGAAGATATTTATTCATTTTTTAATGGCATCTGATTCATAAAGTCAGATTTGCTCTTTATAACTCTTCTTTGAAGATTAGGTTTGTGCACCCTGGAACAGTGCACCGCCCTTCTGACGTTAATGCAGATTGTTGGCAGGGTGTTTTTGCTTTGCCTGTTTAACCAGTATACAAGCACTTCTCTCCCACATTTTTATTAGTCTTCCAGTTCTCCTCTTGACCTCCACAGATCCACTGACTTACTAACAGTCCATGTTGCCTTTTGTTTTCAGGTTTTTAGACAGTAAAAGTCAAGAAAAATATAGAGTATGAAAAGTATGACCAACAAGGTCACACCTCCAGAAGGCCTCTAGTCATTATATGGCAGGAACTGAGTGAATCCCAGGTCTGCTGTCTGCCATCGGTAGCCAGAGTCAGCGGAAGCAAAATTGGCAATGCTCTCTTTGGGTGAGAGCCTATTACAATGCTGTTCAGCACAGGTGCCTGTTAACTGTCTATTGGAGTGGGGGACCCGGCGCTTTCATCAGAGTGCACTGACTTCCCAGCAATGATGCAACTGCAGCAGTTCAGAAAGAGGCGGTGGCTGACTTCACATGTATCAGAGGAAGCATGTTTTGTGTTCCCCTTCTTAGTGCATGTGAACAATTTGAAAGAAATGTAAAAACTAGACACCCTGACGCCAAACTCTATTTTCCTTCTAAATGGCATTGTAATCAGACACTTCCATCTGGATGCAACCATTTTTGATGATGAGGATTCCCACATACCAAGAGTAAGTGATAGTATTACAAATGCTTGAAGTCACAGTCTAGAAAAATGCTGGTTCAAGGTCATGCAGATGGATTTATCAAAGCTACAGTCACTAATACATGATGCAGCTGCATAATGAATACAGTTATTAAGTTATACCACAGACTGTAATATGTAAAATACCATATATTAATAACATCTAAATACTACATGCATAATACATACACAAAACCTGGTGGACTGAGAATATAAAATGAAGGATCAGGGCAATATGACCTACAAACTAAGTTTATCGTGATTAATTAAATGTTTTACTTTGTAATTATTAAGCGATTATTTTAAAGAACAAGGGGCACAGCATCTTTTTGTTGGTACATGCTGCTTGAGGTGCTCAGTTTTCTTCTCTACATATGGCAGTATGTTTTTAAGGGTACACTATATGAACACACACAACAGAAATATATATATATATATATATATATATATATATATATATATATATATATATATATATATATATATATATATATATATATGAGAGAGAGAGAGAGAGAGAGAGAAACTGAGAGAAAAAGCATTGCAGTGCTTCAAGGAGCACCTTGCGAACTCTATCCCCTGAGATCCTCTCCCTCAGGGAACTCACAGACATTCTGTCCTTTTATCTTGATGAAGCTAGACCAGACAATCTTAATTGTCCATATATTAACATTCCCCAGTTGACCATCACTCACCCTTTTGGGCCATGCTGTAAACCCATTTGAACTGGGAGTTAATCAGGGTAAAGCAAGCAGTTGGAAGAGTTTGAAATGGGTTGCGTTGTAGGAACGTGGGATATTCTTATTGATGCACTTCTCGCCCCATTCCTCTACCTTTAGCTCAAGGATTGCATTATGTTGGCTACTCATGTGACTCAGAGCTCTCTCGGCAGCTGAGATCTCATCAAGAATTCCCAATAATAAAGGACAAATGGACAAGAAACAGGGTGAGTGGGAAATGGAGTTTAATGTGCTGGTCTGAGTAAGGAGCTGCAGGCTGTGCAGTGAGTGAGTGGAGTTTAATGTGATGGTCTGTGATTTAATGATACTCCAAATACTCCCTCTCATGATCCATTGCGTTGTCCACACACACACACACACACACACACACACACACACACACACACACACACACACACACACGTTTGAAGCTGCAGTAATGGAATGATTCCAATGGTGACAAAAAAAGAAAAGCCCACTCCTCTTGGCCATGCAACACGAATGCAAACACTGCTTTTTGCATTAAACCATCAGCAAAATAACATGCAAAGTGCAATACACACTTGAAAGCCTGGAGTTAGAGATAGAGCTCTATTTAAAGCTGAATGGTGCTCCATGTTGGTAGAGAGTGTTTAGCATAATTTCATCTCGTCTGCCAACCTTCTGGCTGAAGGTTCTTCACACTGGTGGAAAACCTGGAAAACCATCTATATTGAACTTTTTTTAAACTCTAAGCCTTTAGCTTAGAGTTTACACTCTCTTTTAATCATCGCAAAGACTTTTTATCTGAATAACTACTCAACCAGGCACTGAGGAACCTGACATCTGAGCGTGTGTGGTGCTGGAATTAACAGCTGTCAAAAGTGGGACCATTTTGAAGAGAACAGCTCTGCGGTCAGATGCTGACCATTAAATGTTGCCTCAGCAGATGGGCTTTCAAGGCAGTGACTGTGTGTACATGTGTGCATGCACGTGTGCATGTTCTTGCCTTTTCGTACTGCTGTTCCTGCGGTGTGTGTTTGTAAGAGTGTCCAGCAGTAGTATCGGGTTGCTGAATATTTGTCCACTCTTCCTCACCATCTTCTGCTTCATCGCCGTAAGAAAACTCCACTCATGCAGGAATCGCACCACCTAATGCCACACACAAACACAGAGACAGAGAGAGTGTGTGAAACAGTTCTACACAACCCAGCTTTGGTTTCCAGGATCAGGCTCCTCCGGGATTCACACTTTATAGAGCTGTCTAGTCCAACAATTATCTACCGGCAGCCTCAACATTATTGTTCACCCATGTCTGCAGTGTTCCAGTACCACTTTCCTAACAGTGTTTTGACACTTTTTTATTTTTACATTATTATTTTGCCAATTGCTGTTCATTGCCGTTTCCCACCCACTGTCTGAATCTCCACAATCATACTGTGCCAACCAAACTAGGGGTGTGAAGGCCAGTACGTGCGTTCGCACAAAATGTCTGGACCCTCTTTTTGAACTTCTTTGAATATCACAAACTGCTATGGAGCTTTCTTAGCCAGCTCCTCCACAAATAGTCTACTGTGGGCTTTCTTTAAAGTACAGTAGAGTAGGATTGGGCAATATAGCGACATTTATATGTATATTGGGAGATAACCAGAGCAGGATATGGGCTGAGTCGATAAATCAATAATTATATCTATATCAGGATATAAACAGAGCGGGATATGGGCTCAAAATCTCAGAGCAGAGGTGGCATTACAGGTTCAGTAAGTCAAACTCCACCCCAGGGTTTTGTTCACACTGCCTGGGCAGCTGAGCCACAGCAAAGCAGGCAATAAACAAAGCAATGAATAAAATCCTGGGATGGATTTTTACTTGCCAGACCTGAAATCTACCTGAATACCCACTTCTTTCTCGTGGGAAAGAAACATTTCCTGAAATTTGATCTTCATTTTTTCTTTATACACATCAAGTATAAGTATAGTAAAAAAAAGAAGAAGGGTTTCATGTCACATTGTATTTTTCACATCATACATCGTTTATCACCATTCAGCTAAAATATATTGGGATATGATTTTTTTTGTCCATATTGCCAAATTGTATTTTCTTCCGAAAAAGAACAAAGAGATCTGAATTCATTTTAAAATTCTATAAAAATTTCATGACGTCTGAACCAACAGAAATGCTCCACAATTTCCCATTACAGTGAATTTCATTCATTTCAAGTTTTATTTTATATACATCATCAGTGTGAGAATCTGATCAGAACTGCAGTGAAACTACAGGAGAATCACAGATAAACAAATGAATCAGTCAGTTGGACACCAAAGACATTTTAAAGAAATTTGTTTTTGTGTTACTGCCAAAAATCGGGCCTTATTACAGAAAACACACATATACACTCACACACACTTTCACACACTCACATGTCTCCTGTTCTCAGTGCGGCTGAACTCTGGAGGCAAATCCTCCCAGTTCTGCAGTCGTATATCCATAGGAATGAAGTTGCAGTTGAGTGGGAGGCCATCCTGAGGGAGAACACACACACACACACACACACACACACACACACACACACACACACACACACACACACACGTAAAAGAAGTTATTGTAGGGCATAATGCATCTTCTGTACAAACACATGCAAAAATATATGTATACAATATTGCACATCGTATATACACACTTAAACATGATGGTTCTTCAGTAAAGCAAATGGTTCTATACAGAACCATGAACACTCAAAGAGGAAAACAAAACCAACAAAACCTGAGATTTTTTAAGGTTTAATAAAAAGGCCAAAAAAACAACAATACAGTAACCAACCAGACAGCCACCACCCAAGAAAGAGTTAATAGAATTATTTAGTTGAAATAGTAACATTTAAAACAGACATACACGGTGTGCTTTAGCCTGATTTTAGGCTCAGTCAGCTGATGTCTAACGCGCAGTGTGAGGCGGATTCATTTCCCGAATGAACTGCGAGTAAGAATAATACGACTGAATATCTATTCTGATGGCACAGTTTGGTCACTTGTCTTGCAGTTTGAGCAGCCTCACCGGCAGAGCTAACTGCACATTTTTAACTGCAGCCGATTCAACCGTACCGGACAGTGGAATGTGCCTGAAAACAGAAGCTAGCAGTTCGGGGATTGGCAGCTACAGAGTGGGCATGGCATCATTGGGGACTGAAGTGATGATGTTTTAATGGTGCCCCTAACGATTAGACAGTATTGCTATCTGGCGTTCCTGAGGGATGTGTTTCATGTGCTGTGTGAGCTCCCATGTCGCAGGATGTCAGTCAAGCCCACTACTTTCATACAGTGTGAGCAGATAAATCACAACAAACGACCCAAACATGCAGAGTGAGTTAACCCCAACACAAGATAATCCATACCTGGCCATTAAAACAAAACCAGAAAGGTATATAATATTTTTTTAGGATTTAAAAACATTATGAAAACATGGATATTTTATTACTTGCTCATATTTTTAACATATTGATACTAGTTTGAAAATTGGTGAGGCCAGATTTGATCATTGTGGCCCTAAGCTATAAAAATTATAGCCACCCCCTTTCGTGAAGATTTTATACCTGTCATAAAAGTGATATGGGCAATAACGTCTAAGATATGGGCAATAACTTCTAATATGACCCAATTGGAAATCGTCATGCAGGAAGAACAATACATAGCAGTCACCGGTCATTCCCACAGAACAGCTAGGACTCCCCCTACAATGCCACCCCTGCTGGGAGGGTGAAGGTCAGTGCATGTGTCCTAAAGGCAGTGTTTCCCCAACCCTGTTCCTGGAGGCACACGTTTCAGCTTTAACACACCCCCTTGCAACTCTGAAGGGCTTGTTAATGAGCTGATTAGTTGAATCAGGTGTGAGGGGAGTAGGGTAAACTCTAAAAGATGCAGAGTAGGTGTTTCTCCAGGAACAGGGTTGGAAAATCTGCTCTAAGGCATAAGAAGCGAGCTAACCGCACCTTTTCAACTGCCACATTACTGAACAGTGGAACATGCTTGAAAACGTGTGTCAACAACCAGCTCCACTGTGCCACCTAACAGACACCTACAATGGCTACCAAGGTTCTGACTGCTGAAGGGAGAGCCAGGTACTCAGTACTGCAGTGACATTGTCATAGTGGTGGTGTTGGTGTGTGTTGCACTGTATCAGGTTGTGTCATCCTCTAGTCCTTCGTCAGTGCTCATAGTTTGATTATTCTCAGTCCAAGAGTGACACTGATGGGTTTAAGCACTCTAGCAGCACTGCTGTGTCTAATCCACTCAATACCAGTTCAACACACAGCTGGGAGCGCAGAGTGGCACAGCCGACTAAAACACTTTGAGGACAACAGGTTCAAATTTTGGGTCCATGCAGCTTCACCACCAGCAGCCACAATCCAAGAGAGCACAACCATGGCCATGCTGTCTAAGGTGGTGCCATCTCCCTCATCTCTCCCACTGTGATGATGGCCAGCAGAGATCTGACGGCTGTTGTATCGGAGCTGGGGATCCGGTAGTGCTGGTCGTCCAATGATGCTGCAGTTCAAAAAGAGGTGGTGGCTGACTTCACAAATATCCAAGGACCTATTGTCCACACATTGTCAGGGACATTACAAATGATGGGAGGAGTCCTAGTGAGTGTGCAGTTAATTGACAAGATAAACTGGGGAGAAAATTGGTTTGCTGAGAAAAAAATAAAAAGTGGAACGTTTTATAAAAATATTTTCTGCCAAATTATCACGGACTGTTCTTGCTTCCAAACAGCAAACCCTGGAACCATGACAAGCAACCAGAATATAAAACCACAGTTAAATGCAGTATAATGCCAGCTGCTACAGGGCTGTTTCTTTTTTGGTAAATCAGCGTTGCTCCATTACACACACACCCTCTGCTGAAGCCATATAAGAACAAAAACCCTTCTTTCCCTGTCTTTTCTTCTCTCCCAGTGCAAGTGCTGATGATGCAGAACACCGCCCTGCTGCTGCTGTTGCTAGAGAAGACAGCAGGGAGTCCTGCAGAACGAACAGCATGAAAATCTGAAGACATTCGCTAACAAAAAAAAAAAAAAAAAAAAAACACCCTCTCTAATGTGTGTAAAACACCATTTCTGTCTCCGTCACGAAAGGCTCGGTCTGATCGTCGAGTTAAATGAATCCCTCCAACATGCCGGAGCAAGTGTGACGAGAGTGAATTAGCATAATCTGATCCGCTGTTTCCAGCTCTGTACGTGAACATGTACGAGCACAAGTGTAGATATGTCTTCTACGGGCCATCTTGGACATTACTAGCTATCTGATGTATAACAGCAGTGGATCATCTCCATGTGAATTCACTGCAGGCATTTCCTAACCTCTCCTCGTCTCTTGTTCTCAATTTGTCTGCTTTCCTTTGGTGCTCCCTCCCATTCTCTCTCAGCCTTGTTCTTCTCGCTCGTCTCTTCCGGAGCTCCAACCGTAGCCCCTCAATTCATCACTCCTAAGCTAAAATAACCAGAGGAAAAAGTCTTATTAAATATCTAACTCTGATAATATTTCTCAATCTAAGTCAATTAAGCCCTGGCGCTCATATTTCCTCTTGTTTAAAGCAGCTTCAGAGAGGTTAAGGAATGCCGAGTGGAGACAACATAAATGATGGCATGCAATTTCGATTTGAGAGAACATTTTATTTAGCCTCCACTGAGAAAGGTACACTTAGCCTACAGAGCACAATCCAGCAGAGTGAAAGAGAGATAGAGAGATAGACTGACCTGTTAGGTTTATTTTTTCAAGAAAGCCTTAATTGCAGTATTAATTGCACCTGTTTGAACGTGTTACCAGTAAAGACACCTGTCTGCACACTCAATTAATCATACTCCAACCTCTCCACCATAGTCAGGACCAAAGAGCTGTCTAAGGACACCAGGGACAAAACTGTAGACCTGCACAAGGCTGGGACAGGCTACAGGACAATAGGCAAGCAGCTTGGTGATAAGACGACAACTGTTTGTGCAATTATTAGAAAATGAAAGAAATAACTGTCAATCTTCCTTGGTCTGGGGCTCCATGCAAGATCTCACCTCCTGGGCTAAGGAAGATTCTGAAAAAGGTCAAGAATCAGCCCAGAACTACACAGAAGGACCTTGTCAATGACCTGTAGAGAGCTGGGACCACAGTCTCAAAGATTACAGTTAGTAACACACTACGCCATCATGGATTTAAATCATGCAGGGCACGCAAGGTCCTCCTGCTCATGCCAACACATATCCAACCCTGTTTGAAGTTCACCATCTAGATAATCCATTGGAGGCATGGGAGAAGGTCATGTGGTAAGATGAGACAAAATTAGAACTTTTTGGTATCAACTCCAATTGCCATGTTTGGAGGAGGAAGAAGGATGAGTACAACCCCAAGAACACTGTCCCAACCGTGAAGCATGGGGGTGGAAATATCATACTTTGGGGGTGCTTCTGCAAAGAGGACAGGACAACTGAACTGTATTGAGGGGAGGATGGATGGGACCATATATCATGAGATTTCCTCAGTCAGAGCATTGAAGATGAGTTGTGTTTTCCAGCATGACAATGACCCGAAACATAGCCAGGGCAACTAAGGAGTGGCTCTGTAAGAAGCATTTTAAGGTCATGGAGTGGCCTAGCCAGTCTCCAGACCTGAACCTAGTAGGAAACCTTTGGAGGGAGCTGAAACTCAGTGTTGCCTAGCAACAGCCCAGAAACCTGAGAGATCTGGAGAAGATCTGTATGGAGGAGTTGGCCAAAATCCCTGCTGCACTGTGTACAAACTACAGAAAACGCCTGACCTCTGTGATCACAAAGGTTTCTATACAAAATATTAAGTTCCTCTATTTATAAGTTAATAAATGTATACATTTTCTATTGTATCAAATACTCATTTCATCCAATAAAAAGCTAATTAATTATTTAAAAATCTTTAAAAAAAGTGTTTAAAGGAGACATGAGCCACTTATTACAGCAAATCTTCAACTTCTCAAATTAAAGATGCAAAATAAGACATACAGAATTTATATATTTGAATGATTTGACCATGTTTAAATAAAATATCTGTTGAGAACTACACTTTTGTGTGTTCACTGTGAGTTCAACTCAATTTCTGGGTTAGTGAAAGATGGCTGATCAGTGAGAGTCTGCTTACAATTTGTGCAGATACACGTGGACAGAGCAGTAATTATTCACTGCAAGGCTCCTAATGGCATTTAAACCGGGACGTTAGTGAACTTTAGCTAATCCTGAGCTGGATTAGTCAGTGATGTTATATTGCCTGTAGGTTCCTCTGTTGCTGAGTCATGATGCCTAGAAAAAATGGCAGGTAACTTGGTAAACAGTTAAATTAGTTGGCATCTTATCTGGTCATTGATTTTTGTTGACCATAATTAGTCATTAAACCTCTATTTACAGTGTCTTGTTTTAAAGTTTCTTGTTATAAAGTTACTTGTTAATATCTATAATATTCTAGTTCAGCTACTTGCACATAATTTCACTTTATAACTATATACTTTGCATCTTTGCACATCCTTCTTTGCACTGAGGATCAGGACCAGTTGCAACTTCACTCAGCTTACTCATTCATGTACTCCTCCACGTTGTCTGTGTGTTTAATTTATTTCTTCCAACCAATATATCTCATTACATCTTTATTTATTATATTTTACTGTTGCATCTACTAAGCTACTGGCTGACAATTTCCCTCAGGATAAATAAAGTTCCTGTCTGTCTATCTAGTACATTTTCTGGGGAATAAACAAAAATGTAACGACAAAAAAAAATCTATCTATCTATCATCTGTCTCTCTCTCTCTCTCTCTCTCTCTCTATCAGAGGGCAAATGTAAAAAGAGAAAAGCAGAGGGAGAGAGAGGAGATTCAGAGATAACATGGTAGGAAAGAGAATGTGATAAAGAGAGATGGAGAAAAAGAGGAAGACCCAGTGGTAAGGAAGAGTGATGGAAAGAAAGGATAACGTGTGATAAAGAGAGCAGAGCTCATTAATCAAGTTTGGTCTGAATTCAGTGTGTAAGGAGAGAAGTGGGATAAACGAATCCACCTCTGTGTGTGTGTGTGTGTGTGTGTGTGTGTGTGTGTGTGTGTGTGTTACCTTATCATAAATGTAGATCCTATCAGTATTTTTGCTGGCGCAGAACTTCAGGCTGTCATACACGGGCAGAGAGTCATCTACAGGGTTACACCCACTGCCTTCATTAGCTAGCAGATAGACAGATAGACAGAGAGAGAGAGAGAGAGAGAGAGAGAGAGAGAGAGAGAGAGAAAGAATGTGAGAGACAGAGGATGTGAGAGAGAGAGAGAAAGGGGGAAGGAGAGAAGGAGAGAGGATCATTACTGCCTGTGCCTCAATCACACTAACAGCATCAGGAAAAGGTCAACGAGGAAGAAAAAAAATGAGAAGACTAGCGGCTATATCAGTAAACGAGTGTGAAATCACTCTTCGCTCTACTGCTTCATTGCTCATCCCCTTGTTCATTAGTCGTACACACCCATTAACAATGTGCACCTTCTCTGGAATGCCCATAAAACACACCTGCTTTGTTTAGGAGCACTGGACATGGGTCAGAGTCTGCTGCCCAGAACCTAAACAACCAGCATTTACTATATTAATCATATTTCCTGCATTTCACAACAGAAAGACATCATGATTATATGTGCTTTAATAAATGTTCTCATATTTAGCAGGAGTTTGTGGGTGCTAGTGAAAATTAATATTCTTTGAGTGGATGCTATAATGAATTTGCCTACTACACCATTGCTCTAACCAAGACTGATCTGCAGTGCACCAGTTGCTTTTTATAAAAGAATATGGTGCCTATGAAGCATGGTGCAGATGTCAAGGGTCCAATAGAGTGTAATTCTTTAATTAAGTTGAAAAAAAGGTTTAAAATTACACTTTAATGTAATGAACATTATATAATTGACAGGTTTCTTATATTTATATTAAATTAGCAAAAAAACCCACATTTGATTATATTTTAATTCTCTAAGAACTAAAAAGAATAACTAAGAATAACTTTTAAAATAAACTGTATTTTTTGAGCTGTGGTGCAAGACGTGTTAAGGATGTTACCTGCACCATGTTCTTTTACAGTAATAACTGGTGAACTGAAAATCAGAAAAGTTGGCTAGAACGTGTGCATTATGAAATATATTTTGACCTACTCTTTATGGATTGCTGGCATCAGTGTTCCTCATATTGGATGAAGCAAGTTGCCTCCAGCACCCACAAAACCTTTAGTCTACTGAATGTGAGGAAATTATAAGTCAGCTGTTAGATTTATATAGTCATAGATGAAAGTGTTGGCTCCTTTGGATTTTGTTTCAGAAAATGCACCATTTCTCCAAGACTAATATTGCAATTACACATTTTGTTACACATGTTTATTTCCTTTGTGTGCACTGGAATAATGCAAAAACAGAAAAACTGATATTAACACAAAACCATTGGACAAAATTATCGTTATCGTTAAATTATCGTCAACTTAATATTTGGTTGCACACACTTTGGAAAAAACAACAGAAATCAATCATGTCCTATAACCATCAACGAGCTTCTTACACCACTCCTCTGGAATTTTGCAAACAGCACCTGATCTCTCATATTTGAAGGGTTCTTTATCCCAACAGCAATTTTAATATCTCTCCACAGGTGTTCAGTGGGATTTAGATCTGTTTTTCTACCTTGAATGCAGTCAAAGCAAACAGGGTTCTTAAACATGGTCCTTAATTTAAATATCAATCTGGGAGAATTTAGATCCAAGTCAAATTTATTTGAGGTTCTAGAGAGTCAACTGTCAACTCACATACAGGTTCTTCAAAATTGAAGAAACAAGGTCTATTATAGCATGGTCCTGGGGATTTACACTGACACCTGTTAAAATGCTTGAACAGTTAAATCAGCCAGTGGTTTTGTTCATTTAAGTGCTGGGAGAGATGAACCATCACAGAGGTAGTGGCTTAATCTGTGAGTGTCAATCCATGCTGGTGTTGCTTTTCTACCATTTCTATCACAGCAGAAAGGCCCAGACAAGGCTGAACATGGTCCATTTTAACCACATTTTCCATTCTGTTCCATTTCTTGAGTGGTGTGTAGAAAATACTACAATGATGTGAAGACATCTGATCCAGTTAAATGCAGGTGCTGGAGAAGAATCATGTGTTCTGCTGGCAACTGCAGAAACTCTCCTGGCATGTCATTGGCTATAGATACAGGTAAATCTGAGATACTGTACTGCCAATACATACAGCTTAATTCCTGGTAGTGTACTGACTGTACAGTTGTATGCAAACATTTATACACCCCTGGCCAAATGACATATTTTAGGTTTTTGGACCATAAATAAATAAATAAATAAATCCAACCTTTTCCAACTGACTGAAAGTGGAACTGGATTATTTCTTGGTCTTGCAGATCAGGCATAGACTTCCAGAAAGAAAATGCTCGTTTGCTGCCCAGAAAGCCAAAACCCTGTATATCAAAGTCCTCAAAGTCCACTGGTGGCACTGTTCACATATTCACAAAAAACCAACCTTTCTTGCACACAAAGAAGAAAGGAGAAAACCATGCTGCATGCGCATCTTACTGTGGTTAGGGTTAAGCTTAGGGTTAGGGTTTGGAGAAGCACCAATATGTGAAAAGGAACCCTTGCCAACTGTTAAGTATGGGGTGAATGTTATGCTTTGAGGCTGACTGGCAGATAGCTGGACATCTACCTGCACAGGTAGATGGACAAACAGATTTCCCTAAAATCAAATTTGAACACAGTCAGCAAGATAACAGATACTGAAAGTGAAGTCTCAAATTCCACCATGAACTACTTCAGGAAATTGAAGCCAAAGCTTTTGAAATGGTCGTCACAATCTTCTTATATTGTCAATGAAAATCTTTGGGTAAATTTTAAAACTGTGGGAGCAAAATGGCCAAAAAAGGACCACAGAAATATTTCACAAGAAAGAGTGGCTGAAATGTCCTAAAAGAGTAAACACACAGTAACAAAAGGGTTTGACCCAGTATTGACTAAGTACTTTACTAATTAACAACATTTAACATGTAAGACTGATCTCCCTGCAGATAAACAAAATGGTGTTTGTTAGTTCTGCTGTTTTCTGCTACTCACTGTACTGGTCTGAGTGATGTTCTCCATTTTTTTTACCATGTCCTAATCAAACTCAGCCATAGTTACAATAAAATCTGTAAAACTAATGAGTCTCTTGGGAAAGCAGAGTAAAAACTGACCTGATTCGCACTGGCAGTCTGACCACATATTTCACAATAGGACATGGGTTCCTGAAAGGACTCTTTATGTGATGCTTATTCCACCATGGACACAACACATGGTCATCACCAGGCGTAAGTGATGTTTGTCATGTTCATGTACCCCTTGAATAAATAGTGTGGATGATTATAGTAGTTGTACAGCTGTATTTCACACTGTTATGGTTAGAAGTTGCCAGCTAATCCTCAGTTCAACTGCGTACTTCATGGGCAGTGACTGGTGACTCTCTTTCAATCAAATACGCTTCACTTTTAGATACATTGTGTGTTTGGCAAGGTGTTGGCTCAGGTTTGCATTGTGTGTTACAAATATTGCAGTACTATCTGCATGACATTTTGAATAATGGAACCACACTTGAGACCACTTTTTGCTCACCACTGCCCTGACTGTGTAAGGCTTGTCTTGAAATTTGGCAATGATTGATGACGTAAATTAGTACATAGTAGTACTGATGTAATTCAGTCTGTACCCTTAAAGATTTAGGGACCCAGCCCTACTGTAAATACCGGTAGGCCCCCGTAATATACTGTCAATACCTACAAGTACTCAATAATCCTAACATCATAATTCCAACATCCAATGGAATGTTGGAATGTCTTGCCATTGCAATGACTGCACATACTGGTAAATTCTTGATATTCCACTGGCAATACTGACACAGCTCTGATAAACTTTTGCCACTGAGCTGACAATATGTATTGGAGAAAGTTACGGCAGCACCACCATCTCAGCCTGGCCCATTGCACCACGTCATTACAGAGCCATTAGTTGCAGCTTACTGAGAGAACAGGCGCACTTCAGGAAGAAAAACAATACAAGGGCTGTCAAGCACTCCGGCGTGTGTGAAAATGGTTGGCTTTTTCCGAAGAAAATGGCTGTTTATTTATAGGGCTGAAGTTGCAGCTTACTGCGGCAGCGTCTACAGTGCTTCTTTCTCCATCTCATCACTCATCAACACGATGCCTGTGGCTAAATGACGCAAATGCAGATTGATTTCATGTGATCATATACCTTAAAAGGAAAAATAAAAAAAAACTTATGAATATGGTAATATGACAATTGCAATAACAGCTCATGGAGAAGCAGTGAAGTTTTTTTATTTTGATATAATGCCATGTGGTCTTTATTGGCTTTTTAATAGCAGATGTTGATTTCTGGGCTGAGCGCTCCTTTAACACAGCTTTATTTATTCAGGGGAAAAAAGACATGCAGCACAAAATACTTAGATTTATCCATTATCCTTCCAAAAACTTCAGGAATAACTTGGAATTTATTTCACACTAATTACCCCCCATCTTTACCCCATCTTCATTACTCTCCAATCTTCTCCCCAGGTTACTTTCAGCCAATTCCACCCACTAGCATGTGGTTCCTCTGAAACACATAAATCAGCCAATGCAATGCCTAAGGACAGCGAAACGCATCCGGAGGTGAATGGTACAATCTATTAGTCAGATTTCTACACTTAGTTGCATCATTGTTGAGTGATTGTTGAGGAGGGAGGGCCGTCCTTCTCACTCAGAGTGAGGCCAATTATGCTTGCCTGGGCTTTTCACCACGGATGGTTGTGGCATCGCCAAGGACTGAACACAATCTGCAGATTATTAGACCAGCACAATGGGGTGCCACTCAGATGCCTCATTATATGCTTTAAACAACAGTTCAAAATTTGTTTTTCCCCACTATGATGAACATCGATAAGATAGAGCGTTATGTTGGTTCTTAACGTAATTTACAAAGTAAGGTTAAATAAAATCAAAGAGATAGAACTTAAGATGCAAAGAGTCTCACTGGAATAATACAATTTGCATTAGAAAAAAATGGAAAAAAAAAATAGCAAAGAAGAAATTCTTTGCTTGTAAGTTTGCCCAAGACCACCTGGATGTTCCAAAATGCTTGTAGGAAATGTTCAGATGGACAGATGTTCAAATGAACAGATGAGACAAACTTGTAAAGGTTTTAGCACAGATGCAAACCATTATGTTTGTAATAAACACTGCACACCAAATCCTGGTCTCTTGTGCTGAAAACAACAAGTGTTAGAAAGTGTTCAGGAGGAGATTCAAATGTAAACTAAAATTACTACATTTAATTCTCTTCAGAGCTGAATGTCTGGATTAATAAATAGATAAACTAAAGTTTCCTCTCCACACTGACCATCTCTGCTGACCTGTACACATATACTGACATCTGCTTTTTCCGCTTGTTCTGGAATCTGTGCTGCTCAGATCTCCACATTGAGGCATAACCAGCAAACTGATTATCTCTTTTTGTTCATCTGTAAGCAGTCAGCTGATTGGTTCATCTTTTTGAAAGGGGTGGAAGCTCTATTTTATAGCAAAGAATGATTATTATCGTAGAGCTTGTAGAGCCACAAGGGGACAGTAAAGAGCTGTATCTTGCTGACCAATGGTCTAGAAGTTAAGTCAATTGGCAATTTCAGCACACTAGGCTTGTCTTCTCGACATCATCAAATAGCTGCATTTAGCTAAGGTAATTTTATTTAATTGTGAAGTAACCTTAAAAACAATACTGATGAATAACTCGTTTTAATTCAACACAAACTCTTGATTTTAAATCACTTCTGCTAATTCAAAGGATGAATAAAACTCAAATCCCTTTTTTCTTTTATTATTTCAAACCAAAGTAGGAGCAATAAAAAAATCAAACAAAAGTAAAACAGACAGACAGACAGACAGACAGACAGACAGACAGACAGACAGACAGACAGACAGACAGACAGACAGACAGACAGATAGATAGATAGATAGATAGATAGATAGATAGATAGATAGATAGATAGATAGAGTTATGCTCAAAAGTTTACATACCCTGGCAGAATTTTTGCTTCTTCATAGAATATGAATGAGAAACTTTTTTTCCACTCATGGTTAGTGGTTTGGTGAAGCCATTTATTGCCAAACGACTATGTTTTCTCTTTTTAAATAATAATGACAACTAAAAACATCCAACTGAACTGATCAAAAGTTCACATACCCTGGTGATTTTTGTCTGATAACATGAACAGAAGTTGACACAAATGGGTTTGAATGACTACTAAAAGTAACATCCTCACCTGTGACCTGTTTGTGCATAAAAGTTGAGTGAATTTCTGGGATCCAGACAGATCCTTGCATCTTTGATCCAGCCACTGACGTTTCTGGATTGTGAGTTATGGTGAAACCAAAAGAACTGTATAAAACAGGAAAGGGATACAAAAAGATATCCAATGAATTGATAATACCAGTCAGCAGTTTTCAATCTGTGATTAACAAATGGAAAATCAGGGGCTCTATTAAAATCAAACCACGGTCAGGTAGACCAACACAAATTTCAGCCACAACTGGCAGGAAAATTGTTCAGGATACAAAGAAAAACCCACAAAAAACATCGGCTGAAATACAGGGTTCTCTGAAAACTAGCGGTGTGGCTGTTTCAAGATAAGGAGGCACTTGAAGAAAAATGGGCTGCATGGTCGAGTCTCTAGAAGAAAGCCATTACTGCGCAAATGCCACAAAGTATCTGGCCTACAATACGCCAAACAGCACAGAGACAAGCCCCAAAACTTCTGGAACAAAGTACTTTGTGAGTGATGGAACTAAAATTGAACTTTTTAGCCACAACCATAAACGTTACATTAGGAGAGACGTCAACAAGGCCTATGATGAAAAGAACACCGTTCCTACTATGAAGTAGGAGGTGGATGGCTGGTGTTATGGGGACGTGTGAGCTACAAAGGCACAGGAAACTTGCCTGCAGCATGATGATGAATGCAGCATGTTATCAGCAAATACTGAAGGCAAATTTTGCTCATCAACCCAGAAGCTGAGTATGGGACATACTTAGATGTTCCAACATGACAATGATTTATGATTTAAAAAGAGAAAACACAGTCGTTTGACAATAAATGGCTTCACTAAACCAATAACCACGAGTGGAAAAGAAGTTTCAAATCATTCCTATTGTCTGAAAAAATTCTGCCAGGGTATGTAAACTTTTGAGCACACCTGTAGACAGACAGACAGACAGATAGACAGACAGAGAAGAGAGAAGAGAATGCTTGTGGCTATTAAGTGGTAAAACATCTGCAGGAGTTTTCTACATATGTTTATTACAGGAGCTCAGCCTGTCAGTGCACTCTGACCAGTCCAGGTTGTCATCCAGCTGCAGTCCGAGGTACTTATAGATCCTAACCACCTGCACATCAACCCCTCAATGGAGACCAGCTGTGGTGACGATCCAGACCTATGAAAGTTCACCACCGTCTCTTTAGTCTTGGATGTGTTCAGCTGCAGATGGTTCAGCTGGCACCATACAGCATCCACCAGTCTCCTGTACTCCTCCTGTCACAACCACCAACAGCCATGTCATCTGAGAGTTTCTGTATGAGACACGTCTCAGAGTTGTACAGAAAGTCGGATGTGAAGCCTGTGAACAGTAAAGGTGAGAGCACAGTCCACTGTGGTGCTCCTGTGCTGCTGATCCCAGTCACAGAAGTGTAGTCCCACATCCTCACATACTGTGGTGTGCCAATGATTTAGTCCGTGATCCAGGTCACCAGGTGTGGGTTCATCTGCATCCTGTCAGTAGAAGGGGCTGTAAAGTGTTGAAGGCACTGGAAAAATCAAGTGGGCATACATCCGGTGAAGGAGGTAGAGAATGGCACCTTCTATACCTACCTTATCCTGACCTTGGGGTTTAACTCTCAGAAGCTGGAACTGTGCTGTTACCAAGCAGGGAGATAAAGAGTGTGTGGTGATGTCTGGGCAGACAGGAGCAGTTGAGGCTGGGACAGTATTTGGGGCAGTCAAAGTGGTTGTAGAAGAGATTTAACTCATTTGATTTCTCTCTCTCTCTTTCTCACCCTCTACAGAACTGCTTTTCCTATGCTTGCATCCTGTAATTGTCCTCATAATGTTCCAGACCTCCCTTATGTTATTCATCTACAGCTTCTGCTCAATCTTCTTCCTGTTAGACTCTCTGGTCTTCTTTAATTTGGCCTACTTTCCCTTCGTACGCTCTTTAGCAACTCCTAGCTCTTTTCTTCTCATTATGCAGATGGTCCTTGATGTCACTGGTTATCCAGGGCCTTTTGTTGGCAAAGCAGCATATAGTTCTCACAGGAACAACAGTGTCCATGCAGAAGTTAACCCCATGAGATTCCTGTAGAACACTCATCAGTTGATGCAAAGCAGACTCCTCTGCTTTGTGGGACCAGTTCCTGAATGATTGTGTTGTCACAGGCTGCTTTTGAACACAAGGATTGTACTGAGGCTTGAGGTAGATGAGCATGAGGTTAGACTTTCCCAGTGGTGGCACGGAAATGGCATGTGTATGCATCGCTGACATTGGCAAACAGGAGGTCTATGGTTCTGGCTTTCCTTGTGGGACAGTCTACACACTGATGAAATGCAGACAGTGTGGAGTCCAGTGTGATTGATGTCACCTGATAAAAAATGTTGAGTTTGCAGTGGTTGGGTGTATGACATCACACAAAGTCTCAGCGCCAGCCCAAGGGGGACAGTAAACACAGATCTGTGGAATGGTAACTCTCTAGGCATGTAAAAGGGTCACAGACTGACCACCAGCAGTTCAATATCCTGACAGCAGATTGTCTCCCTCACTGTCTCAGCTCTTCTGTTATGAGGTGCGTTGTGCCTTTGCAGCCATTTGTTTGCAAGTAAAAGAAGGAGTAAAGTGCAGTTTAAAGAGCTACTCGGGGGTACTGGAAAGGCTGCCACTCACGTCTGTGCATAAAGTGAACTATTAGTGACTTATTTTGACACATTCTGGATGGAGTGCAATATTGTAAACCCTCCTTTGCTCACAAAGCAACCAGCACATTGGTTCTTTTTGTTGTAGGGCGAACTTCCATAACCAACAACCAACTCTTTTTGTTGTAAGGTTGGACTTCATTTGTAAACACCCACCACTGTTGAGCATTATGAGAACTCCCATTTATATTTCAAATACACACCGGTCTCCTCATTTAGAACTGGGTGGCTTACTGGAAGGTTACTCCTTTTTGTACTATCCCTGCATTTATATGAAACTCCCACACCTCACACTAATATAACTCTGCTCTCTCGCTGAAGTATGGCCGAGTTGCCTTATGGCTCTAAGTTTCATCCACGTGCTCATGGCAGGCACATGACAGAAACTGCTCAATCTCTAACTCAGATTTTAAGGAATTAATATTGTAAAAAGTGGCAGGAGCAGTGAAACTATATTCAACTGGTCCACAGTTAATGTGTTTCACAAACAATTGCTAGGTACTGTGAAAAAGGCCTTATAACACCAACAACTGATAGACTACTAAGGTAGTTTCCCACTAATTTGGTCGACTGTATTTGATTAAGTCAATAACTTGTACCCCTACACCGACACACAGAATCCAGCCAGCTATGTTTCATTTAAGTGCTGCTGGTGCAAAGTCAGTGGACAGCTGAACATGCTTATGTACAAAAAGAGAATATTTACCACTAATTCTGTTACACCAGTTAACAGACATACTTCAAATCTCTTCTGGCCAATTCTCTTCAAATTCCTTTCCAGACTCATCTGCATCTACAACTACATCTTTCTGAAGGTCTCAGAAAGCTCTTGGCCATGGTGATACCACTCACTTCAACAATCAAAAACAACAACAACATTTTTTGTTTAATGTGTTTAGATCTCTCAGTGTTGCTGCAATTACTGTTACTGTGAACAGTACGTGACATACATGAAGATGAAATCATCTCTGAAAGGCATAAAGTTATTAAAGTAACTTTTTCAAAAGTTTAAGCAACACCAGTATGTTGTTTTGGTTTTGTATAATTTGAAAACTGTATGGAAACCCTAGGAGATATAACTGAACAGATAACTATGTCTCAGGCCATATCTGGCCTGCTAGGGTTATGGATTGTTCACAATCATTGTTATGAACAACCAAGTGAAACAAATTTCAAAGTTTTAGAAATACCCAGACTCCCATAACCTCATCCCAAAAAAAACAGCAGCTATGGATTCTTCTAAGCAGCAGCCTAGCAGGTTTTACAATGGCCCTCCCCTGATCTGAACATCAATGAAAATCTGTAGATAGACCTCAAAAGAGCAGTGCGTTCAAGACGAATCTCACAGAACAGGAAGACTTCTGTGAGGAAAAATGGATGAAACTCCCTCGAACAAGAACTGAAAGACTCTTGGCTACAAAAAGCTTTTACAAGCTGCGATACTTGCCAAAGGGTGTGCTAGTAGGTACTTACCATGCAGGGTGCCCAAAGTTTTGCTTCGGGCCCTTTTCCTTTTTTTTTATTTTGAAAACGTAAAATATGAAAATAAAAAAACATTTATTGCTTAAAATATGAAGGGAATGTCATCTCTAACTTTATGCCTTTTATGCTAAAATGTTGGCAGAGCATACACTTGCGTGAACTCAAAGTACCTCTGGACAAATCCATCTGCGAATCCATGACTGAAAGTGTTGGTTTCTCTTCATCATCTTTTGGCATCTGGCTCTGCTTGGTTGAAGGACTTTTGAGTCCTGTTCGGGTGACTGGGTGGTCTTCTGATGTTGCACAAGTGATCTGGTCATCTTCTGAGTCAGACAGAGTGATGCAAGGGCTGGACACAGAGACAGAGGGAGAAGAGGAAGGAGATGCAGGGAGGCTAAGTGCTGGAAATTGTAGTGAGGAAGGAAGAGGGAGAAATAAAGAAAGGGGAAAAAAGAAAGGATAGATTCATGAGCAGCATTCGTATGGACTTCAAATAGAGAATGAACAGCAAAAATAAAGATATCCCAGTGTAGGTTGATTCAAGACATTCAAACTGTTAGTTCATCGACTAAGCCATAAACAAAATGTTCATACATAATTTATATGTATAAATACATATACATATATAAATATAAACATAAACATATATGAATATATGATCTAGGATCACATGATAATAACATTATGTGGTTATGTGTGATTGTGTCCTATAAATTATTGTCTAATGTCTTGGTGAATAAAAGTACATCAAAATATGAAAAGATCCCACAAAATTGGCCTAAAGTTCTAAAAGTTAAATAAAACACTGAAGTTTTATTCTGGACCATATTAAACGACTCTGGAAGCCAACATTCTTAACAGCAGTTCCCAACAGAGCTAGTTTCCACGACTACAATGAATGAACAGGTAGAAAAAAAAGATTAATATTTATGTCCATTTTCTCTTAATTACTTGACTTTTCCTTCTCACATTACTTTCCTCCACCTCCATCTCTTCCCTCCTCCCCTTCTCCTTTCTTCCCTCATCTCTTTTCCCAGGTTCCCCTGTTCCCACTCAAAAGGCCAGCTTCACATGGATCTGGTGAAATGTCACCTGAATTTTCAAGGAGCAGAATTCATCCCCACTGCTGTGCACTGCTGTAACAAACCCAGGTGTTAGATGAAAATCGGACCCCTGCGGTAAAATAGCTCCCTGCTGTAAAGCTGATCGGAGAAAACTCCCAGTCTAACGGTCACCGCTGTACATCAAACAGGTTCAATTACTTAACGGCGCACGGAGGAATTGATTTATCGATCAAGCTAGATACAGTAACGGCATCTCTCAAATATTACCTGGTATCAAGGCACCTTCCTTCATATCTTCAACACTTCTTTTTGATTCAGCTAAATCTCCTTTGTGGGTGTGTTGCAGGGAAAGCAACAACACATGTAGAATAATATTCAGCAGTGCTGATGGTAACAAAGCTCAACAGGGAAAATCAACTATTTTTAATAACCTTGATTTCAGAAGAAACAATGTATGAACAGATGTCACAGTGAAGAACCTTTTAAAGGTTTAGCCTTTAAAACTCTGATGGGATTTTTGTGGGATGCTTTCATAGTTTGATCTACTTTTATTCACCAGAAAAACAGAAACGTACTTATGGGAGATCCAAGGTCAAGCAAATATGCTTCAAAATGTACAAAAGAAACAGAATTTAAATACCTTTATTTTGTTTTGATCAAAAAATTAATTGCACCTTGTATTAGTTCATTTATTTTCTTATAATGACTAAAAATAGTGGGTTTTTGAGCTGAAAATGGAAAAACGTTGGATGAATTATTTGTAATTATTAGATTGATGAGGATATTCTTCAAAATACTTGACAGTGGTCAGAATAAAATAAACAACCTGAAAGTCATTTATTATTTATAGTTGTTTATGTATCAATATTATCCATTCTCAGAACTTTTATTCTAAAAGTTAAACACTGTGTGAGCAAAGAAAGAGAATAAACAGTCCCTTCATATGTTCCACCCATCTTTTTGATGCAGCTAAAGTTTCCTTGTTGGCAGGTGTGAAGCTAAGATGACTGTGTTGGTGTGTGGCAAGAAAAGGAACAATACATTATAATAATATTCAGCAGTGCACATAGAAACAGAGGGCAAACGTGTAGCTCAACAGAGAAGATGAAGAACGATGTTTGTGTGTATCTGTAATAAAGACATCAAGCTGGTTTTTTTTTTCCTGATATTCCAATTATGAGCATTTGTGTGTGTAGGTGCATTGCATGAATTGCTGTAATCAAAGCAAAGCTTGTATTGTGCACTTTCTATTGGGTAATTCTTGGAGGAAGACATGGACATCAAGATGAAGGGAGATAAATGTCATAATTAAGGACTGGTTTCATTCCAATAATGCATGAGTAAAAGGAGCATTTTAAGACCTCGATTTGAGTAAATCACCTTAATAATGAAGCTCATTACACTGAATCACATGGTATGGTAGTGAGTCTACAATGAAGCTTTAATTCCCTGAAACAAAACTGGAGCACATTATAAGAAGTGATTAAAAGAAGTGTTTGCCCCCCAACTATAAATGTTTTACATATTTCGTCCCCTTGGAGTTTTCAGGTTCCATCTGTTATTTTTACATATTCTTGTTCTGTGACTTCTTTAACATTGTGCGAGAAAACTAGAAAATCTAGAAAACTCCATGTCAAATGTCACTATAAAGACCTTAGCACTCATCATCTCAAAACTTCTCAGAAGGCAGAACCCTATAGTTCCAAGGAGATGATTTGTCACAATATTGTAAAAAAAAAATATCCTTATGCAAAATAAGCTACCATAAAGAATTTGTCACCCATGACTGAAATGTATCTACCTAATCATTTATTATAACAAGCTCAAAAAACTGGACAGGTAATTCCAAAGATTTCCAAGAGTATTCAAATCTGGGAATTCTGCAGTCCAGTCAAGTGTGAATTCTGCTGAATGTTCCTCAGGACACAAAGTCACATATACAGCCCCTGTGAACCCAAGAATTGTCATCTTAGAAATATTTTATGTCCCTCCGTAACATGAGCAACATGCAAAGCCTCGTTGTCCATTAACTGCAACTATATGCTTCCTGTAACTGAAGAAAGGTTTTTCACAGAGCTGAGGAACAACTTCAGCCTACTCTTCTTAAATCAAGTAGGAATTCCCTCCCTCAGGACAACATTAGTACAAATAAAGGTGCTGCAAATTTGCACCTACTGCTGATACAGATAGCTTTGTCTAGTCCCTGTACAGAAGCACTTCTGATAGAATAGAGAACAGCACTCTAAGGCAGATAAATATGAACATTTTGGCACCGTGCATAATGGCAGGCGATTGCAAGAGGGGTTTAAAACACCCCCAGCATTGAACTTTGGAAAGTGGAACTGCTCTCTGGAATGATGGCGCTCCATCCAGTACTGATGGGAGAGTTTGGCAGTTGGGGGATGAGGTGGGGTGGTGATCATCTAACATCCTGGCCTCACTGATGTTGTGCAATCACAGCAATGGTCCAAAATCTAGTAGAAAGCCTTCCCTGGACAGTAGAGACAGTTACTTAAGCAAAAGCAGGACAAACTCTTTTTCAGATTTAGTTTCAGAAGAAACAATGAATGAACAGGTGTCCCAATATTTTTGTCCATATAGTGTACATATGAAGAAGGTTCTTTACCAATTTACAAAATGAATGGGCCCACTCAAAGGGCCCACTGGGAAGGGCACAGAAAACATTCTGCTGTATTAAAGGTCCCAATGAGCACAGTGGCCTCCATCATTCTTAAATGAAAGATGTTTAGAACCACCAGGACTCTTTATAGAGCTGGCCATCCAGCCAAACTGAGTGACCACAGTAGAATGTCCTTAGTCAGGGAGGCGACTAAAAACCTACTCTACACTCTCAGAGAGCTCCAACATTTCCTCGTGATCAGAGGAGAACCTTCCAGAAGGACAAACATTTTTGCAGCACTCCACCAATCAGGCCTGTATGATAGCGTGGCCAGCAGGAAGCCACTCCTCAGTAAATGCCCAAAAGGCACCTACTACACCTGAGAAACAAAAAGAGTGAACTTTCTGGATTGAATGCCAAGCAAGCGGATACCAGGCACAGCTCATCACCTAGCCAATACCATTCCTACAGTGAAGCATGGTGGTGGCAGCATCATGCTGTGGGGATGTTTTCCTATAGCAGGAACTGGGAGACTAGTTAGGATTGCAGGAAAGATGGCTGTAGGAATGTGCAGAGACATCCTTGATGATAACCTGCTCCAGAGCGCGCTGGACCTCGGACTGGGATGAAGGTTTATCTTCCAACGACCCTAAGAACACAGCCACGATGACTTAAAATAATGACCAAATGCTTTCTACAACACCGGCAAAGGGCTGAAAAATCCAGTCACTAAAGTATCCAACTGCAAAAAACAGGGTGTAAATAATACTGCTGGGGTGTAACACCTACTACTTGGTGGTCTTTCTTTGCAATCCAACAAGCTTTTGACACTGATCCCGAATGAGTCAGTACACCTTGTCTTAAGCCACAGCACTCCATTAAATACTGTAAATGCTGGCACTGCTGTTCTCGTTGCTGTTTGCACTAACAACTCGGCTAACCATTGCACAACTACCTACTTTTACTAGTCAATTAATGGTTCAGAAATAACTAGTTGAAACTACTATTGCAAAATACATTTCTGATGTGTAATGTAGCAGAAAAAAAAACAGTGTGAGGTGGGAATTCTGCATAGCGGTGCGGTTTGTTATATTTCAGTGTGTTTCGGCCTCAGACACTCTTCTCACAGAAAAACAAAGACTCTCTGATGTAAAGTGAATCCTGAAATCACCACCACTCTCAGAACCTCACTGGCTCTGGCCATCCCTGCTTCTACAATCTGCGATTCATTTTTTTTGGCATTCAGTCCAAACATGCTCTGGCCTACAAGGCTGTATTTCTGTGCAGTCGTACGGTTTCTGCAGCTGAACTGGTTACATCTTGTAGCAATTCCACATGAATTAAGTACTTGGGCTTTGTGCTGATTTCTGGCCTCTGGTGCTGCAGGCTGTCAGAATAGTATATACACTCACCCAGCAATTTACAGAAAGGCCTCTCTTAGTGCTGTGAACAGAAAACCTTGTTGATGTGAAATATCATCAGAGAATGGCCAGACTGGTCAAGCTGACAAAAAGGCTACATTAATTCACATAACAACTGTGTACAGCTGTATACAGCTGTAACTGTCACAACGCACTGGTTAAATATTGAGGCAGATGGGCTACAACAGCAAAAGATATTGGGTTCCTCCTCTGTCAACCTAGAGCTGCAGTGGACAGACTTCCCAAACTGGACACTTAAAGACTGAAAGATGGTCTGGTCTGGCCTGATAAATCTCAATTTCTGCTGAGGCAAACAGAAGACAGGGTTAGAATTTGATGTCAACAGCTTAAATCAATGAATCCAATCTTCCTTATGTCAACAGTCCAGGCTGCTAGAGGTAGTATAATGACCCAGGGAATGTTTTCTAGACACACACTAGTTCCGTTAAAACCTGTAAATCAATGTTTGAATGCCACAGCCTATTTGATTGTTGCTGCTGACCATGTGCTTCCCTTCATGGCCAATTTACCTATTCTGTGTTGACTAATTCCAGCACCATAATGCACCACTTCCCATCTCAAACTGGTTTCAAGTAGTCTTAGGACGAAAACCTCTCCTATGGCCTCAAAATTCAGCATCAGACATTTATAAATGAAAGTAAATGAGGTTTAAACAGAACTGTTTGTCTGTGAAGCAAAGAGCAAAATATTTGTTTGAAGAAAATTTCATGAAAAGAACACCCCTCAAACCGTTAAGCATGAGAGTGGATCAATCATGCTTTGGGGTTGTGCTGCAGCCAGTGATACAAGGAACATTTCATGGGTAGAGGGAAGAATGGATTCAGTGAAATTCCAGCAACTTCTTGAAGCAAACGTAACACCATCTGTAAAAAGGTGGATAATGATCATAAACACACCTCGAAATCCACAACAACCTACCTCAAAAATAGCAGTAATCTGAAGGTTTTAGCATGGCCCTCACAGTCCCCTAATCTGAACATCACTGAAAATCTGTGGACTGACCTGAAAAGAGCAGTGCATGCAAAAGGCCAAGGAATCTCATTTCATCTTACCTAACTTTTGCCCGAACTTGCGTGCCACTATGTATATTACTCAAAAACTCAAAATCCCATTTTGCTGTATTTTTACTGCCTCTAAAGCAGCAACGATTACAAGAAACCAATTAGCATCTTTTTCTAGCATCTTGTTCTGAGCAGCCTCACCCCCAGTGGAGGTGGTGGAGGTGGTGGTGGTGTTAGGTTCCAAATATGGGGCCCTGACCCCCTACCCCCCCCAACAGTTCCATCCCTGGGTTAGAAATTTTCACTCCTTGTGTCAGATCACACTGCTCAGTCCCTCACACCACTCATGTCACAGTAACAAGCTGCTTTCACACACTCACACCTCACTTTCCCCCCTTTTCTATTCGCAGCCTCTTTTTCTGAGTAGTCTAGGGTCCTTAGGGAACGTAACTTGCTGTGTTCCTGCTAGAGAGGATTTGGATGGTAGGGAGGTGGTATTCAGGTGTACGCTGTTGAGATGTTGGTATTCCTCCCAAAGCTCACTTGTGGTGGGAAAGTGGGCACAAAAATCAGCAGGCCTCACACTTCTGAGACTTCACAAACTGGTGGAAAGCCAAGAAGCAAGGGGAAAAACTTACTCTACCATTGAATGTTACTAAATCACTGTTCAGAAATTTGGAGAATCACAACTCGGGTCTGAGCTCTCATAACTTTGACCAAAGTCTCAGAACTTACATAGCTGGTAGGGGCTACAGTTTGATAATCATTGTTCGAAAAGGCCAGATATATGGAGTCAAATTGAGGTCTTTAAAGGTGACGAGAAAATAAAGCCGTCACAAAAATAAGGTCTCGGTGCTTTGCAAAAGGAATTTTGACACTACCTTTTTCCCGTAGCGCTTCACATTTTACGCTCCTGTTTTTTTCTGCAGCACTTTTCTCCTTTTTGGGTTCTTGTTTTTGTTTGCACACCTGTTTTGACCTTTTTGACACGTTGAAAAGGAACCAGCCATCTGACTGGAAGGTTGACGGTTCGATTCCTTGAACTGGCAGGGCACTTAACTCCCCAGCTGCTCCCCAGGCACTGTGGATAGTGAGCACTTGAGCTCACTGCCCCCTTTGCGTGTGAATTCACTAGTGTTTCACTGTCCCGATGGGTGTGTACTGTGTGTGTACAGTGGCTCTATGTGCACGTTTACTTTTAAACAAGCTGTTTCTTTATCGATTTCTGACGTATGTAACGTCGTCTGAGGAAGACCAGACAATGTCTACATCAGAACACAGCAAGCTTTAATACTTCAAGAAACAAAATGCAAAGTCACAATAAAACATTTACTAATCACTAAGAAAATGTGCCATTTTGTCCATGACAGACGACGGAATAACTTTAATATACAAAGCTATAGAAAAGCTGAATTCTCCCAAGCAGGTGGTCTTCTTCCACTGGTGGTCATCATGCCCTTTTGGATTATATGGCTCATCTCCTGAACAGTTCTGGTTATCTCCTATTACCCATCATCTACCATGGTAATGTATTCCAACACTGTGACTCCACAATAAATGATCAAATGATGAAACAACCAAAACTGTTCAAGAGATGAGCCATCTTTACCATTTTATCCAAAAGGGCATTATGAACACCATCGGGAAAGACCCCGACTGAGAGCAGCTTCCAGGTGGTCCTGTGCTGTACTGACCAATTCCAGAGTCAATACAGCATCTCCCAGGTGACTTTAGAGCACTTCATGCTTCCATCTGTTGACAAGCTTTACGGAAATGCTGATTTTCCTTTTCCAGAAGGACATCAGCTGATCATTTTGAAATAAATTCTCAACAAAAGTGTTCACAATACTAATTTTTGAGATGTACAAGAAATTAAGAAATGGCAGTTTGGTGGTCAAGTTGAGGTGTGGATGATACAAAGATCTAACGCTACCAGAGAGAAACCGTTCAGAGGATTGCTAGGAAGGCAAACCAACACCACGTTTGACTGCAAACGACCAGCAGGAACATTGATCAGACTGTGGACTGGTGGTGTCCGGTGAACTAATATGACAGATACTTTGTTTAATGTACAGATATTCACATTGTTCAGTGGCATACCACTACTCTGCATACATACATCCTTCCATGAACAGCTGCTCTCTTTCATATTAAGCTTGTGTGCGTGTTAGCCAGCAGTTTTGGTCCTAGAGGTTTATTAAAGTGTGAATTTTCATGGGAGATGAGAGGCAAAGGTGAGCTAACAGAAGGCGAACCGGCCTTAGTTGGCACTACTTCTTACATGTCGGCCTTGCGTGTTCTTGTAATGCTTAATTAAACATACTGTGTATAAATTAACCCTTTCATGCATGACAGTTACTACAGTGGACTGCCATTTAATATTCTGTGTGTCTTTGGGGGTTTTTTTTTTGCCTGAAGGGTTTCCTGACTGACCAACCAGACCCTCCAACCAGGACTGACCAACTGGCCGAGCGACTGACAAAATCGACTGACCTACCAACCCACCTTAATGTAGTATGACTTGGAGGTGAACACCTAAGCAGACACATAAATAACTCTTATTCCATTTACAAAGAAACAGACACACCATTCAAAAGATTTATCAGCCTGAAAGGAGAGTAAGACAATTTGGGGGAAAATCCTGATTCATGTGGTCATAATTCATGCATTAAATATCCTAATTAAATATATAAATATAAATTAAATATAACATAAAAATCTTAATTGACTAATATGAGTGTTGTATCCAAACTAGACATATGTTTAAACCATTTTTGTGGAATAACACAATGCCTATTATTCAGCAAGCTTATCTGTGTGTGTGTGTGTGTGTGTGTGTGTGTGTGTGTGTGTGTGTGTGTGTGTGTGTGTGTGTGTGTGCTTGCTTAGTTGTTTAATGCAATGTACTTTTTTTGTGCCTCTGGGTGTGACTGGTTTCATTACCACACACGCACACGCACGCACACGCACACACACACACGCACACACACGCACACACACGCACACACACGCACGCACACGCACGCACGCACACACACGCACAGAATATGTGTTCAGAACTGAACAATGAATGTTCAGAATACAATGCATTCAATAGCACTTGTCATCTGTGGTTGTCACGGAGTGACAGCTTGTGTGTATCTTTGTGTGTGTATCTGTGTGTGTGTTGTTAACTGTGAGCATGCGTACTTCTCTGGACACGGGGCGCATCACACATCTCGCAGCGCAGCAGCAGGCCACTGTTGGAGAAGGTACACACCCCGCAGCTCCACTTCTGGCTGTGGCGGGGGACCTGCAGCCCCGCTGAGAGACTGCGGGGGGCACCCAGGGGTGTACGGGGGCTTCTCTTTCCCCCACCACGTCGGGACAGTGGACTAGTCTGCCTGAGTCGCTTGACCTGAGGTGAAAAATCCTCTCCCAGAACAGCTGAATCAGGGCTGAGGCTTTGACTGGCTTCTGGTTGGTCATGTGAGGGTGTCGGAGGAGAGCTGGTGGCAGAGGAATCACCAGTTCTCTTCCTCTTCTTGTCTTTTTCCGAGGCGGGAGAGAAAAACGTGCGGATGTCATGCTGTTTGTCCTTCTCAAACTGCAGGACGAGAAAGTTTTCAGTATCAGTACAATAACTGTAGTAGCTGTAACATCAACTGTAGCATTTGAGTACTTGGTAGGGACGTCACGATACTAGAATTTAAGTGGTATTGGTATCCACTACTAAATCTCTTTGATTCTTGACGCCAGATTTGATACCACAACACAAAGGGTTTCGAAGGATCACAAATTTCATGGATCAGATCATTTCTTGGTTTTAAAGTTACAAATTGGACTGTTTTTCAGATCAGCAATGAATTAACAAATTAAGTTTGCTTTCCATTTAACAATACTTTAAGAAAACAACAGGCATGAAGCTTTGTTTTGAACATGGTCTTAAACGAAACCAACAAGATGTTCATTGTTTAATTATTTGGCAACCAGACTGCACTGAAAAAGAGGTTTAACGGATTACAATGATAAATGTGTTTTGTATTTACATCCTTATTCCAGGGATATTTGTACTGAGCCGTATACAGTTTCCACACTGCAACCTGTGAGCAGTGTAGTGAACAGTGAGAGTTAACTTTCTGTTGCTCTGGGGTTTATCTGTGTGTGGTTGGGGCAACAGAAGATGCTTTAGATAATTCAGTGATGATTTAGCACAGCTGTGTGTGGGGATTTCGTCACACCTTCATGTATTCCTATGTTTTCCACAAATGGAATGTGGCCTCATGTCTACAGTAAACAAAGTTGTAGCTTGTCTGCACAGATCATTCGACAAGGAGCTGCTAAAATGCCGGGAAGTTGTGTTGGCTTCCAGTTGCCTCCCTAATACAATAAGGTGACGCCGCTTTAGGTACGTGCTCATGCTCGACATATTGTCTTCCTCATAACACAGGGCCTACATACATAAACATTTTTATCTACAAACCTTCTCTATCATCAGTGTTTCATACAGGGAAGACCAAAATGGTCCCATACAAGAAATGTAGGCTAAATGACTTATGAAATATATAGATTTAATTAACAAACAATGAGGGTAACATGTCAGGTTACAAACACTTTGAAAAAATTTGCTCACCTTGAACACTGTACATCTCTGATGTGTGTCTTTGAGGTGCTCAGCTAAATTTGTCATGTTTCCTCATTACGTTAAAAATGTTCCCAAACACTATTTGACTCTGGTGGTCACACTCAATCCCAAATATTTCCAAATGTGATTTTTGGATTTTTGTTTTTCCAAAGTAGTTGCAGCCAACCTGTTGCTTCTCCAACTTCTACCAACACTATTCCTTCTGTTGTTTTTAATATTGTTGTAGTAATGTTAATGGTGTTAAAATGTCCTTCATCCTTTTGCATTTACACATGTAGGCAAGGCTTATTATGATGCCTCCTGTGATCTTGGGTACCACAGGAAACAAGAACCATAGCATTTTCAAAATTTTGGTATCGACTTGCCACCAAAGTATCGGTTCTCGTGAGATCTCTACTTACGTGAGGTATATTGTAGATTATAATTTTCTACCTTACAAAGCAACTGAGTGAGTACCAAACAGTTTGACAATATGCTTCACATTTAAAAATGCCTTTCAGTCCTAAGATAGGGTTTCAGCTAGAGTTGCTCCATGTTCTGGCTTTAAGAACTAAGGCTTACATGTGAGAAGAAGACGCCCTCTTTGCCATCCTCGTTTCTGATGGTGCAGTCACTCGGGGTCCATGCCTGAGCGAAGTTCAGAAAGTCCCATTTCTCCTTATCTCCCTCCTCTGCCTTCAGATAATCCTTCTTTCCATTCAGAGTGCTGCCTGTCACAGTTTCCTGGTCAATACCAAAAAGTCAGTCATTGTCTCAGTCACACTTCTACAAGTAAAGAGTTCAGAGGTACAAAGTTTCAAAGCTTAAATAAATACTAACTCCTCAAACCTTGTCCTAACACTCAACAGCTATTAGCTCCTCTAAACAGCTGCTTAACACTCTGAACAGCAAAGTGTTCCTCAGTTTCTAATGTTCACTGGGGAAAGAAATAAGGGATCACATAATAATCACCATATAAAACAATGTCAGTCTGCCCAGTTATGAAGCTCAAGCAACCATGAATTAAGTTCACATGTGCAAATGACCACAGGTGCACTGGAGAGGCAACATCAAGACAACATGGTTTTGCAGGTGGTGGCCACAGACAATTACTCTCTCCTTATCCTGCCTGACCCATTCTTCTCTAGTATTTTGCTACTGTCCTTGTGACTACTGGTAGCATGAGGTGGTTCCTGTAGTCCAGCTCCTCCAGAATGGCACAAAACATAGAAAGAACTGTCCACAGGTTTGTTAGAAAGACAAATCAAAATTTCCATTAAACTACAGAAGACCATCAAGAACATTTAGCAAACTCTACAGTGATGGTGCACCTTCTACGATTAAGCAGAAAAAAAAGACTGAAACAGAAAATTATTAAAAACTTTACGACTTTAAAAGATAACGCCTCAGTTCACTTTGCACTCTGTTTATATCCCGATATAGATGCAGCTTTAACCAAACCTGCTCCATGCTGCTGACCCACCTTCCTGTTCAGCATGCCCCACATCACCATGTCAAACGTTCCTTTGGCGATGAGGTAGTGTACGTGTACAGAGGACGTCTGGCCAATGCGGTGGGCACGGTCCTCTGCCTGCTTCACGTGACCAGGATTCCAGTACAGCTCAGCAAACACTACATGAGATGCCGCCGTCAGAGTCAGCCCCTGAAAAAGAACACACACACAGACACACACACAGACACACACACAGACACACACACAGACACACACACAGACACAAACTCTGGAATAACCTTTCAGGTAATGTTCAGGACTCAGACACAGCTTTAGGTAATTAACCTTTAGAAACCTTAGATTAATTTTGTGGGGTAACATTGAAACTTTGGTGAAACATTGAAAAAATATTTCTAGGAGACAAGAAATCTCTATGAATTTGACCATGTTTTGTTCAAATATTTTTGGCTTATAATAATTAAACCACTTAATATGAATTATATTATTTTTATATTCTGATGAATTATTTGACAAGAATATTTACAATAATAATTTGTTCAAAATACTTGACAGTGGTCCAAATAAAATAAACAAACAACCTGAACGTCCTTTATTATTTTGTTATTTATGCATGTATCAGTGTGATCCCTTCTCATGACACTTATTCTGAAATTGTCACTTTCCTCTATAACTCAATATCTGGGTCAGAGGTGTCATTAGCCACACCCCCTCTTGCTGATCAGTTAGGAGTCTGGATGCAGGTTGAGCATGTACAAGTAAACAAGCTGTAAACATGCACTGGAAACCCCTTTAGCATTTAAACTGGGATTTAATTCAGCAAATTCCAGTGCTCATTTTTGATCATTCACATCCAGCGATGAGACCGTGGGTCTTGAAGTTTGTTATGAGACAAAGTCTAGAAAACGGCATGTAACTTCCTGTTAAATGCAGATCTCGGGTTGTAAGAGTTAAAAAGAAAGAATTTGGGTGAGAAAGCCTGTGCTCTAATTTCACTGACAAATTAGCACAAGTGATTTATAGAGAATAAAACTGTGCAAATGAAGTGGGGAAAGAACTGTTAAAAGAAGTGTGTGTGTGTGTGTGTGTGTGTGTGTGTGTGTGTGTGTGTGTGTGTGTGTGTGTGTGTGTGTACCTGTCCCGCTGCCTGTATGCTCAGAATAGCCACTCGGGTGTCTGGATCACTCTGAAAGCGATGGACCAGTTGGATCCTCTCTGCAGAAGGAACGCTGCCATCAATCCGGATATAACCAGCCTATAAAAGAGAGAATGATGAGAAACTTTTGCCTGCTTCGAATTTCAAACTTGGTGAATTTATTTTACAAATAACCCAACACTCGGGAGCAGAGCGAGGCTGAACAAGGTCTGAGCAAGACTACCTTAAGTATGGAGAAGAAAAGGAATGATTCATAATCTGAAGCGTCACCACATCATCTATCAAACATGGTGGAGGTAGTGGTTTGTTCCCTGCCATAAACAATAGTATCAATTGCCAGTATCAGAGTCAATTTTCCTGCACGGTTCTTTTTTACCTGCTTATTAAACTGAACATTTCCCCTACATTCAGGCTTTGGCAAACTCAACTTTAATTTGTTTAAATCTGCCACCAGAGTAGTTAGCCTGTTTGCCTGGCCATATATGGCCTGGTCAGATATGTTGGTATTTCCCCACTTCCCCATAAAAAGGCCCTCAGAGGCTATTTTTGGGTGGTGTACCTCTTGACTAATAGACATACCTCTACAACACAAAGACATTTTGCTCAGTTGACGGACTTTGAGAGGGTGCGACAAACTGCCTACACCATCTAACCCATTCTGACCAAGCCACCATCGCCTTCGTTTGTAGTGGTGGTGTTAATGAGAAACCATGAGTGTAGATAAGATGAGGACCGTAGCCACTTTCCTCCCCCTCCTCATCCCTTACAATTACAGATGTTGTTTTTCTAACTGTGGCATTAAGACGGGTGAATGGCCTCTGTTTTGACTGGCTGCTCCACACTGTGCTGAAACGTAAAGAACACACTGTTCCATTCAGACTGAAATGCTCAGAGATGTCAGAAGTCACAGGGATGTCTGAATGCTTTAAAACGCGGCAGTGATGTACTTAGCACGTCATTTAATCATCTCCCTCCGACACTTTCCACTCTAATAACTCTGTTACGGACTGTCAGCATAAACAACACTCAGCTTCGCTTCAATGTGAATGGGCAGACTAAAGTGTTGAAGGGTGAAGGGAAAGCGTATAATTGTGTGGTCAAGGAGAATCAGGTCTAAGCTGGATTTCTGTATGACAGAAGTGTCTTGTGCTGGGTACGTTTGCCCCAAAGGCCACAAGATCCTCTGAAATATGATTTTGTTACTGAGTCAAAATATACATTTCACTACATAACATTGCAGACACCATAATGACCCCTCGTTTCTGTGCCCTTCCCCAGGTCTGTCTCACAAAACAAAACTGTCTTGGAGGTCTTCAGACAAGTCCTTAGACTTCATGGCCTGGTTTGGCCTCTGACATGCACTGTCTAATATGGGACCTTATATAAACCGGTGTGTGCGTCTCTAAATCACGTCCAATCAACTGAATTGACCACAGGAGTCCGATCAAGCTGTAGAAACATCTGAAGGATGATCAGTGGGAACAGGATGCATCTGAGCTCAATTTTGAGTGTTATGGCAAAGGCTGTGAATACTTACGTACATGTTCTATTTTTGTGTTTTTCATTTTGAATAAATTTGCAGAAATTTCAAACAAGCTTCTCACGGTCATCATGGCGTATTGTGTTTAGAATTTTGATGGAAAAAAATAATAATTCAATCCATTTTGAAAGAAGGCTATAACATATTGTGCAAAATGTAAAGCACTGTCAATACTTTCTGGATGCACCGTATGATGTGGGAGTCAAACTCTGTGCCTGGTTTAGGTTTTGTCATCTGCAGAATAATAACAGCCCAACCCCACATTAAGTTCATTTTGCTAATAATGGCTTGGCAGGCTGAGCCGAGGCAGAGCTGGCCATCTAGTCCAAACAAAATTCTGAATTCCTGGACCTGAAATACACACCTCTCAGCACAGCACACTGACCACAGAATTAAGTGGATGTGATTAGAACCACAGAAGAACTGTGCAGGAGGACCACCAGCCAAGCACCCCCCACCAAACACACACCGAGGTCGAAAACTTTCCAACTTTCCCCGACTTCACTAGCTTTCACTTCTTCCCCAACCTTTCGCTGTGAAGGGTGAGGGGTGTGAGAGAGAGTCTGAGAAAGTGTGTGTGTACGCAATCGCACCTTCTAGTGTGAATGTTCTTGTTCACTTTAAGATTTTATAAGCACCAATTAACAAGAAAAGTCCAAAAAAAGAAGCCCCCATGGAGGGGGAGGAGATATAAATGAAGCACAATCACCCTGCTGGCCAAAGAACGTTGTAGCACAGGAGGAAGGAGCGAATGGCAAAACACGTGCTCATTAGAAAAGCGAGACATCTGTTAAAAACACTTGTTGCAGCCTTCAGCCCTCTCGCCTTCAGCAAAGTGTTTGTTCAGCATGGGACGAGGTGTGAATCATATGAATCACAATTCGTATGAACAGTTCGCTTGCGCCGCAGTGAATGACTCCATGACAATCACGCCGTAGGCAGTAACAGTGTATGCAGAACCCTCCTACCATACATACACAGTGCCAGTTCAGCCAGTTCCAGCAAACCTACACACAATGAGCATCAGCTCAGTTTGGGTTGGTTTAGACCATCCCAAGCTGCTTCAAACACTTGTCAATAAAATTTTGAATGGAGGACTGAATGTTGGACAATGAAACTGAAACACGTTGTCATTATAGTGTGGGAGGTTTCATGGCTAAATTGGAGCAGCCCGGTGGTCAATCTTCATCAATTGCTCATTGCACCAGTAAGAGCAGAGTGTGAAGGTTCAATTAGCAGGTAAGAGCACAGTTTTGCTCAAAATATTCCAATGCACACAACATTATGGGGGACATACCAGAGTTCAAAAGAGGACAAATTGTTGGTGCATGTCTTGCTGGCGCATCTGTGACCAAGACAGCAAGTCTTTGTGATGTATCAAGAGCCACTGTATCCAGGGTGATGTCAGCACCACCAAGAAGGACCAACCACATCCAACAGGATTAACTGTGGACGCAAGAGGAAGCTGTCTGAAAGGGATGTTGGGGTGTTAACCCAGATTGTATCCAAAAAATGTCCTTCACAAGATGAATTGACGCTGTATTGTCAAGGAGGCCCTAGTTCACAATACTAATAAATTATTGTGGTCTAAACCAGGTGTTTCAGTTTCATTGTCCAACCCCTGTACACTGGAACGCCAAAGCTTGAGCAGTCCAGGTCAAAGCTTCTGTTACTCTGAACAGCTGAGCAAGTAAAAAACAAACTATTCTCCAAAAGACAAGGTTAAATATGAAAAAAATTATATTTAACATTTTAAGCAAGATTACTTGTTTATTTCATTATATCTTTGACAGTTGCTTGGTCAGTTGGTGTTTAAACCCCTTTGGCAAGTGTCTAAGCTCAGGAATGCATTTTGTAGTCAGCTAAGACATTCAAACTGTCTTCCCTCCAGGATTCTAGAGCCATATTCAGGTGGTTATTTTGACCTAACCTTTTTGGGGTATGTCTCTACCAGCTTTGCACATTTAGAGGCTGAGTGTTTTTGTCCATTCTTCTTTATAGAATAGCTCAAGCTGAGTCTGGAGGAGAATATCTGTGAACAACAATTTTCACAGATTCTCAACGGGATTTAGGTCTGGACTTTGACTGGACCATGAATATGCTTTGATCTAAACCATTTCATTGTAGCTCTTGTTGTATGTTTAGGGTCATTGCCCAGCTGAAAGGTGAAGCTCCACCACAATCTCAAGTATTTTGCAGCCTCTAAAAGGCTTTCCTCCAGGATTGCCCTGCATTCAGCTCCAGCTATCGTAGCCCAAAAAGTTAAACTTGGTCTCATCTGACCAGAGCACCTTCTTCCACATTTGCTGTATCCCCTACATGCCTTGTGGAAATCAGCAAATGGGACATTTTTTGGCTTGCTTTCAAAAATGGCTTTCTTCTTGCCACTCTTCCATAAAGGACAGATTTGTGGAGTACACAACTGATAGTTGTCCTGTGGACAAATTCTTGCATCTGAGCTGTGGATCTCTGCAGCTCCTCCAGAGTGACCATGGGCCTCTTGGCTGCTTCTCTATTTAATGCTCTGCTTGCCTGGACTGTCAGTCTTGGAAGGTTTGCAGTTGTGCCATATTTCTTCCATTTCAAAATGATTTATTGAACAGTACTCCATGAGATGTTCATAGCATTTTTATAACCTAGCTCTGCTTTACACTTCTCTATAACTTTATCCCTGACCTGTCTGGTGTTCCTTGGTTTTTATGATGCTGTTTGATCACTAACATTCTCCAACAAACCTCAGAGTCCTTCCCACAACAGCTATAGTTATACAGAGAATAAACTACACACAGGTGGACTCTAAATCTGAATACCCCAGCAAGTAATGAGGGGGCATATCTTAAAGGCCATGTTCGGAGCATAGCCAACATCTAAACGATAGGCCCCCTTCACCCATTATATTCCCTATAATTCCTGAAATTAATGTGAAATTAATGTGAATTCTTTTTCAAGCCACTGATCAACCATCCTGAAGGTGCTTTTCAGTCAAATATGGTTGTCAGTTGCTTTTAGGGCAATCCATTGAGCAGTGGTCAATCAAAGTTTTCTTGGTCTTCCAAATCTCAACTCTTCCTCCACTATTCCTGTTAACTGCCATTTCTTAACTCCATTAGCAACTGAAAATACAATCAACTAGTTGATACTCCCAAAGCAGGAGAAGGTTTCAGTGTGCTTCAGGAATTTAAATGTTCAGAGTTCTAGAGGAGCCAATGGCTGTTGATTGTTGTGGCAAGGTTTGAGGAGTCTGGGTATTTAAAGCCTCTGGAATATGGAATACTTGGCTTTTCCTAATTACGACTGTGACCAAGCCATAGCCCTTACAAACCTTTAAGGCCTGAGATTTTTGGTAAAAGTTATCAGAGAGCTCAGTACACAAGTTAGTTAACTGTTTGCATTAAATTCTTGACCATACTTTCATACCATTTCAGATTAACCTGCATTTAAATGACTGCCATTCCATTTTCATGGGCATTCCTGCAAAAAAAGCTGCAAATGGATTTCTCATTCAAAATTCAGACTCTGTGAGTCCTTACTCATACCAAGCGCTCAGCATGCATCATTCTCCTACTCCATCAATTACACTGGCTTCAAAGCCTGACCTTGCCCTTCCCTAACTCTCTTGAGCTTCTGCAATCACACACCTTATCTCACACATAACTGTAGGCCCCTAATATCAGGCTGGTATTAAAGGGTTGTAGGTCATTTAATGCTGTGGAGTTCCATGTCTCAGCACCTCCATGACTGTTCTTCCAACTCTCTATATTGAGACTCGTGAACCTAGTTTAACACCCAACACTTTGACCTCTTTTCCTGCTAGTCTCTCCAACTGCCAAAATTGGGATGGATGTGAACTCTCCACATTATACACTGACCCGTCATAAAATAATGACCCCCTCCTTGTTTCTACACTCCCAATCAATTTAAGCAAACTCCTCTTGCCATACAGGAGACCTTTGTAGTTGTAGAATTATAGACAGTAGTCCATCGGTTTCTCTACATACTTTGTTAGCTTCCTTTAACCCTGCTCTTCAATGGTCAGGACCCCACAGGACCACCACAGAGCAGCTATTATTTGAGTGACACTGACACGGTGGTGGTGTGTTAGTGTGTGTTGCTCTGGTATGAGTGGATCACAGCAGGGCTGCAGGAGCTTTTAAAAACTGTCCAACTGCCATGTTGGGGCTAGACGGGATATAGCCCTTCAGCACTGATCTGTGGAGAAGTGGAACTATGTTCACTGGAACGATGGTGATTTAGTCAATATTTTGGAATTTGAGATGAGTTGGGGGGAGGGTTCGAATAAAATTCCTGTTACTGAATGCAATCAAATCCTCACAGCAATGCTCCAAAATCTATTTAGACAAATTTCTTTAGACAATAGACAGTAAAAGCAGGATATCAGTAGACAGTATCCAAAAGCAAGATAAACTCTTTTTAATACCCTTAATTTCAGAAAAACAATGAATGACCAGATGTCCCAATACTTTTGTAAGATTGGAAACCCTTTCCATAGAATAACGAATCCTGGATCCCTAAAGAACCTGATTCCATTTCATTTTCCCCCAAATCTTGTTTTATTTTTTTTTCTAAAATTCAGATTTTTTTTCATATAACTCGTGTGTCCTTAATTTCCCTGAAGGAACCCTCCAAAGGTATCAATAAAGTTCTATTCTATTCTATTCTATTCTAGTGTAGGCTACATGGTATGTGAGAGAGTGAGGTTTGAGCCACAGCAACAACAGAATAAAAAGTCAGAGCACAGTGTTAAAGGAGAGAACTGCAGGAGAATAAGCTTTCCTCAAAAGACAGCTTTCTCATCTTCTTTCTACCTTCTACACACTTTTCTCTCTCTGTCTCTCTCTCTGTCTCTCTCTGTCTCTCTCTGTCTCTCTCTGTCTCTCTCTGTCTCTCTCTGTCTCTCTCTGTCTCTCTCTGTCTCTCTCTGTCTCTCTCTCTTGCAGTGATCATCTAACAGCTTCAAAATGTAATAATTACGACAAGCATGCACAATTACGCTCTCTCTCTCTCTCTCTCTCTCTCTCTCTCTCTCTTTCAGGGTACAAGTAAAAAGCTTCCTGCTGCATCCTCCCTACAAAACGAGCCCGCTGCAGAATATGCTCCCTGCACACACGGTCATAAATGCAAACAAACATTATTGCAGTAAAAAGAAACATGAACTGCTTATTTTTCAAATGATACATTTACATGTGAGGAATGCACAGTTTTAACTGTCAGCAAGTTCCAGAAGTCTCCTGGATGCCCCCAGCCATCTCACGGATTTGCTGAAATCCAGCAGCAGCTGCAGACCTGATTTAACTTAAAGGTGTCCTAGAATGTCAAACTGTATGTTTGTTGAATATATTTTCACACAGCCAAGCCACTTATGTACATGTCTCATCTATGTGTATTTATATATAAACACACACACACACACGCACACACGCACACACGCACACACACATAAATACACATAGTTGAGACTGTCATGTGCCATTTACTGAGGAGTGGTGTCCTTCTGGCCACTCTACCATAGATGCCAGATTGGTGGAGTGCTATACAAATGATTGTCCTTCTGGAAGCTTCTCCTCTCTCAACAAAGCAATATTGGAGCTCTGTCACAGTGACCATTAGACTCTTGGTAACCTCCATGACCAAGGTCATCCTACCATGGTCACTCAGTTTGTCTGTGTGTCCAGTTCTATGAAGAGTCTTGGTGGTTCCAAACTTCTTCCATTTACGCATGATGGAGGTCACTGTACACACTGGGACCTTCAATGCAGCTTCCCCTGGTATGTGTTTCAATACAATCCTGTCTCAGATAATTCATGGCTTGGTTTGTGCTCTGACATGCACTGTCTCCTATGGGACCTATAAGCAGGTGTTTCTTTCCAAATCATATCCAATCAACTGAATTTACCACAGGTGTCCAATAAAGCTGTAGAAACATCTGGAGGATGATCAGTGGAAACAAGCTGCATCTGAGCTCAATTTAGAGTGTTATGGCAAAGACTGTGAAGTCTTTGCTTATGTATGTATAATGTACCTTATATTTTTGTGTTTTTACTTTTAATAAATTTAAAAACATTCAAATAAACACACTTTGTCATCATGGGTTTTTGTGTGGAATTTTAAGGAACAAAAAAATTATTTAGCTCATTCTGAAATAAGGCTGGAACATAAAATGTGCAAACAGTGAAGACTTTCCAGATGCACTATATATGTGTGTGTATATACATATTTGCACACACAGACACACACACCTGTATTTCACTTTCTCTGTGTTCTCTGTCCCTGTCTCTAACTCCCACACCCCTGTCACTGTCCCTTCTAGCCTTCGTTTCTCCCGGTGTCTATCTCACCCATACACACAGTTACTTATAATTATGCCTGCTCACGGACACACATCCCACTCTTTTTATGCTCTTTCGGGGCCTGGAGTGGGTTAGCTGGTCTCTAGGCGGATGAGTTGGGCTCAACACACACACACACACACACACACACACACACAGAGTTGAGCTGTAGTACCTTGGCCTCAATGACAGCCTCAGTACACGCCTGCAGCATGCTGAGGTGATGTGCAAAGACCAGGAACTTCAGCTGCTCCGTCTCCAGCATCATCTTTATGTAGTCCTTCACTGCTCCTGCCTAGGGAGGGAGGGAGGGAGGGAGAATGAGAGATATTAGCACTGCCTCACATGGTTTCGTCCTGCATTAATGATCATACTGTGCTGTAGTTATTATACTGTAATTTAGTATCGCAGGGCAGTTTCTTGTTTAAATGCCCTACATCTAGGTTCTCTCTGCATTTCAACAGTGTCTTAAACATAACTGGCCAACATCATCCTTGCACCTTGCAGGACCCTGAGGAGCCCGTTTTTCCTCAGAAATGCTCTTGGCTAGGTTACCCTCCGTATGTTAATTACCCAGCTAAACAAACTGTATAATGCAGCCTGTTTTGTGAAGGTTACAGTGCCTTATAAAAGTATTCATACTTCTTGAACTTTTTTCCACATTTGTTCACATTCCTGAAATGTAAATTATTGGTGTTTTACTGGGACCAACACAAAGTAGCAACTCATTGAAAAAATACATAGTTGTCATGTTTTTATATATAAAAACATATAGTATATAAAAAAAGTGTGACCAGCTGCCTTCAGAAGTAGCCTAATTAGTAAGCAGAGTCCACCTGTGTGTAATTTATTCTCAGTATTACTACAGTTTTTCTGTGAAGGTCTCAGAGGTTGGTCAGAGAAGATTAGTGATCCAACAGTATCATGAAAACCAAGGGACACACCAGACAGATCATAGGTAAAGCTATGGAGATGTATAAGCAGGCTGAGGTTATGAAAAAACATAGCCCAAGCTATGAACATCTCACAGAGCAGTATTCAATCAATCATCTGAAAATGGCACAACTGCAAACCTACCAAGACATGGCCGTCCACCTAAACTGAGATCCCAGGCAAGGAGAGCACTAATTATTGAAGCAGCCAAGATGCCCATGGTCACTTTAGAGGAGCTGCAGAGATCCACAGCTCAGGCGGGAGAATCTGTCCAGAGGACAGACTATCAGTTTTGTACTCTACAAATGTGGCCTTTATGTAAAAGTGCCAAGAAGAAAAACATTTTGAAAGGAAGCATAAAGCCATGTAGGGGACACAGCAAACATGTGGAGGGAGCTGCTCTGGTCAGATAAGACCAAGTTGAAAGTATTGGCCTAAATGCAGAATGCTATGTGTGTCAGAAAACTAACTCCACAAATCATCCTGAACACACCATGCCCACCGTGAAACATGGTGGTGGCAGCTCTGTTCACCTGCTTGATTTCCATGTCTTTAGAACACTGCACAGGTGGGAATCTCAGGTCCAGCAAGTCAAGATCCACCCCAGGATTTTGCTCTGTGGCAGTTCAGCCCATCAAGCTATTATTAACTAAACAAACTCAAGGTGGAGGAAGAGCTGTTATTATTCTACAAATGACCAAACCTAATATGAAAGTGGTGGTCCCGGATTACCCAGAGGTGGATATCCCAGGCCCAGGCAGTTGGGACAGAATCCTGAAAAAAAAAAAAGGTCCCAAAGTCCTGATGGGATAGGGATTTTTATCCACTATACACTTGCATATCCCTTCTAATTATGTGGAATTTGTCTTACTGCTTTGCTCTTTTGAGCTCTTCCCACAGATTTTCAATAATGTTTAGGTGAACAAATTGAGAGGGCCATAGCAGAACCTTCAGCATGTGCCTCTTCAGGTACTCCTTTGTGGGTTTGCAGAGGCATGTCTAGTATCCTGCTGTAGCAATCTTCTTTTCATCTTCAGCTTCTGAAGATTCAGAATTCAAGGGAATCCCTTCATCCCTCTACAATTGCAATGTGGCTACTTCCACTGGCTGCACCTTTGCATTTAACAGTTGGAAAGGTTGTCTCTTCATGACATTCCTGTAGAGTAAATTGCAGTCAAAAAATCTATTTATCATGTTTCCAGCACTGATGAGGCATTGTTTGTAAGGGAATAAAAGCACATCAAAGCAAAACTCCTCCACCCTCACATTCCTGAAAGTCCTTAAATTAAACATTAAACTGTCCAAGTATTACAGGACTTGATTATCCACTGGTCGTGAATGATTCGTCAATCCTGTGAATGGCCTGTATCATTAACAGTGGTCGTTAGCGAGCTGCGAGGAGGAAGCCTCTTCCTCTCCCCGCTTTCAAAGCGCTGTTCCACTTCTGTTATTACAGCCTAGTTTTGCCGTTTTCACATCTTTTAATTGGTATCCAAAACTGCTCCCTGTGAAGCGGCATTAACTCTTTTTCAGTGTGCCGAGTGTGTGTGTGTGTGTGTGTGTGTGTGTGTGTGTGTGTGTGTGTGTGTGTTTGAGAGGCTCAGTCTCAAGATAATTGGGAGCAGATGCTGTTGGGGTAAAAATACCAATGCTTGGCTCACTCTAAGCTGGCCAGGAACTTACACTTCAGGAAAAAAGTGACATGCTTTCTGACACAGTCTTGATACTGCAGGGCCGCTCCATCGCATTTCATTCCTCCAGCATCCTGCCATGTGTTCCAGCAGTCTGTGTGTGTGTGTGTGTGTGTGTGTGTGTGTGTGTGTGTGTGTGTGTGTGTGTGTGTGTGTGAGTGTGAGTGTGAGTGTGAGTGTGAGCGCGAGAGAGAGAGAGAAAAGTGAGTGGGCCAGATATGAAAGGAGACGACACTCTAGGCAGAGAGCAAATGAAAAAGTGGGAATAAATCAATAAAAGCGATTAAATGTGATGAACAAGACATCGTGAGACCAATAGGGACAACGGCATGCTCACACAGAGAAAAGTACACCCACCAGACTACACACCAGGCTTTAGAAGTAATGACCTAATTCTCCTTCCATGAGTGTATTTATAATTTAATGCTGTTTTGAAGCTGTTAGAAGGCAGCATGTCGGATGATGTGTTTTGAGATTTTGAGAGCTTTCCCTGCAACTTGGGTCACTGTCATTGCTGGTGGACAATGTGTCCCTTCCTAGCCATGGCACATATAGTTGGCTCACTCTGCTCCTCCTATCGTACAGGAGCACTTTGTAGTCCTATAATTATACATTGTAGTCCATCTGTTTCTCTGCATACTATGTTAACCTTCGGTTCTTCAATGGTCAGAAGCATAAAACCCTGTTAAACTCCTCATACTGCTGGACTAAGGACATTCGACCAACCAGAAATATCCAGCCAACAGCCTCTGGACAGCATCCTGTAAGCAGTGATGAAGAACAAAGGGATGATCAACACAAACTGAGCAGAAACAGATGAGTTTACATCTACAAGGTGGAGCAGCAACTGGGCAGGAGTGTCTAATAAAGTAGGCAGTGAGTGGACAAAGTGTTTAAAAGCTCCAGAGGGCCTGCTGTGTCTGACACATACCATAGCAACACACACTAATACACCACCACCATGTCAGTGTCAACTACAGAGAATGTTATAGTTGATCAGTCCATTTGTACAGGATAATCTGCTTGTATAATTTCCACAAATGACCCCTAGAATTAAAATGTCACAGCCTGGACATTCTCACCATTGATGAATCTAAAATTAAATAGGTTCAAACGGACAAAAAACGCAGGGCTTAAAAGTAGTAATAGGATGAAAAAGAGCTCATCCTAGGAGAGGTACTTTAAGATACAGTGTTTCTGATCTCTTTCTAATTAAACCTCCATCATCAAGTTTGTAGATTATCAGTAAGAAGAGTCACTGTCTATTAATACATTACTGTAAGGTTGATTGGAACAAGACTACTGTTACCAAGGGAGCTCCAGGTTCAGCAACAGACAGATGGCAATCACTTAGCGGACTTGTCAAAACTTGCTTCTCATTTTAACTTTAACGTATTTAAACATGCGGACGTTCACTTTCATTTGAACTGTACTGACAGAAATAAACAAAAAAACTGATAAAATGTCATTTCCTGGTCAGGAAAAAGCTGGCATTTCCTCCTTTGGCTGATACAATGACAGTTTTTGATAGACTGACATCGACTGGAATAAATATTTTCCCACTTCTCCATGAAGAATTCTTTCAGGTTATGTGATGTTTCATAAAGATTATAAAGATTCCACAGTGATTTCTATAATGGAGAGCTCTCCAGGGCCTTCTGCAGCAAAGCAGCCCCAAACCATGACCCATGCACCACCATGCTTCACACTTGGTATGAGGTTCTTGCACTCAAATATTGTGCTTGATTGGCACTAAACACATCTTCGTTTACTGTGTCCAAATAAATTGTTGGATTCAACTATTCAAAGCACATTGTTCCAGAAGTCCTGCTCTTTGTCCAGATGTTGTTTTTTAGTCTAAGTCTGATGGCTTTTTGACAACAAGGGTTTCCTCCTTGCACACCTCCCATGAAAATCCAATTTGTTTGGTCTCATTCTGACAGTAGATGCAGCACTTCGACATCAGCTGTGACAAGAGCTACCTATAGGTCTACTGATGGTCACATCCTGCAATCTGCTCTTGGGCTGAACTTGTTCAAATGCATAAACATTCTTCACTTTCCACAAAATTCCTGGCAGAGGAATTGCTGATTTTTTGAAGACAAAGAATGTTGGAGATGGAGCTGCCGGGCAGAAGGAGAAGAGGAAGACCTCAGAGAAGGTTTATGGATGCAGTGAATGTGGACATGGAGATAGTTGGTGTAACAGTAGAGGAGGCAGGGGATAGGGCACGATGGAGGCAGATGATCCGCTGTGGCGACCCCTAAAGGGAGCAGAGAGCTCTTTGGATCATGCCATGAGGATACCACTCAAAAAGCAACATCAACTAATGTCAATCAAAAGAAAACCATACTAATGTCTAAAGTCGGGAGAGGCGTCCATTGTGTGAAACTCAGCCCCCTATTTTCTCCAAACATTCCTTTCTTTACTGCAGCCAAAAAGTTCGATTTAAACTTCATCAGTACACAGGAATTTTATTATTACTTTATAGTGAAAAGGAGCCTTAAAATGCACCTTAAATTAATACAATGCTACATCCCACAACTCAAACGAGTGCAAAAAGGGCTCAGAGTATCTCAACAGTAGGATGTACGACTACGATCCGAGGATGTAATGCTGGTTGCCATCAACTGCCGGAGTCGAGAGGTGTGCAAAGAGCGTTCCATTACATTGCACATGTCTAACAATCCTGTCTAGCTTACGGTTACATTTAAAATAAACATTTGTTTATTCTAGCCTTCTCTCTTCTCTCCCAGTCATGTCTTTTTACATTTCTCTCCCTCATTTCAGGTGTGCAGAGATGGGAAGATTGGGTTGGGACATCAGGTCTCCATACCCTGCATCCATCACTCCAAATTAGCTTTGCACTGAAGTTTCATGGCTAATGTTGGTAACAAGTCATAGAAGCTTATGCACATAAATCAGTGCTGTGCAAAACTGCAAGCCTAAAGTCCTCTGACTGCATGGTTTTTCACACTGATACAGTGTAATCTACACAGCTGACCAGACCTCAATATGTTAACACTGATTTTTGCAAAGTAATACACTCGCAGCTATTTTTAGTTTGCCAAACAATTCCTTTATATAAAAAAAAAAGTGTAAAAATGAGAGAGGCGGGGGGTTCAGAGGAACTGAAAAGGTCGCTGTTATGGCCGCTGTAGTTACTGCTCCAACCTCCTGTGGCTCGTTCCCATGGCAATGCCATCACCTCTCAGAAGGAGAACAGAAGGGCTGGTTGCCATGGTGGTCATCAGGGGTCGACGACATTGTGTGCATTGTGTGTGTGTGTGTGTGTGTGTGTGTGTGTGTGTGCGCGTGTGTGTACGCGTGTGTGTACATGTGCTTGAGTGAATTGCACTGAAATATAACTCAAACTTGTAAGTCTGTATGTTAAATAGCAAACATTTATTCAATAGTGTCTCTCAGTAAGGTGCCAGGTATACCCCAACCTGCCAGATGTCATGCCAGAGATGTGGAGTTTCTAATTGTATTTCTAAAGCAAGCTTCAGAGCGTTGTCCTGTTGGAATATTGTATTGTGCTGTCAAAGTTCCTGTAATGAAGAGCAAAGCTTTGGTATTATACAAAATTTGCCCCACACTCTTTTGGAGGTGTGATGCCTGACAACAATCCATTGATCTCGGCGCTGACCACAGTGCCTCAACACACAGATTTGTTGGTCTCTGCAAAGAGTCAAACCATCAAAGAGTCCACATCACTGAAGATGACCCACTGCCAGTTGTGATAGTCTGGCACTACACGAAGCAATCGGTTGACTGGGTGTAACTAATTTTTTAAATTCCTAGTTAATGATGACCCAGCGGCCTGAACTGATTAGGTCCTAACCTCAAGCTCTTCTGCCCCATCTGAGAAGGACCCCAAGCTCCCCTGATACATCTTTACATTGGCATTTCATCTTCTGGCTACTGGACCTGGACTAGTTTCCCACCCTGCCATGGACTTGTTGCTCACCCACCATCACCAACTGTAGAAATCTACTGTTACTATTATGTCCAGCAGTAAACTAACATTACTTCAGTAAACTCGAGTAACAGAACAGAGGTGTGGGGGTCCAGTGTCCCCCAACTGTGTATAAGTAGTTTGACCAGAGGAGGATGGGTCCTCCCCTTGTGAGCCTGGTTGCTCCCAACGTTTCTTCCTCCAGCTCTGAGGGAGTTTTTCTTGCCACTGTCGCCATTTGTCTTGCTCACTAAGGGATCTGTCACTTATCCTTTGTTCCTGTGTTAACCTTTTTATTTCTTGACATCTGTGAAGCTGTGATCCTGAGATACTGTATGTTTGCTTCATGAACTTTGTGAAGACTACGTGAGCTCTAATCTGAGGTGCAGTTGTCTCGCAATAATCCCTCACATATGAATATTCTCACTCAGCTCCTGCAGATTGTGTGGTACGGGGTGAAGTGTTCATAGTGGCCACGGCAAAGTATCTGAGATCACAGGTGACGTGGAGGGAGCATCAACATGTGAAGTGAATGCCGCCATGACACATTTCGATACGCCACAGGTCCCATGTCTTTTCCAAGCATGGCTTTCTGAGCACATGCATACGTGCTTCGCCAGAGCAGTGACTTTGCCCAAGCTCTTGGACGGGTAGCAGCACTGGCGAAGTAGGTGGTGGATGTAGTGTACCCTCTGGGATGCACCGGGGCATTGCAAGGATCAGTGGTGACTTCAACACGTCCTCCAGATTAGGTGGTGGTGCTGGCAGAGCTGAGAGAACCAGTGGTAACGTTGGTCCAGTGGTGTTGATGTCTGTGTGTGTGTGTGTGTGTGTGTGTGTGTGTGTGTGTGTGTGTGTGTGTGTGTGTGTGCGGGCACATAGGGCTGCTGCTTTTAATATGAACAATATGAATATTATTTCATCTGTCCACTGGGAGAAAAATAAACTTAATAAAGTTGAACTTTAAAATCTCTTACATAATAAGCACCCATTTAAAAAGTTCATCATTTTATATTAATGTGACACGGTAACAAAAACAAGATGTTTATGGAATAATCATGTGTTTCATTGTTACTTGGCAACCAAAACTAGACTGTTTGAAAAAAGAACTGTTTATTGCAATTGTGTTTAATACTGAAAGTATTTTTTTTACTTATCAGCATCTTATTCTTCGGTGTTCTGTAAGAACAATAAGCCTCTTGAGCAAACTTTGTAACATGAAGGCTGTTTTACATGCACATTTTATGGTTTGTTAAAGAGTCTCCTAAGAGACGTTGAGACAAATATTTCTCCAAGGTTTGATTCTAATGTCAGGGGTTCAAGAGAGCATAAGAAACCCCAAATGACATGAATGCACTGCAGAAAAGCCTGTCAGTGTGGAAGTGTGGAAGACTGACTGCCCTCCCATTACTGGACTTCTGAGTATCTTTAAATCAGCACTGCTGGTGCAATATGCCCGTTAGCAAACCTCAGAAAAACAACATATTGTGTACCATATTGGCCTTTGCAATGCTGACATCATAGAGGGCTGTCATATGCAAATGAGCCCAAAAGCTGTTTTCTTTTACACCGTGCTGAGCTTGCTGACCAATCACAGTTTCAGCTGAATGTTCCTGTGTGTTAATGGAACAAACACACACATACACACACACACACACACAGAGTACCTTGGCTATTGCCGTCTGTTTGTACATCTCTGTGATGAGACCCATCACCTCAGTAAAGGGGTTCTCACTGTCCGACCTTCCTGAGTTCAGTGAACGCATCAGCCTTTCCCACTTCTCAAAAGTCGCACTGGCTTCCTGAGAGAGAGAGAGAGAGAGAGAGAGAGAGAGAGATAGAGAGAGAGAGAGAGAGAGAGAGAGAAAGAGAGAGAGGGGGGGGTGTTAAGTGATGTTCTGTGCTCTCCTATTGTTCTGCACTTTTTCCATGGTAAGGGCAGAACAATTAATGATGAAGCTAAATCTGTCCTACTTTCCTACATCAGAGAAGGAAAGAAAGAAAGAAAGAAAGAAGGAAAGAAGGAAAGAAGGAAAGAGGCAGCAAGAAAGAAAGAGGCAACAAGAAAGAAAGAAAGAGGCAGCAAGAGAGAGAGAGGGGGGGGGGGGGGGGAAGGGAGAGAAATGGGGGTGGAAGCGTAGAGGTCCCTGATGTTGCTGAACATCAGCTCCCTCTCTGTGGGTCATGTGACCTGCCCAATTATAGCGCTGCACTGACAGCAGCAAGGGAATATGGAAACACACGGCACCAGTGCAATAAATCACACTCATACACTCTCACACACACATGCGCGCGCACACACACACACACACACACAGTGTCTGTATATTACTCTAGCTAAACACTGCCAAGCCTGCACCTGAACCAAACCCTAACCTTAACTCCAGAAACCAACAGCAACATCTTTGGTCTTTTTCTGATTTCCAAAGAAGGAATTTTCATTTCCGGACACCAAGAAAGCATCCTTATAGCTTTCCTATTATTTCCCCAAATGAAAGTAATAAAGCTTGTGTATGTAGCACTGAAACACGTGCCCTTTTCTTTTAACCCAAACTCTACTAGAACATACAGAAGACTGTAGATTCCTTCAACTCAACCAAACATGGAATTCTTTGGAATCTTCTTATAGAATCCTCTAAACATCTCTCTGGCGTTTGTAGGCAAAATGCCTCTGGCTTGTCGAGATGTAGTTTAGATGTAGCTTTTAATGACTTTTCCATGAACATCATGTTGGTGCAGGCAATGCTGCACAGTAGAATGGTGCACCACACCCCTCTGTCAGCGAAATCCACCCTTTTTAAAGGATTCCTCTGCTTTGTAGCATCAATTAGCATCCATTCCTTTAGTTAATCTCATGTTTACTGATATGACTAACCTGCCCCAGTGACTGAAATCAAGGTCTGATGATGAGTTCTGGGACATTGCAGCTTTAATTTATACTCAGTTCTCAAAGAACAGTATTTTAATTAAAAACGTACATGATAAGATTGGTGGAGACAGTGGTTCCTGACCACTAGACAGCAGTGTTGCAGTGGCATCAGATTCCACTGTCCTGAATGAATACAACTCTCTTACTACGTTTTCTTTCAGATGATGTTTCTACCCCATGTGATTCCAGGCCTTTTATTGACATTTTAAGGCTAAAATCCCAATATAACATAATTGTCTAACTGGTATAGGGCCATCGACTGGTGATCAACTTTCAGCAAACAATCCAGCATCTAAAACTGCTAATACCACATGGATAAATACCTAAAACACTAAATCCAGGGTTACGACCTCATGACCACGACTGCTCAAATTTCAGTATATGAGTCCTGAGGCCTTTATCATATCATGGTCAAATTTGTACAAATATCAAAATTCAGTTTTTAGATCTGAAATGAATTCATATTACAGTGGCCCAGGAAGTTCTGAAGATAACAATATCTGGCATAGTTGACTGTCTCCTTGTAATATATCAAAATATATCAATGACCGTGACCTCTGTACTGTGATAAATACCGTCTCACAAGATTCTTGTCAATACACAGCTATAATAAATACCATATTTTGTAAAAAAGCCTATAAATGTTGATCTGACATTTTTGTTTTATGACCAGGTCCTGACCAATATTATTATAGAGTCCTTGCTGCTCTAATTCTGAATACTATATAGCTGTTGATCTGTATTTATTCCAATATTATAATCCTTTTAAAACACGCAATAGTACTAAACACACTGTTGAGGGAGAGTTTTAAACCAATTCTGGGGATTACTGGGAATCACTTTTGCATGACACACACACACACACACACACACACACACACACACACACACACTTCATGTCAGGTTGATAATACAGGCTTGTATGCAGTTGAAGGCAACCAGCTGAAGCAGTATGTGAAGGGGTGTGTGTGTGTGTGTGTGTGTGTGTGTGTGACGAAGAATATATAAGTATGTACGTGCTTATATAAGTGTGAGCATGTACACATGGGAATGTGCGCAGCAGGTGATTTATGAGGATCAGCAGCAGGTAAGGCTGTATTACTGGTATCTGGCACACGCGCACGCACACACGCGCACATGCACACACACACAGATGGGAGTAGAGATGCTTCAAGGTGTGGGGGGTTAAAAGCAAGCAAAATGGAGATGAAAGAATGCGAGTATGTATGAGAGAATGAGTGATGAGGATGAGTGAGAAAACCTGGAGAACATTACCAATAGATTTGGCAGCATTAAACACCTCAAATCCCCTTTTCGGTCATCTCAGTGCTGAGCATCATGACAGAGTTCCATACAGAAGCGTGAAAAGTTTGGCCACCCCTGGTCAAAATGACAGTTACTATGAACAGTTGAAGATGAAATGATAAAACAGTTTAATCAATAGCAGGGTATTTATTTGGTTTTGTATCATTTTAGAGTGAAAAAAGGAAAGGAGTATCTTGCAAAGGTGTGGGAACCCTCTGAGATTTAAGAGCTCGGATAACTCTGACTGAGATCTCAGACCTTAATTAGCCTGCCGGGGTTCTTCTAAGCAGTTGCCTAGCACTCTGTAAGTGAAAATGGTTGTGGCTCACAAAGCAGTGGAGATAAAGATAAAGGCCTGATAGACCAGGAAAAATATCAGCCACAGACACTTGTAGGATTATTAGAAAGGCAAATCAGAACCCCTGCTTGAGTGCAAAATGATTTAGTAGAAGATTTAGTGGATTCTGTTGTCGTGGTACATTGTTCTAGTGTACAGGGACACCAAATTCACCAGAAGAAAACCTCTCCTGCATCCTCACCACAAAATTCAGCATCAGTAGTTTGCAAAAGAACATCTGAACAAGTCTGATGCATTTTTTCGGAACAAGTCTTGTGGACCGATGAGGTTAAAATAGAACTCTGTAGCTGCATTGAGCAAAAGGTATGTTTGGAGAAAAAGAATTTCAAAAAATGATCATCTCTCCAACCATTATGAAAGGGGGTGGATCAAACATACTTTGAAGTTGCATTGAAGCAAATAGTACAGGGAACATTTCATGGGCAGACATTAGTATGGACTGAATGAAATTCCAGCAAATGGAAGCAAACTGGTCGCGCTAGTAAGTACTAATCATGCAGGGGGCACAAAGATTTGCTTCGGGGTAATTTTCCTTTTGTAATTTTGAAAAAAAAAAAAATTAAACTTTAAATTTATGCTTTTGGAAGCTCATTTCAACTTCACCTTGCTTAACCACTTACAGTAACAGTCATTGTGACCATTATGAATAAACGTTTGCATGCAATCGTTGAATCGTTTGTCCCACTGGGCTTTAACTCTGGTAATGCCAGGCATCAGTGGCCGGAAGTCCCACAGAGCACAACTGGCCTCACTCTGTCTGTGAGGGCAAGACTGCGCCCCCCTTCTCCCAATAACTCAGCTTGATGCACTGTAGTTTCAGAAATGGAAACCTATCAATCAGAGCAGAGCTCGTCATTTTCTTTGTGAGTAAAATCCTTCAGAGGTTTCATTTTGACGAGAAATAATGTAAACAGGTTCATAAAACCGCATCTGAGCATTTACACCCAATTAAACTGACATACGATTTATACATCAAAGCATTTAAATCCTCAAAAATGGCATTCTATGGTATCTTTAAGACCACCTTCAGGGGTAGAGAGAGGGTTTCATGTGATGCTAGCTTTACCATTTAATCCAGCTCTAAAAGGCAACAGCCAAGCCTAGTTTTGCCGGACCACTATTGGCTGCATATATTCATAAACAGCATTTCAATAATGGGGGCATTGGAACCTTTCATATAAAAAGGTGCTGTGGCATAAAATATTACATCCATTATGCATCATGTGCCATTTCATGTGACCCATTTCGTGTGTATTAAGAAGGACTCAAGCCTTGCCCTCCGAGGCTTGAGATGTAGAGCACATATTTAAATAAGAGACCATATACAGGTTTTCAGATTAGAAGAACCCAAGCCCTCATGAACATGGCGTGTGACTCATGGGAATTTTTTTATTTTTTATTTTTTTCTATATAGGATCTGGGAGACCTACATGAACCACAGAGAGGGAGAACTGATTGTCCATCACACACCAATAATACTCCATACTCCACAGTTTTCCAATAACCAGGATTGCAGACATTCAGTGAGCAGTGATGCCCTTCATGAGTCATCCTGTTAGTGCCCGCACCACTGGCAGATGGCTGTGTGATGCAGGGCCACATACTGTTACAACAACTGCCCTTAAAACCACATCAACATCACCGGAGTCTGCTGTTGTGAAGTCACTCAGAACGGCAACTGGTTACAGGGTCAACTAATCAATGGTTTGTCACACATTACATGTTCACAAGGTCTGGTGTTATGGTGTGGCGTAGAATTACATACAATGCCAGATCATCCATTATTCTTTGATGGCCGGTCCAATGTTGTGTAAATGAGGTTCACAAGCAGTGGTCCTTGCTTTTTCTTGTGGGCTGTTAATCTTTTTAGTTATTAACAGGTGGGCTGTGAGCTGGAGAAGGTTGAGAACCTCTGGAGTAGAGTGTACTTATAAGCACCTCAGACTCGGTATCAATTCAATAGGAATGATCTAGGAATTTCATTGGCTTGTGTGAGAACATCTGCTGATAAAGTCTTTAAGATTTGTATGTGTGAATGACGCAGAGCCCACCAGTTACTGCTCTGGTAATGCCCCGGTTTGAAGTGTGTGAGGGGCTTTACAGACAGGCATACACTCTCTGCTGCCAGTGCTTTCACCGTATTCATGTAAAATACATGTGAACACACACACACACACACACACACACACACACACACACACACACACACACACACACACACACACACACACACACACACACACACACACTCAGAATAATAGAAAAGGCTGGGAAAAGACAAAGTGCGATTAGAGATGTATTTTCTTCTATGAATAATGTGCTGACAGCTCATCAGAGTTTGAAAAGAGAGGAGGAGGTGGAGAGAGGGAAGACAGGAAAAAAAGTGTGATCATGGACAAGTGAGATAAAATGATAATTAGTGCTAATCGAATACTATTGCCTAGCAACGGCCACAGGGCGGTTACAGAGAGGTAATTAGTGCTATATTTAGGCTGTCTGATTCTGTCTCAGCTCAGATTGGCTGATTGGAGCTTTAGCATACGGGTGTGTGTGACAGAATACAAAAAAATACCAAAAAATACAAAAACATACCCTGGCTGTGAGGTGTAAGCATGTGAGTGTGAGTGTGACAATAAGCTTGCGTGTTAGCATGGAGGTATGCGTGAATATGCAACCGAGTGTATATGTATTAACTGCAGATCTGGGAAGCATTAAATTTTCAGCTACAGGAACATTTTGGCCCCAAAATGGTCTAAAGCTGCACTTGGGCCAAAGACTAAAGGTTACGTTTTAGTACCGTAGGGAAATTTTGTGGGATGTTTTCATAGTTTGATGTACTTTTTTCACCAAAAATGAGAGATTAGGAGATCTTTGACTATTCTTATTTATCTTAATTTGCATTGTAGAAATTAAAGGAATTAAAGGAATATTTGTTTGAATGTGACCATGTTTTAAATCAAATATGTACTTCTTGATTGACACGGATATTTACAATACATTCTTCAAAATACAAAATGAAAATAATAATCTGAATGTCTTTTATTTTTGTTATGTATGTATCGGTATTCTCATGACTTTTATTATGAAATTCGAAGACAGTGTGAGCAAAAAACAATGCAAACGGGCCCTCCTTTCTCATTTTGCTATGTAACTCAATATCTGGATCAGTGGCACCATTAACCCTGCCCCTTCTCACTGATCAGAGTCTGCATGTAGGTGGAGTGGAAGCTCCTTTGGTATTTAAACTGGGCTTTTATGTAGTTTAACATGAGTTGGATTACTCACTGATAATTACACACAATGATGAGCCACAGGGGATGTCTTCTAGTTGGCTATTATATGTGCATCATGTCTGCAGGTTACTCTGATCCTGTGATATGAAGCCTACCCAATGGTACGCAACTGCTTGCAACAGTTTTTATTTTTTGCCTGGGTTACAAAACCATCACAACTAACAGAGGCTGCATAACCTAGTTTATAAAACTAACAAAAACAACTATTAGCTTATTCCAGTTATACCAAATAGTGTTTGCTTGTTGTGTCCTCCGAGTGTGATGTGCAGGTAATAAAGTAAACTTTTATTTCCCAAGGGTTGGTTTTCTCAAATCTTACTGGTAAAAAAATAGCCAGGAATTATATTTTGGAGTAAACTTTTTCCTCAAAGGAGTGGACAATAGAGACAAGATTTGATTAGTGTTATCTTTTAGCACTGACTCCAGTGCCTATGTAGCAGGGCTGGGTTAACATAAATGGTTAGCATGTAAATATAATGAGTTGTTATAATCTAATGTTTTGGGGGTTTCGAAATGTGGATGTTTTATAGGTTTTAGTTACAATAAATTTAGGATGTAAATAGAACAAATAAATGAACCCTTTTGAATATCTGTATTGATTACAAATAAAATGTGGTCCAACAGTTCTCCAAGTTAAAATTACTGACAGTCTAACTAAAGTACATACATAAACCAGGCTGATAAAGGATAGAGAGGGAAACGTACTACTGAGTGAACAGAGAGTGTTGAGAAGATGGAAGGAGTACTTTGAAGAGCTAATGAATGAAGAAAATGAGAGAGAGAGGAGGACAACAGGGGGAGAGATAGTGGATCAGGAAGTGCAGAGAATTAGTAAGGTGGAAGTGAGGGCAGCTTTAAAAAGGATGAAGAATGGAAAGGCAGATGACATGCCTGTGGAGGTATGGAGAGAAGGAAGTGGACTTTTTGACCAGGTTGCTGGTCAAGAGTGATGTGCAGAGCTGCAGTAACTACAGAGGTATAAAGATGATGATCCACAACATGAAGGTATGGGAAAGAGCTGTGGAAGCAAGGCTAAGAGAGGAAAGAGAACCACAGTTTTTGCGTTGAGAGTCTTGGTAGAGAAGTATAGAGAAGGTCAGAAGGAGCTATACGATAGGGTGCCAAGATAGGAACTGTGGTACTGTATGAGGAAGTCAGCTGTGGCTGAAAGGCATGTGAGGGTGGTGCAGGACATGTTTGAGGATAGTGAGACAGTGGTGAGGTGTGCAGATGGAGTGACAAATGGTTTCAAGGTGAAAGTAAGGTTACATCAGGGGTCAGATTTGAGCCCCTTCATGTCTGCAATGGTGATGGACAGGTTGACGGAGATGAAGATGCTGAGATTTTTCGTTGGGAGTGACATGGATGGACAAGATTAGAAATGAGCAGATCAGAGGGACAGTGAAGGTGGAGCAGTTTGGAGATAAAACTAGAGAGGCCAGGTTGAGATGGTCTGGACATGTGTTGAGGAGGTATAGTGGATATATTGGACAAAGAATGTTGGAGATGGAGCTGCCGGGCAGAAGGAGAAGAGGAAGACCTCAGAGAAGGTTTATTGATGTAATGAAGGTGGACATGGGGATAGTTGGTGTAACAGTGGAGGAGGCAGGGGATAGGGCAAGATGGAGGCAGATGATCCGCTGTGGGGCAGCCGAAAGAAGAAGTCGTCTTTTATTAAGCATATTGAGTAAACAGCCATAGTGCAGGCGAGAAAAAGTAAGTGAACTCTATGTTTTGAGTGAAATGACAAAAGGAGATGTGACTGGAAGTGTGGATTTCAAAGATATTTTGTTCACTAAATAAAGGCACACAACACCTGATTATTGACAACTCTGTTCTTCTCAAGAAAGGCTGGTTTGTGTGAACCATGCCTTGAGAAGACAGAGTGGAATTACAATTGCTGATTTACAGAGCATTCACATTTACATTTATGGCATTTGGCTGACGCTCTTATCCAGAGCGACGTATAAGGTTACTCACAGCACAGCACAGTTGCCCAGACTGGGAATGCCCAGTCTCCCACATCGTGCTGTGGCTCACTGGTGGTGTTTGTGTTTATATACACACCTTGCCTGCCTCTTTGGGTAAGTCAAAAGGAATCCTCTGGCGGATTTTGGCTGGCAGCTGTGTGAGGACTTCAGCTTTGAGTCTGCGGATCATAATCTCGCTCAGCCTGTGATGCAGCTCATCTAAATGGGAGGCCCCTCGACAATCCCACTGACGCCTGCTCCCGAAGAACCTGCATGGACAGTACACACAGAGGTCAGCAGAAAAGCACTGAGCTGACTCAAGCCCCTTATGTTCTCAAACTTGTTAGGTTATTAAAATATTGATGCATTCGCAAGCAGACGCTCCCTGTTTATCTCTCCACCAGCCTCCACTTTTCCATGTTCTGTAGGGAATCCCTTCCCACCTGTGTGTACATGTCTGAGAGCTGTCGTCAGAAGTGACTGATCTATTTAAGCTCTAAGTAACCACTGTGAACGTGCATATCTATTTGTGTGTGTCGTAAAGAAGGCTTACATCCAAACACAGACACACACTGCCTCCTTATCTTACAGACACAGCTAGGTACTCTCTATATAACTCAACTGCGCACACCTTCGCAGGCGACTACTTCTCGGTGCTCTCCAAAAAGCAAGACAATTCAGTCATTACAACATGTATTGCAATCAGGTAAGGTTGAGATCACTACAACTCACTGGATGTCATCCAATTTAATGCACATCACCCAAGCTGTATTTCAAACACTGCTCGTCGAGATAATTTGCACCCAGTAATTAGAAAATGAATAAATAATTACCAGTAATCAATTAAAGGGTCTGAAAAGAAACAGCATTATGTTGTACAAGCCTATACATCTCATTCCACTTCTAATTAAAGAGAGGTGTTTACTTGTAGTGAGCATTGCAGTATTTTTTGGCGTAGTCGCTCCAGGTACCAAAGCGCCTTGGGTAGAGAGCATCGATCTGCATAAAGAGCTGAGAGATAGACATGGAGAGATGGAAATAAAGTTGTAAGTTGGAGAGAGAGAGAGAGAGAGAGAGAGAGAGAGAGAGAGAGAGAGGGAGAGAGAGAGAGAGAGATAATACAGTTCAATTTATAAATACATTTGCATGCCATACAGTAAGCAATACAAATGAACATATAAAAATAGACATTACATGCAAAATCAATTTAAAATATAGCCCCAAGCGGCCATTATCAGGATCCAAGCACATATTAGGACAATCAGGCCGAGCACGTCAGTACGTGACCCATTCCTGGAACAGAAGGCACAATAAGTGTATTTCGTGTACATGTACATAAATGCTGAAACATGATTGGTTGATTGCAGCCATGTTTTTTTTTTTTTTTTTTAAACATAACATCAGTCTCAGAAACACCAGTCAAGGATATCAAACAGGAGCACCATGAAATTTTTTATGTCAATCAGACAGACTTTTGGTGGTGTAGGAAGTTTTTGCTTGTTATAGCGCCACCTAGCAATGCAGTACTGCAAAACATTGATAATGGTCTACGGCGCACCATAGGGAGTGCTCATATTACAAAAATCAAAGTTTGCTTGCTGCCTCACAGTCATTTCTGGTATAGATGCCTCACATTTGGTCACTTTGAGCAAAAAATGGCAGAATTAATGGCAATGAAATTTTTGATGCCTCGCCCAGATGGATTAAGATTTTTATTTTTATTAAATTAGCTCAATGTTCAAATTTTTTGAATAATTATTTGTTTGGTTTTGGATTAGTTCTTATAACACCAGACTTAAGACTATCAGAGGGAACCCTCCCAAGGGATCAATAAAGTTCTATCCTATCCTCCAGATGTAAATTTTAGGACTAATAGGAAATGTGTCATTTTCAAATTTGTAGAGCAATAGAAGAAAAGCATGATTTTGCAAAGTTGTCCGGCTCATTATAGTGCACTAGCTGATGCATGTGTATCACCAAAAAGATACAAGAGATATGCACGTTTAAGTATTCAGCCACTGTTTTAGCACTACCTAGCAATGGAGTACAACTTTGTCTAGGACCCCCATAGGAGACATGGATAAGAAGTTTTGGAGCAACTGGACAAAGCATTTCTTAGAGCTGTAAATATGTAATTTTTGCTCCACCAATATTTTTGGGTGGGGTCAGAGTGGTAAACAATATTGAAATTCCAATTTCTTTTATAATTATTAAAGTTCAGGTTCATTTGACACAAAATGTCTACAGATTGGGCACAAACTAGAGACTAGAATAAAGTGTTTTTTTGTACGGCATGAGGCAAGTAATTTTGTATCAATGTCATATGGGGTGGGAGTAGTGGAAGAAGAAAATCCTAACAAAAACAATAACGTTCCAGCACCTTTGGCACTTAGGCCTCTATAAATAAAATGATATGCATTTCCTGAAGGAAAACCAGCAACAAATGAAAAAATAAATATTGAAAATTAGAGACATTTAATACAGACAAGAAGCAATGAATAAATAAAATAAATAAATAAAAATAAATAAACAAACACCGCTGTTATTATTATAAACCCTAGAGGAGCAGGTGTCTCCAAACGTATGGATGTATAGTACACAACAATCAGCAATAACATTATGAACATCACTGTTTCTAGACTTACTGTTATTTTATCAGCTCCACTGACCACACAGGGGCTGAACATACAATACATTCACACTGTAGTCCATCCGTTTCTCTGCATACTTTATTATCCTGGTCTTCAACAATCAGGACCACTGACCATGTGGGTGGTGGGTCATTCTCAGCACTGCAGTGATACTGACATGGTATTGGTGTGTTAGTTTGTGTTGGGAGTGGATCTGACACAGCAGTGCTGCTGGCATGTTTAAACCCCTCAGTGTCACTGCTGTACTGAGAACAGTCCACCAACCAGAAACATCCAGTGAAGGATGAAGGATGATCAACTCAACCTGTGCAGAAACCGATGGTGGTGGACCACCTAGGTAGGTGAGTCTCATAGAGTGGACACTGAGTGGATACAATGTTTAAACACTACAGCAGCACTGCTGTGTCTGATGCATTCATGCATTCAACACATTCCATCACACCACCATGTCAGTGTTACTGCAGTGCTGAAAATGACCCATCACCTGCATAACCGCTGCTCTGTGGTGGTCCCGTGGGGTCCTGACCATTGAAGATCAGAGTGCAAGGAGGAGAAGAAAGTATGCAGAGAAACAGATGGACTACAGTCTGTAATTATAGAACTTTAAAACTCGCCGGCTGTGTGGTCAGTGGCAAACCAAATAACAAGTATAGTGGTGAATAACTTTTTTTGGCATCAGTTATGGACATGTGCTTTCAGCTTTGAGTCCAGTAAGGCTGATTGCGTGGAGAGGCTACTGAAACACTAAAGTGAAAACGGAAGAGCTCCTGCAAACTGCTAACAAGCACAATCAAACAGGAACATATTTATGCTCTGGCAGAACACAGGCCGCCTACAGGTTTCTTTTTATATGCAGTAAAAAGCAAACAAACTGTAGGTGGGGTGGGATGGGGTTGGGTGGGGTGTTGGGGGCAGAAGAGGGGTTATGCACAAAATCATGTTGAGTGTAGCTGTGATTTGCTTTCGTCACTGGTCTCTCAGGGGAGGCGTTATGCTTTCTTTGCTTAAACCATGCAGTAAACGTCTCACGACTAGTCAAATAAAGCTGATTTGTTGTTTACAGGAGAAAAAAAATTTTTAAAAATATAAACAACCAAAAGAAAAAGCTCTGCTGACTTGGAGACGATTCAGGAGGCTCCAGAAGCTGGAACTCTTTCTGCGGAGGAGGAGGAAGAGGAGGAGAGCTGAAGTGAGAGGAAAGTGAGGGGTTGTCTCCTTTTGTTTCTTAGGGTTTTTTTTGTTGTAAGGGCAGAACAATTAACCTATCCATGCTCAGCCCACCAACACATACTTTCATAGCAACTGTTGCCAAGTTGTAGAAGACGGCAAATATTCCATTGAAACTGAAGAGACTCATTTCTGTTTACAGGCGTTCTATAATTACTGTCAGCATATCTGCACTGATGGGGTCAAAGTGGAGTCTTTACTGGTGATGAGAGGAAAAAAAATAACATCAAAAATAAGTCTTGGTGAGTTGCAAAAGTAATCCCATATTTTTGATGCTAGACTCCTTTGCGTTTCACAGAAATGCAGAATCAGATTAGACAGTCATGAATTTATATCCAATCAGAGCCAACAGTGAGAACCTGAAGACTGCATTCAGTTTATCTTCAAACCCGGGTTCCGCACTTTTTGGGCAGTTACATGCCATATTCTAAGCTTCATATCTCAGAATCAGAGTAACCTACAGATGTGATACACACATCATAACAATCTACCCTATCCAAATATGGTCACATCTTTTTCTGATGAATTATCAGTGAGTTAACGAGCTCGGAAAACAGCTAGAATCAAAGGAACTGATATAATACTGATATTTAGATAAATGATAAAAAATAAACGACAACATTCAGGTTGATTATTGCATTTGGACCCCTGCCTATGTGAAACCCCTATAATGTGAAACTTACTGTTATAAATATCCTTGTCAATCTAATCTTTCAAATAATTCATAATCTTCAGGATTTCTGAGATTTAAAGTGTTTTAAAAATTCTTATCAGCAAAACAAGCACAAAGAATGTAGACGCAAGCAAATTCTTTCATCAAAACATGTTCAAATTCATACAAATATGAATATTAAATTAAATAAAAGCTTGTCACACTACAAAACAGCACACACAGTTGGCCTAGAGTTCTAATGGTTAAAACCTCTCATTAGGGAAAAATATGGTCACTTTAAGACACAAGATAAACGAGTTTCACCCATTTAGTTTTTCTGATATCGTATGAGATGGAACAGACAGAAACAATATAAAACACTGAACATTTTTGTTTACTTTGCAACAATAAATCCAGTTGAACAATAACTACACTATTTTTCAAGAAATGATTAAATACCATCACATCAAACACCATTGGACTGAATGGGATGTCCTGTAAAGCTAATTCATCCTTGTCGTGCTCATAGAGGAAGCAGTGATAGATCAAATAATGATACAGCAACATCTGTATTGCTTTCCCCTACTGTCGAGAAGAAAAGTGAGGGAGTGAGAGAGGGGAGAGGATCTGTGGCGGTGCAGGGATGGTGAGAGTGTCTGATGGTGGAGGAAAAACGGGATGTACTGCTGTGACTTGGCTTTTGTCGGGAGCTGAAAATGACACTGGCCTTTAGCGAGTATTTCAGAAGTACAGTGAAAATAGTGAGGCTAAGAGTGCAAATGGATGTTTCGTGATCACTATTATTCACATGCACACTCTCCCTCTCTCGCACTTTCTCCCCGTCTCTCTCCCCATTAAAGGTTTAGTACCGATTCCTTTGATAAGCAGCCATCGGTGGCTGGCATTAAACCCAAGAAGCTTCAATAGAGCCATTCTTTCTTTTTCGAAATAATAACCAAAAAATATTTAAACCCAGGTTCCATCTGTTCATTTCTCCCACAGAGAGAGAGAGAGAGAGAGAGAGAGAGAGATGAGAGTCAGTGAGAGTAATAAATTCAGTGAGAAATACAGACTAAACAAAGAGATAGAGGTAAAGAAAGGTAAATATAGTGAATGAGAGAGAAAAAGGAGTGCAAGAGTGAGAGAGTGCAAGACTGGTAGCACTATATAGAGATAGGGCGAGACAGAAAAATAGAGAGAACAGAAAGAACTCCTCCAGTACCAGAAACAGATCACTCCTCGACTGAGTAACAGAAACAGAGCATGTGTCATTTTTTCAGATTTCACAAATATAGAAATGATGAGACAGAGAGACAGACAGATAGACAGACAGAGAGACAGACAGAGAGACAGACAGAGAGACAGACAGAGAGACAGACAGAGAGACAGACAGAGAGAGACACTTTGTGGTGCAAGAGCAAATAACATAAACCCACACTCCACTGCTCCATTCTGCTCTCAGTCGAGATTACGCACCGAAAGCTCACCTCAATTAGGAAAGTACTGATGATGTACAGACCCAGTGAACATAGCCTGGCCATCGAAACCAGCCAGCAGAGAGAGCTGCACTTCTAAAATATGACTCCATCAAGAATTTACACTACAAAAAGATCAGCAGCATCTCCCCCGAGTTCCTACACTGCAGTAACACACACTGCCCTACGTACAGGGAGAGAAGAGCAGGGTGATCCCACACTGTATGACAGGCAGCAGCTTGTCACAATCTCAGTTTGCCACAATTATTGTTTATACGTTGTCATTTTGATTTAACAAATCAAATCAAATCTTTGTGATAAATGTTTATGGAGATTCATTTTAATCTGTTTTAGTTTCTGCATTTGTAATCTACAGTTTTCTTTACTTCTACAAAGAGTGAATGAGAGTGAAAGGAGAGATCAGCTTCAGGCCATCTGCAGAGAGGAGGAAAATGGTAAACAATCGGTCAGTCAATAAGTGAACATCTGTGCCAAACACTTGATCACAGGTCAGTTAATAATACTCAAGTCAGCAGTTATAATGTTAAACCCAGAGAACTGAATGCTGATGCTGAACTGAAAGAGCACAACATGAAACCCAAGAGCAAATCCCACTTTAATTTTAGTCTGTATTAAAAGCTTTAACCAAGTTTAACAGCTGGATTTTCTCTTATTGGAACATCGACGCCACAACAGCTTTACCTGCCTGTGGTTTTAGATCATGATTAGTCATAATAATGCAAATTCAAAGTGGATCTGACATGACACGACACGTTCACTCACTGGGCAGCGTTGTTTGTCCCCTTTGACGGAGGCATGCTGAAAGGACACTCAGTCCCTGTTTTCTTAAAGTTATCTTTGAAACAGTGTGGATCACTGACCAGCAGTGATATGATGTATCTGTTGGTCTGGCTGACCACATGTTCTGGACTCCTACTAGCTCCAAAATCAGCAGGGTGTTTATTTTATGCAACTAAATTATGAAAGATTTGGAAATTGGCATTTACCACCAGTCAAATTAGAGCCAAAAAGGGGCGGGGCATTAAGCAAAGGCAAAGTTCCCAGATGTGTTGCTCTCATCTATGGCTCCGTTATGAAGCTCCGATGAAGAGAACATGCTGGGTTGCTTTTGAGCTATTTGAGGCATAGGTAAGTAGCTAGCTTGTAGGCATCTTGACAGCTTCACAAGTACTGAACACGTTTGATTCACTGGAGCTTCACTCACTTCACGTTTGAGTTCCGTGCTCAGGTGCGATTAGTGCCGACATTGGATGCATAATGTGCCCAAGTCCAAGTGATCAAACAAAGCAAGGTTCCTTGGAGTAGTGTGTTCGCTCCAAAACCGTGCTTGAGCATGGTACAGCAAACTGGTTTTGGATCAGTCAAACGAAGCAGGCTTTGGTGGGGAAGATTACCTAGTGTTAATACACATGTGCAGATGTTTGGGTGGATGTTTTTAAATTTAGCTCCTTCAACCACAGCTGCCTTGAACCAAAGATGACCACAGGTCCTCATTTGAAGGCAAAGTATTATAATTTGATTGATTATTAATACTGTTGTTCATTTTTGCACTGATATATTTTCACAAAAGGTGCAGCTTTAATGTATTTTTTTATTGCTTTCCCAAATATTGTTACTGATACAGTCATGCCAATAAAGCCAACCTGAAGTGAACTGAATTGACATCAGAGAGAGACAGACGGAGAGGCTATGAAATTAGAGAGAGAGGGGTAAAGTGACAGACAGAAATTGCCACTGTTTGAAAGTTGCAGCTTTTACAGACAGTAATAAAAGTAGAGAGAATTGGCACCATCCTTAGAAGTAGTAGAAGAGATAGATATAGAAATAGAGCGAGGTAAGGCCAAGATAGCAAAGCATGCACACATGCACGCAGTCTCCAAAGCTCAGGCTGCAGCTCTAGCAGTAAATTCATCTCCTCTCAGCACACTGTGTCTTGAGTATTGAGATTGAGTCGGGATCATTCAGAGCCCTGAGGTTAAATAAATATCTACAGCTACAAAACACAGAGGCAAACTGCACACGGCCGCACACATACAGCACTACAGCATGTGTGTGTATATGTATGTGTGTGTGTGTGTGTAGTGGATCAGATACAGCAGTACTGCTGGAGTGTTTAAACACTGTGCCCACTCTATTATACCTAGTTGCTCCACCTCATATAGTAGATGTAAAATCAGAGACAGAAGCTCATCTGTCTGCACAGTTAGTGGTGGTCATCTTCTAATCCGTAATCGGTGCTCACAGGACACTGCCCGCAGGATGCTTTTGGCAGGACATTTCTGGTTGGTGGACTATTCTCAGTCCAGCAGTGACATTGAGAGGTTTAAACACTCCAGCAGCACTGCTGTGTCTGATCCACTCGTATATACCTAGAATGCACTGGTCATTACCTACCAAAAGTGAACAGTGGACAGTGGTCATTGGCACCCAAGGCTCATTGATGCCCTACTTCACAACCTTCAGGACCAAATACTACAGGACACCTTCAGAGGTCTTGTAGAGTTCATGCCTTATCAGGTCAGGGTTGTTAAGGTGGCACAAGGGGTAACTGTAAAGATGTGGCTGATTGGTGTATTTCCTGTTGCCCAGAATGAGAAAATGTCTCCATAATGCTGATCCAGACAGATTTATATTTCAAAAACATCAGATTTTAGCACCAGCCCACATTTCCTTGAAACAACATTACCTCTTCTGGTCTGCCCAGTGCAGGTGTTCCGGTGAGCAGGATTGCACGTTTTACATTTTGGATGACCGGTACCAGGATTTTGGTGCGCGCTGCATTGCGGGACTTCAGGTAATGTGACTCGTCCACAATGACAACACCAAAGCGCTGCTGATTCAGAGCTTCCACGAGTGAACGTGCATCAGTGGTCAGCAGCCCGTAGCCGAGAATTGTTACCTTACTCTTGCTGATCCCCCTGAAACAGAAAAAAAACACAACTATACTTCAGCACTGACAGGCAGCTTCATATTCCACAAAGCTGCTTCTGACCAATATCTGCTGAAATACAGAGCATCTGGAAGGTATTAACAGCACTTCACTTTTTGCACATTTTATGTTACAGTCTTATTACAAAATGGATTAAATCAATTTTCCTCTCAAGATTGTACACATAATACCCCACAATGACAAGAGACACAGATCCAGGGAAGGGTACAGAAAAATGTTTGCTGCATTGAAGGCCCCAATGAGCACAGTGGGACGAAGGTTTATCTTCCAACAGGACACTGACCCTAAGCACACAGCCAAGATAACAAAGGAGCTTCTTCAAGACAACGCTGTGAATGTCCTTGAGTGGCCCAGCCAGAGCCCCGACTTGAACCTAATTGAACATCTCTGGAGATATCTAACAATGACTGTGCACCAACCCTCCCCATCCAATATGATTGAGAGGTTCTGCAAAGAAGAATGGGAAGAAAACAAAAAGAGATGTGCCGAGATTGTAGCATTATACTCAAAAAGACTTAAGGCTATAACTGCTGCCAAAGGTGCTTCAACAAAGTACTTAGCAAAGGGTGTGAATACTAATGTACATGTTATATTTTTGTGTTTTTTATCATGGTGTACTGAGTGTAGAATTTTGATGGACAAAATGAATTGAATCCATTTTTGAAACAAGGCTTCTGATCAAAAACCTAACATAATGTGCAAAAAGCAAAGCACTGTGAATACTTTCCGGATGCACGGTATACTAACTGTTAAGCATGGTGGCTTGTATAGTGGCGGGTAGTGGGAATAGTGAAACATTATGTTAATGAGGTCCTGCAACTATTCCAACAGGATAATGCTCATCTGCATCCTGCTGCATACCTACAGTCACATCTCCTGTCCTGTGCCTGACTGAAAATATGTGGGATGCTATTAGATGCACTATTAGCACTGCACCCCGACCACGCAAGCTGCAGGAACTGACTGAGAAAATTGAAACTGCATGGGTTGAATCATCACAGAACACTAGGAGGAACCTCTACAACTCCATGACGAGAGGTCTGGCATGCTGCGTTTTACCCAATGCCACACTGAGACCTCTGTCCATATCAGCCTAAATATTTAATAATTTATTAGAACCTTCCTTCCCAATAACATTGCAATCCTACACTTCCTTCTGGGTGCACATATTTGTGCAACTATTGTTTAAAAAGTGCTGTAAATAAATAAATAAAAAACAGTCATACTTAAACGTGCAAAAGTGCAATTTAAGTAAATGAACGTTCATTACGTGCAAATGTGCATGGACTTCTCAGTAACCCCGCCCCCCTTCCCCCATCCCAGATAGAATAGAAGAATAGAATAGAACTTTACTGATCCCTTGGGAGGGTTCCTTCAGGGAAATTAAGATTGGAGATAGCACTCCATGTGTTACTGAAATCCTCAAAATCGGTCAAACAACTATCCATATTGGTAACCACTTTGCAAAATAACATAAAATTCAGCAGGTAACCTTTTCTCAGGTGCACTGGTTCCAGTAATATTACCCATTTTGAAAAGCCATGCTTGCACAAATTTTGTCCTGCAGGCCATCAGAGTTAAAAACACCACACAAGGAACTGTGAGGCCACTGGAAAGCTGTTGCTATGGCAGCGAGTCATCGGTCATTCGACCCTGGGCTTAGATGCTCAGGATGAGCAGACCAATTTGTGAAGCTCTTTTTAGAAGCGTCGATAGCGGGCAAAAAGACAACATGACCCCCCAAGTCTACATGCCTCATCTTCCTCATCCAGCTGTCACCCAGACAGAAGGCAAGCAGGCTTCTGCCGAACACAGCACAGCACTCCTACTGACTGTCGGCTCCCTTAAATGTTTTAAAAGGCTTTTTAGTTTCTGTGTAATGCTTCTGGGGGGAAGGTTCTGTGCCACTGGGCAGGAGTATGAATTCTGCTGGCTGACCTCAGCAGCCCAGGAAGATTTCAGATCCCAGCTATCATGCTCTTCAACAGATTAGTTTTGGGTTGTTATTGAAAAACTCACAGCATCTATTGGTCATAACACTGTCCAGTCTGCACAAAAAGTCTCTGCTCAAACTACAGAAGGCCATTAAAGAAAGCACAGGCAAACATTACTCAAGGTGTTGAAAGCCCATAATGGCCAAGCTGAATTTGAGACAATAAGGATGTAAACAACGCAAACTTTGCAATGTTTAGTCCAGCAATTTTTGTCCTTTACTTGTATAACTCAAGGACAATTTTGTGGCATGTTTCTGAAGTTTGATTTTTATGTATGTATTTATAGGAGATATTGTTATAAGAGTACTCAAATATCCCTTCATTTGAGGTGTAAATATTAACAAAGTTTTGATATTTCTATGACTGTTTGATCAAAAATTTACTTGCACCAAATCCAAAAAAGCACTTTGACAAATTATGTTGGAAATTGATCATCCAGAGATGAAAATGCAATAACTTCGATTGGTTCTTCAAAACACTTGACAGTGGTCCAAAAAAAACCAACATTTTTTTATTTATGCATCACTATTTTCCCTTTTCAGGACTTTTATTCTGAATATTGAACACTGCGTAAGCAAAGCAAAAAACATCCCCTCCCTTCTCACTTGAAATCAGTGACGTCATTATGCAGGTTGAGCAGTAAACATGTAGTGGAAACTCATTTGTCATTTAAAGTGGGATTTAAATGAGTGAATTACTCACAGTAACATCACACAATGTTAAACAGGGTAAGATGGGCTACGTCTTGTAGTTTGTTATAATATGTGTATCATGTCTGTAGGTTACTCTGATCCTGAATTATGAAGGCTAGAATACAGCACGTACTGTAACTGCCCTCAAAGTGTGGATCTTGAGTTAAATGTTGGTTTCTTGTCATGCACCTGACTTTAAAGCACAGTGTGCATATTAGTGATAGTGTTGAGGTCAGGACCATTCCAAAAGCTTAAGCCTAAACCACCTGTGATGTGTGTTTAAGGTAATTGTCCTGTTAGAAATCCTAACCTAGCTGATGGTTTGAAGTTATGCTGAAGACATCTGGAGGCCCCAGAACAGCCCTAGATCATGATGCTACCACCACCATGCTTGACAGCTGGTATAGTGTTCCTGGAGTTGAATGCCTCAACTTCATTTTGCCTCATCTGACCATAAATCTTTCCTCCAGAAATCTTTGACTTTGCCCATGTAGTTCAGCTGCCAACTTTAGTCCAGCTTGGTGTCGTTGGTGGAGCAAGGGCTTGTTTCTTGGACAGCAGCCATTCGGTCCATGGCAATGCAAAACTGAATTAATGATCTAACTAATGATCCAGAACTGTAGCTGACAAAGGAATTACATTAGTGCTCCGAGACAAAATAATGCCCAAAATTTTTTGCTCCAAATTTATCACCTTCACTAACATTATAATAAACGTTGAAGAATTGTAGGTTCACTAATAATTAAATAAATGTGACCTGTCAAAATTTCTACCTTTATATACATTATCAAGTGTGATTTTAAAGTAGGGTGTAGTGCTACACAGACAGAGCCCGTCAGGAAAGGTCACACAAGTTTGGTTCAAAAATAAGAAACGTCTGGAATTGGCTTTAGTCAAAGTCCTGACCTAAACCCTATTTATATGCTGTGGAAAGACCTGAAACGCACAGTGCATGCTCGAACGTCTGCAAATGTCACTGAGCTAAAGCAGTTCTGCAAGGAGGAGCAGGCCAAATTTCCTTCACAGAGTTGAGAGACTCATTAATATCTATGGCAACACAAAGCATTTGGTTGCAGTTATTGTTGCCAATGGAGTGCAATGAGCTGGTGAAAAAAATGGCAATCACTTTATCCACACATTAGGAAATCAATATCTCATCTTAATAAACACATACAATGAAATGAAAACAGTGTTGTTTTTTTAATGTTCAGGGTTTTAGATGAACTACACTTAAAAAAAAATAAATAAAGGTGTATCAAATATTTCTTGCTGGTTAGCACGTTTGCCTCCTTTTGCTTTGCTGCTTCAGGACCTGGACGATTTGCTGTAACTGATGAAATAATGAATTCTGCTCTTCTACCAGAAAATCCTGAAAGAGAAACAGTTTGTCCAACAGTTTGACCTTAAGCTCAAGTGTACTTGTGTTCTGCAGCAGGACAATGATCCGACAGCACAGCAGCAAGTCCACCTGTGAATGGCTAAAAAAACAAAATGAAGGTGGAGTGGCCTAGTCAAGGTGAGAAATAAATCCGATTGAGATGTTGTGGCGTGACCTTAAACAGGCCTTTCATACTCAAAATTCTTCCACTGTGGCTGAATTTTTACAATTCTGCAAAGAACAGTGGGCAAAAAAATGGTTTGGAAAGCTTTTTAATAAATGAAATCCTCATTGAAAAACTGCATTTTGTATTCAACCATGTTATCTTTGTCTGACTCTGAAAAAAAATGTGTGTGTGACAAAAAGGCAAAAACATAAGAAATCTCAAAGGGGCAAATTGCCAGCTTTTGCCACTGACTTACATCTACAAGGTGAAGCAACTAGGTAGGTGTATCTAACCCTTAGAGCCCTCACTATACAAGTTGTGTCTTTTTGTCATTGCCTCTTTATTTTGAAATAACATAGTAATTATATGAGAATCACATGGCATATGATGATATCTTTATGGAAGGCCTTTGGCTTCTTAAATATGTCATTACTTGATGTGTACATACTATCAGGAGTTTCTTAATGAAAGGGACCAAATTGTTTTCAAAATTTTTTTTAAATATACATATATATTTCTGAACAAAAAGGTACAGATGGGTGTCTATAAGTTGGGAATAAGAAATATATGATATTTTATAATATAGCTTATTACTGTGACAAAATGTATGAAAACATTCAGGCGGTCTTAATTTTTGAAGATTTTGCCTCTTGAATCCATGCCAATCCCTAAAACTGCTTGTCAGAACAGCCCAAAACTTGAAATTCTTTGTTCAGGGCCAAAATGATCAACATCCCAGGTAATAAAAACTGCTTTATTATATTGGATTTTAATAACAGGAGCATCTAAAACAGTTTTACATTTTATAAAAGTATGATATTCCACAATGAATTACTCGCAGATGCTTCACCGCCCTCCACAACAAAATCACTGCTGTTAGAAAGAGTAAGTTCTGCAGTTTCTAACTGAACATGTTTGTGCCGATGTGTCAAGGCCTTCCTGACTGATAAAGCTGAGAAGACAAGGTGTGATTCTGCCCTCACAGTGAGAGCTGAGGGCCGAAAGACGGAGTGGATCCACTCATACCAGCACAACACACACTAACACACCACCACCATGTCAGTGTCACTGCAGTGCTAAGAATGACCCACCACCCACATAATACCAGCTCTGTGGTGTCCTCACTATTGAAGATCAGGGTTAAAGGAGGTTAAAAAAAAGTAATCAGAGAAGCAGATGGAGTACAGTCTGTAACTGCAGAACTACAAAGTGCTCCTGTACGGAAAGAGGAGCTGATCAAATCAAGTGTGAGTGTAGAAACAAAAAGATGGTCATAATATACTTCAGCTTCCGTCTTGGAACGATTCTATAGAAGAACTATATTACATCAACCAAAAATATGGAAAAAGGGTGGCATACGTGATATCTGCTTTGCTCTCCACCAGGTTAATATCCTCAGGCTGGAGCTCTGGAACCCAGCGTTCCAACTCCTCAATCCAGGGGTACTTCAACGAGGACGGCACCACAATGAGGAGAGGCCACTCCTGCCTGTAATGGTATGCCACCGAGATGGCCTGCACGGTCTTTCCCAGGCCCATCTGCAGCAGAGATCAAAAGCAACATTTAGTACCCTCAAGCATACACGCTTTTTCCAATCAGGAACAGGTCATTTTAGTACATGTACAAAAGAATAGGAACCCTAGGATTTGAGTGCTCAGATAAGCTTCCAGTCAAACCACTCTGACGAATATCTCAGACCTTAATTAGCTTGTTAGGGTTATGGCTTGTTTATAATCACTGTTAGGAAAGACCTGGTGATACAAATTTCAAAGCTTTTTAAATGCACAGACTCTTCCAACCTTGTCCCAAAAAAAAAAAAAAAAAAAAAAAAAGAACAGCAGCCATGGGTTCTTCAAACCAGCTAGTAAAGTGAGAATCTAAGATGATATCTCAGAAGATAGCAAGAGCATTTTCAGGTTGCCAGTTCTTCAGTTCAAAATGTAATTCGGTAAGGGCAGTTCACTGGAACAATGCCAGATTAGACCAAGAACATTTTCAGAAACGGCTGCTTATAGGATGGTTAGAAAAGCAAATCCAAACCCCTTCTTGACTGCAAAAGACCAACTTTTGTGGTACATTGTTCTACTGTTCAGCAACACCCGCACAAATATGGCCTTCATGGAAGAGCCATTAGAAGAAAGAACATTTAAGAGAGCCTGAAGCATGGGGAACATTTCAACCTCTGATGAGGTTAAAACGGGGCTGCAATGAGCAAAGGTATGTTTGGAGAAAAAAGGGCACCAAATGTCTTGAAAAGAGGATGGCTTCCACAAATGGATAATGATCCTAAACACACCTCAAAATCCACAGTAGACTACCTCAAAATTCTCAAACTTCAAAGTTCCCTGATCTGAACATTATTGAAAGCCTGTAGATAGACCTCAAATGAGCAGTGCATGCAACTGGCTCAGGAATCTCACAGAACTGGAAGATTATTGTGAGGAAGGATGAATGAAAATCCCTCAAAGAAGAACTGAAAGACTCTTGGTAATAAAAATGTTTACAAGCTGTGATACTTGCCAAAGGGGGCGATACTAGGAACTAAAGATGTAAGATGTGCTTCTGGCCTTACAAAGGGAATGCATGCCAATGTAAGTCAAAATTAGCTGGCTGTATGCAATCAAACCCCAAATCTTACGCTCTCCTTCTCCCTTGAGGAGATGCATGTTTTCTAGGAATGAGAAAATTAATGGAAACTCCAGTCCACAACAGCCCTGCAGTTTGATGCTAACACACCTAATTCCTATCAGCTAATTATCAGATCTTAGAGAAGTGGAATCAAGAGTGGAAGCTGCTAAACTAGCAGTTGTGATTTTTATATTTTATTTGGTTAAATGGTGACACAGCAGGCAGTGAAAAAGTTCTACAGGAAAACTTTTAATGAGATCCATCTTCTGTTGGGTTTAAACGTTTATATACATTCATAATTGCCATGAAAATTATTTTGGCTTTCAGTGAATTCTTTGATCTGTTCTTTTTCTGGGGCAGAATGAGCACCAAAACACGTCTTTAACAACCCTGGACTGAGAAAAAAACAGCACAATGAAAAAGTCCAAGGAGCTCAGTGCAGATTTAAGAAGGAATGATTGCTGAAGTCATTTTGAACAACAGCATATTCCAAAAATCATCACTTCAACTGTACATAATCAACTGGGAAGCACGGCCATGTTTCCAAAATTCTTAAACTCTTACAAGGGCTGTGTGTTGTCAAGAATCTTGTGATACGGTATATGTAATGTTTTTGTAGTTTGAGGTACTTAAAACTCACCAAAAAATGAGGAAAGTATTTATAGGAGACAGTTACACCTGATATGGTTATTTTCAGGAGATCCGAGACTATTCACATTTACCTTCATTTGAAAGGTAAAGAATTAAGTGAATTAAGTATTTGTATGACTTTGACCATGTTTAAAAAAATACTAAAGACTAAAAACATTTGACATCTCAGAAATCCTGTAGGAAAAAGATCATCCAGAGACTTGTTGAGTTGAAAATAAAATCATTTTGATGGGTTATTTGAAACAATTATATTGACATGGATATTTATAAAATAGGTTCTTCATGACAGTGGTCTAAATCAAAACAACAGCAACCTGAATGTCCTTTATTATTTGTGTTATTTATGTAGGCATCTATAGTGTCCCTTCTCAGGACTTCAAACAGTCCCGCCCTTCTCATTTACCTCTATTACCAAATATATCAGTCAGTGATGTCATTAGTCCCGCCCACTTTCTCTGATCAGTCAGAGTCTGTAGGCAGGTTGAGCATGTACATGTGGACAGAGCAGTGAACATGCACTGGAAGCTCCTTTGGCATTTAAAGGGATTTAAATCTGATGGAGTGGATTTGAGCTGTTTCCGAGCTGGATTACTCACTGATCACACAATGAGACCACGATACAGATGTTACGATTCAGTATGTTTAAATATACTATAATACTTTAGTGATGCAACACAATACAATAAGCCAGTTAGGTAATAAACATATTGTAAGTCTGCATTTCATTTGTAAATCAAGAGTCCCAGACTCCCAAATGCAGTCTGGAGGAAGATTGGAGAGACACAGAATCCATGTCTGTGATGATTTAGGGGGGCATGTCATCTGCTGGTGTTGGTCCACTGTGTTTTCCATTCCTGAGTCAATGCAGCTGTTTACCCGTACACCATCTTCTGACAAGCATCATGAAGAGTAGCTCAGCCCTACTCACTACAGGCTGCTACCTGTACCAGTCCAGGTTTCCTAAAACTCTTCCGACTGAGCTCATTTTCAACAGTTCCTCCTCTCTCCTTCCTTAACATAAACCAAAGTGTAGAAAGCTTGAAATGTGCTTACCTCATCAGCAATCAAACACCTGCGAGACAGAAAAAGGAGACAGAGAATGAAAAAGTGTTATTCGTCACTTTTTTCAACCCAAGTTCATTTAGAGTTCAATTAGAGCAACAAATCCTGACTCCAGATGTGATCAAAAGCAACGGCCGTCCCTTAAGCAATGTCCCAAATAATTACCCAGCAAATTACGTTTTTAATTTTTTCCCTACAATCGATGTCTGGGGAGGCAGGCCGGGCCGGAGTTTATTGATTCGGTCGTTATTGTGGAACTGGAGCTTCCCGTCTAGCGCGCTTTGCTCAATATCATTTCACACACACCTGAACTCAGCAGCCAATTTAGCCGGAACAGCCGTGGCTGAAAAACAGGGGGGCAATCTCAGAGCTGGCTGAGCAAAGAGCTGCACCGACACTGACCTACAGAGAGGAAACTGACCCGTGAAGATCATTCTACAGGAGGTGCTAATGAATGGACAGGCTTTGGTCAATCAAACTGTTAATTAATACCAGTGTCCAGCAACCCAGCATAAAAAAAAAAAGACACAAATGGACATACACGGATATAGTGCAGTGCACTGTTTACAAGATACTATCAATGTAGATGTTTTTACTTCATTATTAACAGCCTGTTTCTAAAATGTTGTATAGTTTTATTATTTACATTATTAAAAGCTCTTATTTTGCCACAGAACCTTTATCCTTTAAATTTTTAAGGCAGATTTGTGAGATTTTCGTATCGTTTCACACACTGATTTTCACCTAAAATTTTGAAATGGATTTATAGGAGACACTCACACATACCAGATTATTTCCAGAAGCTCCTAGGCTACTCAATTTTGCCTTTATTCAGATGTAAATATTAAGAAAATGTAAATATTTGCATGAAATTAACATGTTTTGTAAATCATTTAATTTTGTGTTTCTTTCTTTATAAGGACTAAAAAAACACTTTTATCTCAATTTGAGCTGAAATGTTTGATGAGTTACTTGTAACGATAAGATTGGCAAAGATTATTATGATAGTTATTTCTTCAAAATATGACGAAAAAACTAAATGTCCTTTAATATTTGTATTTTTTTAATGTATATATCTGTATTATCTCTTCTCAGGACATTTATTCAGAATTTTTTCTCTGTAACCCAAAATTTGGCTCAGTGGTGTCATTACCCCCACCCCCTCTTGCTGATCAGAGTCTGATGCAGGTTTGTTATATCCTGTTGTCTGTGGATAAGTTTATGACATAGGTTACATGCCTGTGTCCATTATTATTCATTAGATTCTTGTGAGGCCCTAAAAGCCTTAGTAGACTGGGCTCTTCTTGTGATATTGAGGTCAGGCCTGGTTGACACGTATGCTGTAGATCTGAGCCACAGGCCTGGTCTGTAACTCGGACAGCAGTTAAGTGACAGCAGTAGCTGATTAACGAGTCTCAGACTTATCACCTGTTTAAGAACTAAGGTTTTAACAAGGTTGACTATGTACACATGGACAACATGCAACGTGTAAACAGGCACAGGAAGCTCCTCTGGTATTTAAATTCAGTTGGAAAGAAGTAAACTGTAGCCTTATTCTGAGCTAGATTACTCCCGGATAGTGAGGACTAGATAGATAGACTATGGTTAAGCCTTCTAGTTTGTAATGATATACGGTGCATTAAGTATTCAAAAGCTTCACTTTTTGCACATTTTGTTGTTACAGTCTTATTCCAAAATGAATTAAATTCATTTTTCCCCTCAAAACTCTAAACACAATTTAAATAAAAAATAATAAAATAAAAAATAAAAAAATAAAACCACAAAAATATAACATACATACGTTTTCACAGCCTTTGCTCAATACTTTGTTGAAGCACCATCGTTGAAGCCTTGGGTCTTTTTGAGAATGATGCGACAAGTTCTCAACGCCTATTTTTGGGACGTTTCTCTCATTCTTCTTTGCCGAACCTCTGGAGCTCCATCAGATTGGATGGGGAGTGTCAGTGCACAGACATTTTTAGATATCTACAGAGATGTTCAAGTCTGGTCTCTGGCTGGGCCACTCAAGGACATTCACAGAATTGTCCTGAAGCCACTGCTTTGCTATCTTGGCTACTTAGAGTCATTGTCCTGTCCTGTCCCAGTCTGAGGTCCAGAGCACTCTGGAGCAGATCATCATCAAGGATGTCTCTGTACATTGCTGCACTCACCACCATGCTTCACTTTATGGTATATGGAATGGTACTGGCTAGGTGATGAGCAGTGCTTGGTTTCCTCCAGGCATGATGGAGGTCACTCTGCTCATTGGGAGCTTCAGTGCAGCAGACAGTCAACTGTACCCTAGTCCACATCTCTGTCTTGATCAAATCCTGTATGGGTCTACAGACAATTTTTTAGACTCCATTGCTTGGTTTGTGCTCCGACATGCACTGTCTAATATAGGACTTTATATAAACAGGTTGGGCTTTTCCAAATTATGTCCAATCAACTGAATTTACTACAGATGTCCAGTCAAGCTGTAGAAACATCTGAAGGATGATCAGTGAAAACAATATGCGTCTGAGCTCGATTTTGAGTGTCATGGCAAAGACTGTGAATATTTATGTACATGATATATTGTAACTGTCACTGTGGGGGTTTGTGTGTAGAAGTTTGAGGAGAAAAATGAGTTTAATCAGGATGCAACATCAAATGTGCAAAAAGGGAAGCACTGTGAATACCTTCCAGATGCACTGAAACTGCCGCAAAGTGTGGATCTTGGGTTGTAAGTGTTAAACTCTGTGGTAAAGACAAACAAACGATAAGGAAAAGGTGATTTAAAGAGTTTCACTGCAGTACATCACCTCCCCGCGGAATGAAATGTCAAAGCTGAAGCATCTGAGGTCACTTTCCTGCTCCTGCTGATCGTAGGTAAGTGCTTAGTAAGTATCTAGTCTGTGGCTAATGTAAGCCTGGTACAGGTAATGTTGGAAAGCAAAGCTACTTATGGAAGTGCAGTAAAATTAATGCTATTTTGAGACAGCCATTAATCATAAACCAGAGAGGCTCCAGACTAACACCATCCAGTCGTCCTGGTGAAGATAAAAATAGTGCACGGAACAACGTCGATTCTGTTTCAGGATACGATTGAGGACAAGCTGTCTGCCTTAACATTATCTATTTAACAAAATCCATAAATATGGGCTCCTCAGTGCCGAACATTTCTAAGCATCAGCCCCATCAGCTGGAGACTGTAGGTTAGAACCCTGGTGACACCAGTGCTGCCAGATGTCAGAGCAATAGTGTTCAAAGAGAACCCTTTAGTCTGTGATGTAGACAAACATGGCTCACTCATACGCAAAGCAGTCATAATGTGTAATATTAATAGAAGTAAAACTATAACGAGCAATAAATATAAATCAGACAGTGAAATGCAAAAGGTTGGGTCAAAAAGAGTGCTGCTCAGTTGTGAAGAGTTAAGCAAGTTGAAGATGAAACACACTTTTCAGCATTTTAAGCAACACCAGTGTATTGTTTTGGTTTTGTACAATTTTGGAGTGAAAAAAAAAGGAAAGGAGCACTTTACAAAAGTATGGGAACCCTAGAAGATTTGAACACTGAGGTCATAGACCTTAATAAGCCAGTCAGGGGCTGAGATTGTTCACAGTCAGAATGACCAAAAGCCAGGAGATGCACATTTCAAAGCTTTATAAATACCCAGACTCCTCTAACCTTGTCCCAAAAACCACCATGGGTTCTTCTAAGCAGCTGCCTAGCACTCTGAAAATGGTTGAGGCCTACAAAGCAGGAGAAGGCCATAAGAATATAGAGAAGGTTGCTATTCCTTCAGTTCAAATGTAATCATGAAAAAGGACGATAATAGGAACAGTGCACTGAACCCTGTGTGCCTTATGTTCAGAAGTGAATGTTAATGTTAAAAGTTACTGTACAAGCTCGAACTGTACACTCCACAGACTAGTTTGGCTGAGATGAGTAGAAAAGCGCTCAAGTAGAACTTTTTCAATTTGTGCCCTTTAAAAAAATAAACCTCTCAAATCAAAACCCATAGAAATTATAATTGATCGTTGGACTCAGTGAACTCAGTGGATGTGGGGTGTGGGTGCGTAACAGATGTGTCTGGCCCTCCAAGCCCACTTTACTCTAATAGGTTGCACTCAGATGCCTTCTTTTGATCACAGACAGTAGTTACACAACAAGATGCACGAACAGACCCTCAGAACAGACTGAACAGCACATTGGTGACATTTTGATACGCTGCTTAAGATTCAATATGTATCGAAATTATAACCCCACTGTTACGCTTCCCTTCAGAATGGGCTGTGAAAATGTAAAAAATGTAAAAAAAAAAAAAAACAAAAAAACAAACAAACTGTTGCACCCAGAAGGAATCTTGGAATTGCAAAGATACCAGTAACAATAAATGATTGTTGAAAAATGAAATAAAAAGACGAATATGGGCAATATATGGACCACAAAACCAACGCACCTCGTCACACTAAGAACACCATTCCCACAGTGAAACATGGTGGTGGGAGCATCATGCTGTGGGAGGTTTTTCAGGCCTGGGAAACAGGTCCAAGTCAAGGGAAAGATGGATGGTGCTAAATACAGGGATATTCTTGACCAAAACCTGCTTCAGTCTGTCAGTGATTTGAGCCTGGGACAGAAGTTCACCTTCACACAGGACGATGACCCAAAGCATACTGCTAAAGCAACACTCGAGTGGTTTAAGGGAAATCATGTAAATGTATTGGAATTGTCTAGTCAAAGTCCAGACCTTCCAATTGAGAATCTGTTGTCATACTTGAAGATTGCTGTTCATCTGCAGAAACCATTTAATTTGAAGGAGCAGTTCTGCCTTGAGGAATGGGCAAATATCCCAGTGGCATGCTCATAGAGACTTATCCAAAGTGACTTGAAGCTGTAATTGCCACAGAAAGGGTCTCTAGAAAGAACTGAATTTAGGTGAATAGTTATGCTCAGGTGGGAGAATCTGTCCACAGGACAACCATCAGTTGTGTTCTCCACAAATCTGGGCTTTATGGAAAAGAGTCAAGAATAAAGACATTGTTGAAAGCAAACCATAAGACATGGTGGTGGCAGGATCATGCTGTGGGGATACTTTTTTCCAGCAAGGACAGGGAAGCTGGTCAGAGCAGATATGAAGATGGATGAAGCTAAATACTGGACGATCCTGGATGAAAAGGCTGCAAAAGACTTGAGACTGTGGCGGAGATTCATCTTCCAGCAGGACGACCCTGAACATACAGCCAGAGCTACAATGGAATGGTTTAGATCAAAGCATATTCACGTGTTAGAATGGACCAGTCTAAGTCCAGAACTAAATGCCACTGAGAATCTGTGTCACAGATGCTCTCCATTCAACCTGACTCTGTTTGAGATATTTTGTAAGGAAGAATGGGCAGCAATAGCAGCCTCTAGATGTGCTGGTAGCTGATACAGACATGCCCCAAAAGACTGCAGCAGCAGTGAAAGGTGGTCCAAAAAGAATTGACTCAGGGGGGCTTTACACACACAAATCCATGTCACACTTTATAAAAAAACTGTGTATAATTTATGTAAAATTTAATTTTCAATTCACAATTACTTGCTACTGTGTGTTGGTCCATCTAATAAAATCCCAAATACAATATATCTACATTTGTGGGAGTAAAAAGTGGAAAGGTTCATGAATACTTCTTCGAGGCACTGTAAAAAGGACAGGTTTATTTTGCAGAATAACCTCGTTTTTCAGCATAAAACTTTGTATTTCTGTTTTAAAATTACCACAATAATACTGAGACATAACTGTGATAATCGTGATATTACATTTTTCATGAAGGTTTGTTTCCAATTCCAATAAAACTTGATTTCTATTATCATTATAAGTTAAAGAACTGTTTAAGAGCTTTAAGAGCTAAGAGGGATTTCTGTTGACCAGATCACGTCGCATCAAGCTTTATGACGCTACACGGCTTCAGCATTTGTTCATCTTTCATGAAGAGTAATCAATAAGTTCTTCTTATCACTCCGGATGTGACTGGAGAGATAGTGGGGGGAAGGGCCGAGAGCGCCAGCCTCTTTTGATATTAGTTATTCAAAGTAAATGTCACTTTACTTTTGTTCCCGCTGTGAGGGAACTCATAAGGAAGATATATTTGTTCTTCTCCTTTAATCTTCTTTTTAGAACAGCAACGGCGCGACTGTGATCGTCCGCCGCGCCTTTGAGGGGAGAAATTTTAATTGCTCCGGCGTGGCGCACTAAGCTAGGGATTTGCACCAAAACAAATGAAGTGGTCCTGCGAGCGGCTAGCATGAATGAGGGAGTTGGGGGGGTTTGCTGTCGTGATAAAGCAACAGTTAGGGGGAACCGATGCTTTGGCCCACAGGCCCGACTCTTTAGATGCGTGTACCTAATGAGGACGAGAGAAAGGAAGAGAGAGAGACAATAGATGCAGAGAGAGAAAGTGAGGGGGGGGGGGGGCTAACAACACACACACACACACACACACACCTTGTCCTTAGGTGGGAGAGCATGATTAATGTTCTCCATCCCAAAATTTTTTTTTTTTTCCCTCCACCCCAAATTGATCCAGCATTTTGCTCAGGTGTGTGTGTGTGTGTGTGTGTGTGTGTGTGTGTGAGAGAGAGAGTGAATGTACAAGTGTATATCCGCACGTGTGCCATTTCCTCGCTCATTAATCACTCTTCTTTAAATAGCCCAGCTCGTGCCAGGCACGTTTTCGGCTTCCGCGAGGGGCCTGCCCCTCTGGTGGCTGACAGCTCCACCTCAAGACCTTCCGCTTCTCCTCACTGTTTTAAAATGTTATCTCCAAGAAGCACGAGGTTCAAATGTCAGCCGCCCGCCTAGACAGGGGGCCTGATCGCCTTCAGCCCTGCATGAAAAAGAAATCGGTTGGGACTGCCTGAGAATCCATTACCATGGTTTGTTCTCTGTCCTCCATCAGCGCTGATGGTAGTCGGGAAAAGGCCGACAGAATACAGAGAATAGATGCTCTTCTGCTGACTAAGGCACCAAACAAGTCCATTACAGGTCCATTAGACCAAGGGTTCTTGACCTTTTCTACCTCCCACCTTTATATAACTAGAAATCATAACGGCCTGTAAGAAAACTAAACTCAACTGTTTGTGTAAAATTGTTTTACATGTAAGTTTAAAGTGGAAACTCCAGCCTGACAAACACTAAACAGAGGTCAGTTATTGATCTCCGTTCATAAAACTTGATTTTAAGAGCTTGGAGCTCTCATTAATCAAGGTATCAGACCTCAATTAAATTGTTAGGGGTGTGGATACTCTGAGCCATCAAAGTCATCCCAACAAGCAGCCACTGACTCCTCTAAGCAGCTGCCAAAAATAACTGATGCCCACAAAACAAGAGAAGGCTATAAAAAGATAAACCATCTCCTCACTTCTTAATTTAATGAAGATGTTTCCAGGAAGTGGTTTCTGGAACACCAAGAAAACTTTCACTGAAACCTGCCTTAAAACTAAACTTTCTGGATGCACTGAACATTAATCAGATTGTGAATGTCTTCATTGCTCAACAGATCTTATGCAGCTATTAGCTTTTAAATTTAACTTGAGGTATGAACTTCTTCTTCTTCTTCTTATACTACTACTACTTCTTTCGGCTGCTCCCTTTAGGGGTCGCCACAGCCAATCGTCTGCCTCCATCTTGCCCCCTGCCTCCTCTACTGTTACACCAGCCATCTTCATGTCCACCTTCACTACGTCCATATAAAATATTCTAGATTTTAATTAACTTTAAAAATTTAGAAATTAACAAATAAGAGGAGATTTTTGTTTGTGACACTGCTGCTACTTTACACATCGGTATCTCCGGAAAACAGGAGCAGGTAGTGTGTGTGTGTGTGTCACAGAGGCCTTGGGTTGTGGGCTCAATTCCCGCTTGGCTCGCGGACTATGAGGAGGTTTGTTATGTTCCCCACGTGTTTGAGCGGGTTGCCTCTAGGTACTCTGGTTTCCTTCTGCCTCCCAAAAATACTCATGGTTGGTGAAGTGGTGAATTCACAATACTAAATTGCCCCCTAGGTGTGAGTGTGTGTGTCGTACCCTGCAATGGACTGGTGCCCTGTTCAGGGGGCATTCCTGCCTTGTGCCCAGTGTGGCCTCTGGATCTACCATAATCCAGGAAGAAGCTGATAGGATAATGACAGACTGACTTCTAGCCTTCAGTTTAAAAGTACTTTTTGGGTTTGGTCCTTATGTTTGTACTAGAGACTTTTAAACACATCTTATAAATCATAAATTTACCAGATTTGTGGATAGACCTCCAAAAAAACAGAGCATACAAGACAGTCCATGAGCTTTCAAGCTATAATACTTTTCAAATGGTAAACATTTGAAATGGTAATTTGTACTGAATAGGCATTGCCTTAGTCCCTTTCATTTAAATCAACTATTATTGTTGTTGTTGTTGTTGTTGTTGTTTTTTATGGGTTGTTTGTATGAGTTATTTTTTCTCTTATTATGAATTTCTGTAAAAATTTATTTGATTTAAAATATTTCAACATTGTGCCTTTTGGAAGTCAGAGCTTCTACTGACTAATATTCACAACAACAGAAATGTTAATCATGGGTGCTATATTTTTACGTGCCACTTAATATCATGCGCGCGCACACGCACACACACACGCACGCACGCACGCGCGCGCACACACACACACACACACGCACGCACACACGCACGCACGCACGCACACACACAGGGTGAGTCGAAAGGCACAGGACACCCTTTTATTTCAGAAATGAAAGAGAAAATGACATATCTGAATAACACCACTGTTGCCTGTGTGGCCTGTAAGCTGACCTCGAGTACCTGCATTGTCTGTGGTCAGTTTGCTCATTAGAGTTGGCAGTGGGGGGGGGCAGTGGGTTTCTTGTGACTTTTGGGTGTCCTGTGGCTTTTCACTCACTGTCTGAGTGTGTGTGTGTGTGTGTGTGTGTGTGTGTGCGCGTGTGTGTGTGTCATAGTAATCAACTCAGTGATGAGTCCCACCTTTGTCTTGGTTGGGATGACCAACAAATCTGTGTGTAGAGGCACCGCATTCAGCGCCAAGATCAATGATTTGTTGTCACTCTTCAAAGGTCCTGAAAGTCTGGCATCACAGTGTGGGTGCAATTTCATACAATGGCAGGTCACTTTGGCTGTTCATGACAGACACTTTATCAAACTAACATTATGTTAATGAGGTCCTGTAACCAGTGGTCCTACCTTCTCTGAACACACACTAGTCCAACAGGATAACACTCACTTTGAACACACAGATACTATACTGTAGCCAGTCGCATCACAAGATCTGTCCCGATTGAAAATGTGTGGGATGTTATTGGACGTATTATCAACACTCCACTGCTACCGCACAATCTGCAGAAATGAGAGAGAATGGGATGGAATATTAATGGAACGAACCTCTACAAATCCATTCCAAGACGTCTGGCATGTTGCATTAAACCCAACACCATACTGAGAGACACTACTTCTGTATGTGTCGATGAGTAAATATTGTCCATATCATAATCGTTCATTGTTCCTGATAACCTTTATCTTCCTTCCCAACAGCACTGCAATCCCACACTTCCTTCTGGGTGAAACTATTAACCTTTTGATGATGATTATAAATCTAAAAACAGAAGCACCACCTATCTGTATGTCAGAATTTTGTCTGTACTCGTGCATGTAATGAGCCAATTAAGCAATATCCATCTCAGAACTAGAGTAAATGGAAAATCATGCTGATTTTTCAATAAACTAACTCTAACATCATTATCATTTGTCCTAGGGTGCATTTACACAGTATTATATTCTTGAAACGCAGCAGTAAAAGCTCCAATTTGCTCTTTTGAGTTCCTGCTTTGTTCTAAATACAACCCTGTTTTTGATAATCTCTGGCTCTTTCGTCTTCATTTACACCACAATTACAACACGGCTATAAGTGCTCCTATTGAAGCTGCGGGCTCGCTGTCTTGATCAATAAGCATTGACTGGCTCAGCAGGCATGTTGGATATAAAGGCAAATACATTTTGTCACTGAAAGGGGCGGGGGTGGTAAGTGCTGCGGTAGCAGGTTAATGCACTGAGCGTCGTTCAGGGCTCATTAAGTCCTGTAATTCTGTCAGCATGCTGTATGCTAATCTCGATTCCTGCAGCACTGGCTAAACTCGCAAGCGCAGGGTAGATTACTTTCATTTATGTTATAACAAACAATATGTCCAAATGTCTGTGGACCCCCCTTCTAATGACAGCATTCAGGTCCTTTACGATGCACCCATTGCTGACACAGATGTGCAAATGCACACATCTTGTCTAGTCCCTGTAGAGAAGTACTGCTAATAGAATAAGACAGTCCAGAGTCAATAAACATGAACCTACTGGTACCATGTCCAATGCCAGGGGTGGGCAAGAGGTCCCAGCAAAGTCCTCAGCGTTGAGCTGTGGAGCAGTGAAACCCTGTTCTCTGGAACTACTGAGCTCCTTTAAATACTTTTGGGATTTTCTGAGTTGGAGAGTTGAGGATGAGGGCTGATGGTGATCATCCAAAGTCTTGACCTTAATCATTGTTCATCTAAATCAAAAGTGGCACTCATCTCTGAAGATGAAGGACTGGCTTTCTGAGTGAGTCCATGAGAGTCAGGTATGACATCATTGCAGTCTTTGGTGATGCTGATATGGTGTTAAGGGCAGTCGTCTTGACGTAGTTCCACACCATGCAGCCATCTGCCAATGGTGTGTGCACCAATCAGACTCAAAGAAAGCATCACGTCTGATTGAATGTCTGTAATCACCCTGGACAATCCATAGGTTCTTCCAGTGCTTCGTGTAGGTCTCACAGATCCTTTATGCCACTGATATATGACTTCTTCTATCAACTGACGCTTCTATCAACAGCATGCTATCGTAAGATCTGCATGGCCGGTGTGGTGCTCAAACGTCACTCCAGAAATGTTAGGTAGCACTGTTAAAGCAGCATCATCACAGGTTTCAAACAGATGTTGGATGAAGTTAGTAAAACAGTAGCTGACAAGTTAATAAATGAAAAGTTTCTCTGACTGATAAAAGCCAACCAGGCCCCTCAAAGACCAACCTTGACTCTCAGCTCTACATACAGCCTCCGTCAGAGCTGCAATTTAAATCCCAGTAAACTGTTCACGAACAACATTAGTGTTCTGTGTTTTATCCACGTAGAACCTTTCCTAATTCCTAAGACCTCCATGTTTTTCCTCAAAAGAAGTGTGCTCGACACTGGACATTGTTCCATTACCTTAAATGAGTTTGACACCCCTAAACACTAAGCACAAACAACACTTATGCGATGCAAATTACAGATGGACATCTGGCATACTACATTTGGATTCTTCACGTATCATTAGTAGAACACATTCCACAATTTGAGAACCACAGTTTTAAAGATTCGCACATTTAAAGATATAAAGTTCGCAGTCATTATTTCATTACTGCAACTACAACATTTACAGGCCAACAAAAAACAGTGTTTTAACTGGAGTGTAAAATTGGTGCACCGAGTGCTGAAAAGAGGGTAAATAATGAATAAAGTACTGTTTCCCAAGTCTACAACAATATAAATATACCCTCAAAGCTGCAACATGGTCCCAAAAGTGAATTCAATTCACCTTCCCAGGAGAAAGGTGTGTATATTTACCTTGTCCTAACCCGACTGTCACAATAAATAGGCCTGGACTGAGGATAAACAACAGAAAAGGGAAATATGATGTTCCCTAACTAAAGGCACTAATGACGTACCCTTGAGAGTACCACAGCAGTGACAGCATAATCTACACACTGCTTGGGCAAAATTTAAAAAGGTAGCACATCAACACAGCTTTTTGTTGAACCACCTTCAGCTGTGATTACAGGTATTCACAGCGGCATTGCGTTACATTCATTTCCCTCCAGCACTGCAATGGATTTTAATTGAGATCTTATACTCAAAGCACTCTCCAGCACATCCCATAGATTTCCAGGATGAAAAGGGTTAAGGTTGGGATCCAGTGGTGGCCATGTATAAAATAATTCCTCATGATCCCAGACGTACTCTTCCAAATTCAGCTGAACTGCTCATTAAAAATCAATACTGCAATACTGAACGACTCATATCAGTGCAACACACACTAACACACCACCACCATGTCAGTGTCACCGGTGGGGTCCTGACCACTAAAGGTCAGGGTGAAAGGAGGTTAATAAAGTATGCAGAGAAATAAATGGACTACAGTCATCTGTAATTGTAAAACTACAAAGTGCTCATGTGTGGTCAGTGGAGCTGCGAAAATGGACAGTGAGTGTAGGAACAAGGAAGTGGAAATAATGCTATGGTTGATCAGTGCATCAACTCTAATGATGACCTGCTTAACTTTCTAAATATTAATATTAGTTCAACTGAACACTGTTGCTGATATTCAGCAGAAAACAGGATTTAAGAAACGAAGTAATAATTCATAGATTTTATTTGATATGATGAAAACATTTAAAAGTGTAGGTTAAAGGGTTCTGTATAGTACTGTGAAATTGCTTTGCACAGATTTGAGTGTTTTGTACTACATGCTTTTGCTTTTGTTTAACTCCAGCACCTTAAAGAAGCTTTGATACCAGATGAGCAGTTCATCAGATTTTTGAGATTTGGTTTTTTTTAAAAACCCTTTTCTTCAAAGAACCTATAACAGGTTTTCCTTTGGTTTGAACAACAATTTTAAGGTAAGAACCATTTTAAACAGCTTAGAGTTGTTTATGTTGGCTGCATGATATTTGAAATTTCTTTAGAGAGGGACGGGGTGGGGAGACGAGAGCCTCTAAAACAGATTTTGAGAAAAGAAACAAATGAAATTTGGGAAAAATTCAATGGAAAATATAAAAGGATTTAATAGGGTTTATAGGTTTTGTCACAGAAGTACAAAATGGTCAGTAATACCCTGTATCATATTGAATAAAATAAATGATCTGAGGGAACATTCAGAAAGTACTTCTGGTAGATAGATCATGAAATGAGAACTGTGTGAATATTCCTTTGTAATAAAGCAGCAAAGGTTTGAAATTTTTTTTATTTTACATTTCAGTCATCGCACCTCCTACAATGTGACTATTACATATGCATACATTGTGATAACTAGGATAAGATAGAACTTTATTGATCCCTTGGGAGGGTTCCCTCAGGGAAATTAAGTTGGAAGAACACACTCTGTCCTCGTCAGAGGAGCAAAGTATGTGGAAAGTGTGAAAGGAGGATTAAAAAGAGCTAAGCTACACAGCGACCGGAAAGGCAGCCGTCTTGCACAGCACCAGGTAGGTTAATGATTAGGTTAACTGTGCTGAGATGACATATTGTATTCTATATAGACCCAATGTTATCACTAAAGAACATTTAAGAAGCTTTGAGAATTAAAGTGCAGACAGAAACCTTATCTATTTACTAACAACCTTTACCGTGATTCTTAAAGTGTTCGGGTCTGGAAACCACTTTTTTTTTGTTTCAACATCAAAGCCTCATGAAGTATTTCACAATCTCTTCATAATCTAGGTCAGAATAGGGAACATGGGGTCTCTGGAACTTCAGGAACATCAGTCACTGTGAAGTGTGGAATCCTGTGTGGAATTTAAGACCAATTAAATCTTGGAAAACAGTTATTTTCTTCCTGTTTTATACAGAAATGTGTTCCTAAATCATAAAGAGCAATTTCAGAGTGTCTCGGCGCTCACTGGAGAGCGCTGCACTGTTAGCAAGTCTGAGCTTATTTAAATGACTTCACACAGATTACTTTAATGCTTCGCACTGATCACTTCACGATTGGTGCAATTTTGGGAATCAGATCCATTGGTGCAAGCCCTAACCTGGAACCAGCAGTAAACCCAGTATAAAAAGCCCGCTGAAACTGAAACGTTCTGAAAGCCAAAACCACAGCTCTAGAATAGTCTACACTTCCAGCACCTCTATCCTGCCTGCTCACAGCATGTTCACTATGAAACCATGTGCTTCTGTGTGTGTGTGTGGGCGTGTGTGTGTGTGTGTGTGTGTGTGTGTGTGTGTGTGTGGCTACTGTAAAGAAAGTGGTAGACAGGAGAGAGAGAGAGAGAGAGAGAGAGAGAGAGAGAGAGAGAGAGAGAGAGAGAGAGAGAGAGAGAATCAATATGTCAAAAAAACCACAGAGGTTATATTCTACTGCAAGAGAAGTATGGAAACAAATCTAATACAACCACAAATAGCAGAATTGCTCAGATCGAAAGAGACACTTTCCACAAACACACAAGCACTTACCAACATTACAAACAGCTAATGGGGGAAAAATCAGCTTGAATTCTTCTTGTTCCATGGTTTTATTCGTGCAGGCGGCTGAAGGGGAACTGCTATTTCGGTTCCCTTGGGTGAGGAATACTTCAAAACAAAAATGCAGACATTTCTATTTTGTATTGCGCAAACGTTCATTTTTACCAACTAGTTCCTGGAATAGTTGCATTAACCCAAGTTGCATTGCATTAGTCCAATAGCATTCTACACATTTTCAATCAACTTGAGCTCTTGAGAAGGCAGCAGTACGTGGACGAGGAATAGCGCACATTGTAAGTTCAAATTTTTCAGTTCCCACATGGGGAAAACACCATGGAAATAAGGATCTCGCCGGGGACCAGAGATGGTGGCAACAGAGCTCACGCAGAGCCTGTCCCCCCCAAGAACAGGGACGTGGACACCACGGCACAAGGCATCCGTCGCCCTCTTGAACACCGGTCGTGTATAGAGCAGATAAGACAATTGTAATTGTGTGTTCAAAAAAAAAAAGGTAGAACCACTGGTTGCAGGACCTCACCAACATGATGTTGGGCTGTTAAAGTGAGTGTAATGAAGAGCAAATGTGATCAGGCAATGTATAAAATTGCACCCACACCAAATCACCAGGATGTGTGATACATGGCAACAAACCGTTGATCTTGGTGCTGATCACGGTGCCTCCACAGACAAGACTACTTCCACCTCAAGAGTTCACACTGAAGATACAGATATTATGCCATGGTCAGTCACATCACCAAAACTATCCCTGATTGCGTCCAATAGCATCCCACATTTTCACCATCATAACTCCACCCCTACAGCACAACCAACAGGATTAAACATTGTTCATATTAGTCTAATTATCAATCATTTCTTCCTACTTCCTTCCCAAGAGCACTGCAATCACACCCTTTCTACTGGAGGAATCTGTGTAATGGTTTTGACGATTAATATGGCGGCGAGTATGTACAGTGATGTTCTCAGGTTATTTCAGCCTTTTCTACCCCAATATAGACAGGATTGCTTGACTGTCCCCATCCAGCCACCTCATTGATTTTAACACTCTTACGACATCTTAAGACATCATGCTCTAACAACCTGTCTCAGTACATTTTGTCTAGCTTGTGAAGACACAGTGATAGCTGGGCCTGTGTGAAAAACATGCGACATTGCAGCACTAAGGTGAAAGGTATATGTAGTTCCACATCTCACATGTTTATTTTACTTTTATTTAGCATCTGCATAGAAGTTGATCGGAGAAATATTCATCTGTGTTCATCCATCTGTGTATTAAGACAGGGCTGTGACAGCTCTATCGGCAGTACAGTCTTTAAACTGCCCCCAGGATGGAAAGCTCTCTAATTTCTCTTTATCAGTAATAGAGAGCCTCTGGTCCTCTGGGGAGACTGGTGGAAGATGCAACAGTGCCCAGCTCTCTCACTCAGGCTCTAATTAACTGCCTGACCTCGGTCGCGACAAACACAGCTTCCCATGTCCTGCTATTGATCGGGCCCCCTCATCACTGGATCTCTTGACTGGCTTCTCTGACCCGCCGCCACCGAGGCTCAGATCGACCAGGAGCTGGAGTAAATTACAATGTCTGCTCTCTCCTAATCACTCACAGAATCCCTTTCTATTTATTGTGATCACAATAAATCTCATCATATTATCTCAAAATATGGATATGGCAGTACTTCTAAAGAAAGCTTTTTTATTGTCCTTTTCAACAACTTTATGGCCGTTTTCAACTTAACATAGGATAGTGCATTTCCCAAAGGATGTTGTTCCCACTTCAAGAACGTAAGGGAAACTGATTTTGCTAGGTGGTTGCCATGGTATACACCAAGTGGTTGGTATGGGGTTCCTAGATTGTTGTTAGGTGGGCCTACCATGCTGCTTAGTGGTTGTTTTTGTGATACCCCTTGATTGGTTGCAAAATTCTGCCATTCATTCATATAGGAGGATGAAAGTCAAATTGTCTGATCCAAACACTGTATAGAATCACACAATGCCTCTACAGTCCAAACACCCTAGAGCTGCAAAAGTGTCAATACCTTGAAAACTGTGGGATCAGAAAGCAGACCAAAAGCACCACTTTGTTTTAAAAGGGAATTGGAAATTTCACCAGTTTCACCATCCAAACTTAGCACCACAGAAGACTGTGTTCAGCAAACAGTAACACCCACAGTTATACATTGACATTAAAAATACTCTAACATGCCAAACAGTTACACCTCAAAATACTCCTAATAGTCCATAATATGAAAAATGCAACTACTTAAAAATCAGTATCAGCATCACCCAGATTTTGAGAAAAAATCTCATTTCACTGCATTTGTAAAAGCCCTTTCACATGAGTTTTTTTTTTTACTGGAGTGAGAAAACAGATGCCATATAATGCAGTTTCACATTTGTGTGAAGAAAAATTTATGAAAATCCCTCAAACAAGAACTGAAAAACTCTTGGCTACAAAAGCATTTAAAAGCTGTTATACTTCCCAAAGGGGGCGCTACTAGATAGTGGTGCAGGGTGCCCTAAGTTTTGCTTCTGGCCCAACAAAGGGAATGTGTCATCTTTAACAATATGACTTTTGGAGATCATTTCATCTTCACTTGCTTAACTGATCACAGTAACAGTCTTTTTGACCAGGGTTACCAAACCTTTGCATGCCACTGCATTCATGTTATTATTCAGCCCTTTAATTTTGAAGATTTGTTTATGCTATTAAAACTGCAAATAGCAGTTGTTCTATATGATATAACATTTTCACAGCATATAGCCCATTAAAGGTGTTCTCGAGAGGTTTAACTTGCTCACCAGGGGGTTTATGTCTCGATCCTTTGATCATGTGTTGTTTACTTTTCTTTTTTTTTTTTTTTTTTTTTTTTTTCTGTAAAACTGTTCTGTGACATCAGTTGTAAAAAGCACTATATAAAATATATTTTGACTGATTTAGAATAATGAATGAATTAATGAATTAGTAAACTGTTTGGGTTCAATGTGTAAAAAGACAACCCGTGTTACACTGGATGTTTCACAGATGTTATTGTAACTATTTAACAGACATAAATTTTTGTTTGAAATTTATTTAGAATGGGTAAATATCATTTTCATATGCAAATATGGTCTGAATATAATTCAGACTTGCAATTCCTCAGGGAGATGAAGGAACACTGTTTTAAGAAATATAAAAAGCAAGAAAGCAAAAAAAAGAAAATGTGTATTTAAACCCCTTGGCTGTTGGTTGTTGTGTTGGTTACTTCATGCAATTAAGGACATATGCTGTGTGAGTGTATGGTCTGTCCCAACTGAACACTTTTTAACCTGGTGCCCTCAAGGACTCACACACTGTAGATGCGACTGTTCTTGACATCAGTGTGGACTTGGAGGACCTCAGGGTTTAGGGCATCATTTGGAACTGGGACTGTAGCTTATCAAGAGTTTAGAACCACTAAAGCTGTGCAACCAACCCTTTAGGAAGTGACATGGGTATACACCGATCAGCCATAACATTATGACCTTCAGGTTTCTACACTTCCTTTCATTTTTATGAGCTCCTCTCTAGTCCATCTGTTTCTCTGCATCCTTTATTCTCCTCTTCTCAGCCGGATCCTCAATAATCAGGACCCTATTTTAGGTATTGTGTGAGTGGGTGGTGGAGCACTCTCAGCACTGCAGTGACACATGGTGGTGGTGTGTTAGTGTATGTTGCGTTGATATGAGTGGATCAGACACAGCAGTGCTGTTGGAGTGTTTAAACCCCTCTGTGTCACTGCTGGACCAAGAACAGTCCACCAACCAGAAAAATCCAGCATCCTGTGAGCAATGAGAAAGGACTAGGGTTTGAGCTTCTGTCTCAGACTTTACATCTACAAGGTGGAGCAATTAGGCAGGAGCGTCTAAGGAGTGGGCACCTTGTTTAAACACTCCAGCAGCACTTCTGTGTCTGATCCACACTAATATAATAATCTGTGGTGGTCCTGATCATTAAAGATCAGGGTGAAAAGAGGGTTAATAAAGTCTGTAGCGAAACAGATGAACTACAGGCTGTAATGACATAACTATCAATCAATCGAACTACAAAGTGTTCCTAATATTATGGCTGGTCAGTGTAGTTGTGTAAACTTAACTGTAACAGTGAAGATGCTAATTGTTTATGCTTTAGTGATCTACCGACCTTCCATCTCTAGAGAGAGAGAATTTCACCCCCTCGCGCTGGAAGGGCAGGAGCCTCTCCTCTAACTTGTCTGGAAGCAGCAGCAGATTCTCCTCCAGAGCCTGGGAAGTCTTAACCGAGGCTTTCTGCTGCTTGTCCATCACGATCTCTCTGTTTAAACCATCCAAAACTCACAACCTCGCGAGTAAAGCGAGGTTAAATGCCAGCAGCTCCACTGCTCTGCTTCTGTAAACATGAACTCACATGTGCGCTACGTCATAAGCACACGACGAGCTTTGGCGCGAAATGAAAGCGGTGTATTAAAGACCAGCGAGCGCTTTAGTCCAATCACAACACAACTCACACTGCGCATGCGCCGCAGCAGGTTCTCTTCCAGAACTTTATTTATGAATATTATTTATCTACAATGTTATATTTCAAAGTAATTACATAGAAATAATCAGAATTTCACATTATTAACTATGTATTAATGATTAGTATACTACTTCTAATGACCTTTTTAAAAGTCCAATCAGAATACAGCATTAATAAAGTTCACATTATGGCCTAATAATTCAATATTTTCTGATATAATATAGACATTCTACTTGAAGTGCAATAATCACAGAGCACCAATCACAGAGCATTAATCTCAGTGCACTAATCACAGAGCACCAATCACAGTGCTCTAATCGCAGAACACTAATCACAGAGCTCTGATCATAGTGTACTAATCACAGTGCTCTAATCACAATGCTAATCACAGAGCTCTAATCGCACTGCTCTAATCACAATGCTCTAATCACAAAGCTCTAATCACAGAGCACTAATCACAGAGCACTAATCACACTGCTCTAATCACAATGCTCTAATCATAAAGCTTTAATCACAGAGCACTAATCACAGAACACAAATCACAGTACAATAACCACAGTGCACTAATCACACAGCACTAATGACAGTGCTTTAATCACACAGCACTAAACACAGAGCACTAATCGTAGAGCACTAATCACAGTGCACTAATCACAGAGCACTAATCACAGAGCACAAGTCACAGTGCCCTTAAACATGAACATTTTTAAAGCTTTCACAAATTGTGCACTAGGTTACACAATTTATATTAAAAAATGTCCTCACAGCCTATAAAGAACCCACACATAGATTTGTCACATCTATGGTTAAAAGAGAATTGTGGGTGATAGTGGGTGATAGTGCACTTCTGCCAGAGGGCTTAATAAGGGTGCATTGAGGGCACTCATGAATTTCCGTTTAGATCAGCAGGATGAGTAATGGGACACCCTACATTAGGGTTAGGCAACCCTGGTCCTGGCGTGCCAGACCCCTGCTCAGTTTACTGATTTCACTCAAACAGACCTACAAAACCTGGCAATTAACAGGTGTGTTGAATCATGTGTCCTTAAGGAAGAGGAGCACAAATCTGTCAAACAAGTCTGGAACTCCAGGACTGGAGTTGCCCACCCCTGCCCTAAAGCCTTGTGGTCCTCACTGGTATGTGCACGTGAAGACTACAGGACTGTGTACCAAACAATATCATATTAATGTATTTTTTAAGAACAACATCTGCAATTAATTTCATTGTTCTGAAATTAAATTTACAGGAAAATGTAAAAAGTGCAAGTCAGTAAAGGTTTAATTAGGTTCAATTTGAATGTAATTTGGGGGTATTTCTATTTGCCCATTCATCATGGAATTTTTGAAATGATATAAAGAATAGCTGCTTGTTGTAAAGTTATATCAAAAGTCAAAAACAGCAAAAATGGAGATACATCTTTAAGAAATTAAAGAGTACTGTAAAGACCATCACATTCACTGCTCAAGACTCTACTGGGGAAAGGCATGGCCTGGTGGGAACCAGTCTTGTGACTGGAATATTGCTGTATCCCTTGCAGAGCTTGACTGAACTGGCCTTGAGCAAGGCACAAAACTCCCCAGCTGTTCCCTGGGCATCGTGGTTAGGGTTGCCTACCACTCCGGGCACATGTGCTCACTGCCCCCTAATGTGTGAATTTGCGTGTGTGTATGTATGTATGTGATTCACTGTGTGTGGATGGATTAAATGCAGAGAATAAATTTGCCTGTGTGCAGCACAGTAGATTTATGTGCCCCTTTACGCTTGACTTATTTTTTGTGTCTTTTCTCTTGTAGTGAACTCCGGCTGCTACAATAAGTCCTTGGATAAGGATCCTCAAAAATATCAGGGTGAAATATTTAGAAATTCTCTTGATTTTAACATTTTTTGTTTCTCCATTTTAGAGGCCACTTAAACCAAGTAAATAAATGCACCCAGAAGGAAGTGTGAATAGCAATGCTATTGAGAAGGAAATTGAACAGGATTTTTTTATATATATATTTTTAGATTTTTATTGATCTACATATATAGAAGTTGTTTCTCTCACTATGTTGTTGGGTATAACACAACATGCCAGACATCTCGGAATGGAGTTGCAGAGGTTCCTAATGGTGTCCTGTACTAATGGTGTCCTCATGACTGGTATGACACACATTACAACAATAAAACCATGCTTCCTGAAGACCTACGAAGCGAACTCTTCCAACTGCTCAAATTGCTTTCAAACTCTTTTCCAAAGCATACTTCATTTGCAAAAGGTGCTACCAACAACAGGGCTGGAATGTGCAACAGGACAACCTTATATAGCCAGACAGGAACAGCAATAATGGCCGTCCTTGTTTTTGTCACATTCACAATTGAGCATAAAATTTTATTCATGTCTCATGATGTCATGATATGAGACCACTGGGTTAAATGCTTTAAATTATCATGGGATTGTAGGAAAAGAAGTCACTACTACAACAGGAAAGCTTAAGGAGCTCAATGTAGATTTGAGGAGAACTGGAGTCATTTCTAAACAACCTCAGATTCCATAATCATCAACTCTATATAAGTACAAGTTATTTCCTGATATATCCACTTTGTCTGGAAGTCTGGAAGAAACCCCAAACTGTCATTTCAGCTAAGAGGAAATTGGACACCAAAATGAACACATTAAAGCTCAAGTAAAATTGCCAGCTGAATACACTGCCAACTTTTTATGGTCAGATGAAACAAGGATGTTTGGAAGAATTAATGAAGTATTCAACCCCAAAAACATTGTACCAACTGTTAAGCATGGTGGCAGTGGTGTCATGCTTTAAAGTTGTTTGGTTGCCAGTTAAACTTAAATCTTGTGCACCCCAACCTAACCCCAGCAACTGTTCCACCCTAACCCCAGCCACTGTTCCAACCTAACCCCAGTCACAGTTCCACCCTAATCCCAGCCACTGTGCCACATTAACCCCAGCCACTGTTCCACCTTAACCCTAGCGACTGTTCCACCCTAACCCCAGCAACTGTGCCACCTTAACCCCAGCCACTGTTCCACCCTAACCCCAGCCACTGTTCTACCCTAACTCCAGGGCTCTTCCTCAGAGCACTTTGAGGGTCCTGGAGGTTTGGCCATCATTGAGACAAAATCACAAATAAGTTATTTTATGGAAAAGTTGCATAAGATTATCAAGTCTGATATGTTAGTCTTTGTTGATCATGACTGACAGTAAATAATGAGTACCATGGAATTATCACACAAACTACAGTCCTTGTACAAAATTGTTGGCACTGCAATAGCCTGCTGACTAATAGCCTCCCCCAACTACCATCGCATTAACTATGGCCTTTGTCCACAATCCCTAGTGCGGCCTTAGCATGCTGTTTACCGGCCACCTCTACCATTGCTACCACAGCATGAGTGCTGTGGCTACCGCCCTCATCCACAACCACTACTGCACAGTCATCTGATACTGCCTCCAAACCATGTCCGGAATATGTTTTGACCAGTAAGTGAGAGGGGCCGTGGCTGATGTCGTCACTGAGATGGGATTATAGAAGAAAAGGAGAAAGGAGGGACTGTTTGTTCTCTTTTTCTCACACAGTGTTCAAATTGTAGAATAAAAGGGTATGTTTGTTAAAAAAATGGTCAAATTCCTACAAATATTGAAATTGTCTTCATATTTACATCTCAAATGTCATCAAATTCAAGAAGCATTGAATCTCCTGAAAATCTGTGTGAACGTCTCATAGAAACACTTTCCTACATGTTTGGTTAATAAAAGTCACACTACACAAACATCCTGTAAAATGGGCCTTGGGTTCTAAAGGGTTCTACTGTTAAATTGGATTTGTAGGAGGGAGCTGATTCAGTTCTAAAGCATCTGGTTGGCCACTTTAGGTGTCTGTGCTCAAGTTCTAAGGCACCTAATTGGTCCATGTAGGTGTCGGTCACTCAGGTTCCCGCTCCTGCGTCTCTCTGCCTTCCTGGCCTGGTCGCGGGCTCGGTTCCAATACGAGGACTCGCTTTCTGCTTAAGCCACCTAGCTGTGTTTCCGCATTCGAACATTCCGCCTTAGCTAGGAGCCCTAGTTACAGCGCTGTGCATATTGGGCGGCGGCCGGAGGACCGTCAGTGTTGCTGTCTGACTCGCTCAGTTTAGCGAGCTAGCTGTTCTTGCTTCTGCGACACTGGTTTTCTTGTTCTTCTGGAAGTTTCGCGTTCTCTCTTTAAGACTGGTACGTTTGTTTGCTCTTTGTTCTCGACGTTCGTGCTGAGAAGTGTGCGGTAGACGTTTATTAAGGTACCTACAGCTGCCTGTGTGGGCTTCTAGCTTTGGTAGCTTAGCATAGTCGTCGGCAGCCGGTGGTTTAAACCGAAAACCGAGCGGCCTGTTCGGCACGACAGTCTGACTGCACGACAGTCTGACAGCCCACCAGTCCGCCTGTTTAAGGTGAGGAACAGACAGACAGACAGCTGGAGAGAGTGTCTCCAGTCCTCCCATTACTATAGGCAGAACCCTAAAACACCAAACCAGAGCTCCCAGTACTATAGGTAGAACCCTAAAGCACTATACCGGTGCTCCCAGTACTATAGGTAGAACCCTAAAGCACCATATCGGTGCTCCCAGTACTATAGGTAGAACCCTAAAGCACCATATCAGTACTCCTAGTAGTATATAGGTAGAACCCTGAAACAGCATCCCGGTGCTCCCAGTATTATAGGTAGAACCTAAAGCACCATACTGGTGCCCCCATTACTGTAGGTAGAATCCGAAAGCACCATACTGGTTCTCCCAGTACTATAGGTAGAATCCGAAAGCACCATACTGGTTCTCCCAGTACTATAGGTAGAACCCTGAAGCACCATACTGGTGCTCCCAGTACTATAGGTAGAACCCAAAAGCACCATACTGGTATTCCCAGTACTATAGGTAGAACCCAAAAGCACCATGCCGGTGCACTCAGTACTGTAGATAGAACATCAAAGCTCCATGTCGGTGCTCTCAATACTGTAGGTAGAACCCTAAAGCACCATACCAGTGGTCCAGGTAGTATAGGTAGAACCCTGAAGCACCATACCAGTGCTCCCATTAGTATAGGTAGAACCCAAAAGCACCATACTGGTGCTCCCATTACTGTAGGTAGAACCTAACGAACATCCTGGTGCTCCCATAACTGTAGGTAGAACCCAAAAGCACCGTGACAGTGCTCCCAGTAGTATTGGTAGAACCCTAAAGCGCCATCCCGGTGCTCCCAGTACTATAGGTAGAACCCTGAAGCACCATACAAGTGCTCCCAGTAGTATAGGTAGAACCCAAAAGCACCATACCGGTGCTCCCATTACTGCAGGTAGAACCCAAAAGCACCATACCGGTGGCCCAATTACTGTAGGTAGAACCCAGAAGCACCATCCTGGTGCTTCTAATACTGTAGATAGAACCCTAAAGCACCATACCAATGCTCCCAGTAGTATAGGTAGAACCCAAAAGCACCATACCAGTGCTCCCAGTAGTATAGGTAGAACCCTAAAGCATCATACCGGTGCTCCCATTACTGTAGGTAGAACCCAAAAGCACCATCCTGGTGCTCCCAATACTGTAGGTAAGAACCTAAAGCACCACACCAGTGCTCCCAGTACTATAGGTAGAACCATAAAGCACCATATTGGGACTTGCAGTACTGTAGGTAGAATCTGCCTAAAACACCACACCAGTGCTCCCAGTAGAAGTATAGTAGCACAATTGGTAGGAATGCCGGTTAGTTAGCATTAGCCAGCTTAATTTTTTGAACGCTTTGGCTTTGAGTTCTGTCTAAAGGAAACAGTTGACTGACCCCCTACACCGTTTACTTCTGTTCAACGACTTTAATCCAGTAAACCGCCTGCTGCTGCTGACTGGGTCACTGCTTTTACAGCCTTTCTGTTCAGGTTTCTACTAGCTTTCACTTCTTTCACTCATCCTTTTTCCACCAAAGCCTATGATTTATTAAAGTTCAACAAGCAGACCTTAACCTTTAGAACCAAAGACAAATTTTGTGGGATGTTTTTATAGTCTTTTTCAGGAGGACTACCATGTCTAAAATGTAAAAATGAACAGAATTGAAATGTTTGTGTATTTTTGTTTTTATTTCTTTTGCGTGTATGTATCATTGTTATCCCTTCATAGGACTTTTATTCTGAAATTTGAACACTGCACAAAATAAGCAAACAGCCTCTATCTGATGTCCCCCTATAACTCAGTATTTTGTCAATGACCTCAGCTCCGCTCCCTCTCGCTGATCAGTCAGAGTCTGTGTGCAGGTTCAGCATGTTCTTAATTAAAACTGGGTTTTAATTCAACTGGAAACGAGTGAATTGTAGCTGTTTTCTGAGCTGATAATTACTCTCAGATAATTCATCACACACTGATGATGAGCATGGCTCCATAGGGTACGTCTTGTAGTTTATGATGTTTATCATGTGTGTACGTTACTCAGATCCTGAGGTTACTGCAGATCTCAGGTTCTAAGAGAGAAACTGTGTGCTATGTTCTGACCTGCACAGTCATTCAAGCTACTGTATTTTCCGGACTATAAGCTGCACCCGCAAAGTAAAAAAAAAAAAAAAACAAACCCTGGAAAATAACATGTATAAGAAGAAAAAGCTGCACCTCATTATAAGCCGCAAGCGTGGAAAAAAGTAGCGGCTTATAGTCCGGAAAATACGGTTCTGCTCATACGGGCCCTCAGTTTTCTAGTACCTGCTCTTTAGTTTGTCAGACTTTATCAGCCTTTTCTCACTTTAACCCATTTTAAGCCCTTGCTGGCTGTCTTGGCCTAACTTTGGGGCCTGCGCTTGCTTAAACCTTGAAGAAGGTCATTCTGCTTGTTTGCTCTGTGGCTTATACTCACCTAATCTGCACTGGGTCAGTCAAAAGTTTAAGAGCTAAACAGGCTTGTGCGTCAGTCCGCCATCCTAACAACGTTTCATGCTGTCAATCAGCCCCCTAATGAAAATCATTCACTTTCAGACCAGAGTTGGTTTCTGTGGAAAGCGCTAGGGCTGGACGATATGGACCAAAAATCATATCCCGCTAAATTTTAGCTGAATGGTGATAAAAGATAAACTATATGTATGAGGTGAAAAAAATAGGATTCCATGAAATCCTTCATCTTTTTACTATATGAGCATTGAAATCTCGTTTTTTTTATACTCACTAAGTCTGAGAATAGGGGGTGGAGCAGAGCGAGGGAGCAGAAAAACATTTCCACAAGATTGAAACTCAGTGTTAAGAACCTAAACTTGATATAAAGGATATTTATAACGACATTTGTGCAGGTCTGCATTTATATCAGATAGATCACTACTTAAAGCTTGCGTTGTCTTTGGTGAGCAGTTTAGTGTAAATACATGGCAGCTCACCTTTGTTGTCTCTAATACACCGTCTCGCAGCTCACAGAGTGTTCAGATGAGATGCTCAAATCAGAATTTTCTGCTCTCACTAAAGCTGTATTTGTTTATTTTTTCAGAATGTGTGTGTCAGATTTCATGTGCTTTGTTTTGTACTTCACTGTGTATTGGTTGCTTGTTAACATACTTCAGCGTTAAAATGGAGAGAGAAGCTCTTAACAGACGTTTAGGTGATGTTTTAGTTTGTGCTGTATTTTTGCAGTGAGGACTAGAGCAGAAATGTCACTGTCTAACACTGGACTGTTAACCAGTGTTCACTGCTGTCCAGGTCTGTTACAAAAAATGTACCACTAATGAAACGCAGTGCGGTTGTTCTATTAGCTACAAGTATAAATGCAACTGGTTATAGAGTGAGTCATCCCGAGTTAATATGGCTACCTAAGTGTGTATGTGTGTGGTGTATCTGTGGTGACTCTTTCACCTTGTTAAGATATAGTTACTTGTAGCTTTGAATCAGAACAGTGAAACTGAGTCTAAAAACCAAATTTAATAATAAAACGAATTCAATCTACTGTGTGAACAGAGTCTAGATCAGTTTGTTCTAAAACAGAAGTGAAGTAAACTGTAGCTTTTGCACAACACTGTCCTGTGTTGAAGATGCAGCTGTTATTTATTGATGGATGGCAGGTCAGTCAGTTCTGAAGATGATTGAAACATTACATCAGTGAACACCTCAATTAAATCTGCCAATTAACAGAGAAGTTGCATCAGATGTGCTTGAGAAGGAGAAACAGGAGGAGTTCAGCCCTCCAGGACCAGAGTTCCCCATCCCTAGTCTAAGGTTGTACTCTCAGTAGACACGATTTGCTCCCCTCCTCGCTCCCCACTGGCCTGTGCTCACACTGCCCAGTACAGACGGAACATACACAACTTTGCAGAATGACCGCAGCCAATCCACAGACATTAAACTGAAAGAGACCCTGAGCAAATCTATGCTACTGTAGTCTGAATGACATCAGTTAATATTTCATTTCTTTTTCCAAGATTGGAAATGCTGTTGAAACTACCACCGTCTAGTTCTGTAACACATTGGTTGTTCATCCTGGTCCTGGAGAACCACTGGTTGTTTGAGTTAGGGCACACCTGAGTCACCTGAAAAAGCAATGCATGAGGATTCCCATGTGTCCTTGCATGCATCAACTGTTTATCCTAAAGACTGCTCAGTTCTCTCAATAACATTTGGAGATGAACTCCTTTCATAGCCGCGTTCCAGCTCTTGCTTGGGAACATTTTCCCTTCTTTGACGAGGCTGCCATTGTGCTTATTTAAAGGTAAAACTGCTAACAGCACATTACACAATGTCAGGGTATATAACCACAATGTCAGGGTGAAAACAAGGTCATTTTGGTGATAAATTGTTTTTGTATTTCCAGTTTTGTAACAGTCAGTGCAACTAAATGATTGGCATCTGTTCTGATTGTATACCACAACAAATCATTTAAAGGACTGGATCAGCTAAGTAGCTCATATTAATGGGTAGCACAACTTGACAGAATTAAATATTTAAACAGTGGTTTGGTTTTATTTGTTTTGTTTCTGCACAATATTTAAAGCTTTATGTTCAGCTTGTTAATTAACAAATGTTTACTGATCTTTAAGTGTGTCATTGCATATTATTTATTATTATTAATAATAATATTAATATTGTTGTTAATATTTCTATGGCAATTATTTCTAACACAGTATATCATCCAAAAGTCACTGTTAGGCCTAATATTAAGGTTGTGAATATATCAGAATCTCTGTATTTTTTTTAAACTGGGCAGGTGGAGTAAAATAATTGTACTGCAGGATGTCTGTGAAATGTATGACTGATTCACACACGCCAAGAAAACTGGGTATAAATGACTGTTCGAAAACAGTTTAGTTTGGAAATAACTCCGTGCGGACTGAACCAACCAGTACGCACACTCGCATTCAGCCTCTGAAAATGCTGCCGTTTCGTCCATATGATTGGCAGAGTCCGCAGTAGGTTTCTGGACCCAAGGTGCTCAACGAGCTCATGCACAACAAAACGCCTCCTCACCACCTCAGTACTGAGAAATCCTGCTAAACACTCCTTTTTCAGACACAACCCAGATCTCGAATTGCAGTTATTTTTACAGGAAGGTAAAAAAGTCTGGGATTTTTACTGAGAACGCGCAGTCGTGAAAAATGACTGAAATGGTGCATTTGGACGAGACTAATATCACAGAGAACCTCCGGGAAAAATGCCTTTACCCCACCTACCAAATCGGGCTTAAATGATCAAATATGAGAATAGAAGGCTGATGAGCGTAAAATGATTCAATCCAACCTCACTGCTCTAACCCTGTATACTTCTGCAGAGTATGGCCATCATGGTTTAGATTAGTTTTTAGACCTCTGTGTATTTAAACACGAGTACATAATTTGGGTCACTTTGTTTGAGCAGAGACAGGTTTTCTCAGTTTTAAGGCAAACTTGACCCATAAAAAGCTTCTCATTATTCTTGACAGTCACCAGCAAGATAAGTTATCTAGTCGAGGACTCTTGACCTTGCGATTGTTTTTGCTCTGTGTGTAGGATATTGTTAGGAGACCATCGGCGTGCTGCCCTGTTTCTGTCATGGGGGAAAATAAATAGCATACAAGTGGCTGCAGGAAGAAATGATCTGCTGGCTCCAGTGAGATCCAGATCAGCCTGAACAGGGTGAGTCTAATCGCTGCTGTACAGGACGGTTCTCACCTGAGCCTTCACCTTTCGGAGTTCCCAGTCTGATACTTAACCACTCAGCTCTGAGGCCCGATATCAACAAACTACTGGGATGCAGATTGTTAAGAGTTGATCAAACTTATGATTTTAGAAGTTCCTTATCAATGAATTAAATACCCACCACCCGTTAAATGACTGTCAATTATGGGGCACGACAGATGGATTGTTGAGTTGGCGTTAGCTGTCTGCATTGTTTCTGATTTTACAAGAGGCATTTAACCTCTTGTGGGATATTTTTGTATTTCACCAGAAACTTTGAAAAATATTTTTAGGAGACACATATAGCAGATATTATTTTCAGGAGATACTACTCAAATATGACCAGGTTTTGATTAGAAATTTGTGTACATTTATTTATTTAAGTTTGAATGCTTTAACTCTAAGAAGTCATGTTGGAAATTGATCATCCAGAGTATTTTTGAGCTGAAAATTCATTAATGTTGATGAATTATATTTAGTGATTTTCTTCAAAATACTTTACAGTGAGATAACTTTACATATGAAAAAAAAACCTTGAATGTCCTATATTACTTTCATTATCAGATCACATTGTCAGCAAAGAGAGAGCAAACGGCCCCTCCTTTCTTGCTTTCCTCTACAGCTCCATATGTGTCTGTGATGTCATTATTAGCTCCACCCCCTCTCACTGTCAGAGTCTGCATGCAGTTGAGCATTTACATGAGGACAGAGCAGTAAAAATGCCTTGGATGCTAATTTGATATCTAAACTGGGATTTAATTCAGAAGAAAATGAGTAAATACACATGACGTGTATCATGTCTGTAGGTTCCTCTGATCCTAAGATATGAAGCCTAAAATTGGCGCTTAACTGCTCGCGAAGTACGGATCTTGGGTTCTAAGAGTTAATGTTTGGAAAAATTGTTTGTTGCACATCTGTTGTGTTGTGACAGTTTATTTGCCTTGAGCTAATCCACATTTTATTAGTGTATCGATATTTTGAACACAGTCCAAGAGACAAAGGAACAGGTCATCAGCCAATCTTTGTCAGTGCTAGATTGGCCTCGTCTGGGTTGCCTGGACCTTTAAAGGGTTGTGTTGCCACTTTTTTCAGCAGTTCATTCATTTATTTTCTCTTATTTACCCTGTAATTCCATGCAGTCCCATTTACAATATACATTTTTTGCACCAACCATATGTTACAAATGTCATGTTTAAATACACAGAGGACAAAAATGCTTTAAGTTTCACATTGGCACTTGTTGGTTATTGTGATGCTCTATTAGCACAAAGGTTTTAATCACATGCGTGAGAATTTGTTTTTTCAGATGCTGGTAATGGATTTTGAGGTTTCTGATTTTTGATCTTTTGTTTGGGCTCTACAGTTTGGGCTGAGCTGGCATCTCTATGTGCAAATATCCTTAAAAAGGTTAAACAAAAGAAAGTGCTGGTGAGCCTTTCTGTGCTTGGGTGTTTCTGAATCCACTTAGCAGGTTGACTACCACTACAAGAGCCCATACACAGAAAAGATATGCAACTGGATGAGAAAAATGCTTGCTCTGCAAATGTTTACCACATTTAATGTTCCACATTGCCTGCATGACTGGGAGAGGGATGAGGCAACTGTAGGTTGTATTACCAGTAATGAATGCTATGTTAAACTACATTGGCGCCAGTGCAGTAGCTCACGATTAGTCTCCAAAATGGAAAGCATCTCTTATAAAAGTTCGGAATAAATTGAACGTTAGAAAGAATAGTTGCACAACAATAATTGTAACAGTATCTGATAAAATTTGACTATGGGTAGTGGTAATTGAAGTACACATACAGATGAAGTGTCTTTTCTATGGTGTCGTGTTTAACACAACATCCCAGGTGTCTCTGGAGTTTGAGGTCATTCGCTGTTCATCGTATTTAATTTTATGAAATTTCTTTTTCTTGTACAAAGGGGACATCATCCCAATAGGTTTAGATATTTCAACAAAATCATTTAAGTCCAATATTATGAAAATAAGTGTTCGTTGTATATCTGACCAAGAAACAGGCAAGATTGAAAAATACAGCAGTGAGTATTTGGTATAAAATGAACAGTAACTTCTCTGCCTTGTAGAATTAGGTTGATTTTGGATGTTCAGCAGACATTAGTGTTTCATATCTGCTCTTTGAGATCTCACAAACACCCTGAAATATATGAAATTGCATTTTCTAAATTGTGGTGAAACAGAACACAAACTAGAATCAGTTAAAATTCCTGTTTTTTCATTTTTGCCCACCAAAAAAAGCCAACATTTCTGCTTCAAGATGCTAAGGGATCTATAAAGACTATGAAGTAGGTGTTAATCGTAGAACAACAACAAAAAAAGAAAGCTACTGTGGCACATCCATATGACCTACAGATCTAAAATCATCAGATCTGACAAACGTACTGTCATCTTTTAGTTTTTGTTATCGCAATGCATACAACTGTTGGTTCTGGCCTTGGAAGCTGAGGTTGAGACACGTTCAAACTCTGCTGTTACCTTGCCACAACAAACACAATCACAATGCTGAACAGTGCTGCTATGTACATTTGGCAGAAACTCCTTTAGTAACGTAAATGCTCTGAGCATAAGAGCAAAACAAAGTAAATGGATTAAGACAGTGTGGTGGACCCAGAGATGGAGCAGCCAGTTTCTCATCTGCTCCTCCTCATTTTGGACCAGCTCCAGTGCTTAGGTGGAATTGCACCGCAATGTTAACTCAGCTCTAGGCATACAGACAGAGAGACAGAGACTCTATGATAGTGGAAAAATAGGATCTGGTTAGGGCTTGTTGTAGCTAAGAGAAGTGTTTCTTCATGTTTGTGGTTTGGGGATTATCTGCTTGTGCACTGTGTGGGAATCAATACACATGGTGGCACCAAGCCGTTTTCTCTGAGATGCATAAAGTAGGCCAGTGATGTGACTCAGCCCTCTGCTCTGGGGTTGAGGTCACAACATGAATTCACAATAATAAAAAGATAAATGGACAAGAAATACAGTGATAAGGAAATGCAGATTAGCTCATTTGATGGTCTGAGTAAGGAGCTGCAGAAGGAGCTGCAGGCTGTGCAGTGAGTGAGTGGAGTTTAATCTGTTTTTCTGAGTAAGGAGCTGGATGGGAAATGAGTGGATTTTTGTTTTTTTTACTGTGACGTAGGAACAAACTGCTAGTTATAATTATGCACAATGAAAAACATTAAACTTCACAACATTCATTATCTTCTTACATGATTTATTTTCCCAACAGTTGTATAAAAGCAGTAGAACACTTGGGGTCATGTATGGTCGTATTTTATCACACCTGTGCTGTTAATGTAAATTTTTTATTATTTTATTTTATTTTATTTTCCCCGCTCTGGAAATCAAAATATGATTTTAATTGCGGTTAGTTCATGTAATGCAAACCCTTTAGCCCATAGGGTGAAGTCCTAAACTGTGGGACATTTGATTGGCTGTACCTGCCTCGTTACCATTTGGGATAAATGTCCTGATTGGACAGTTATCTATTGGACTTTTCAGTTCCCTTTTAACCATTTGATTTCCAAACAAAACTAAATGAACCAATGGTCTTAAGAGCCCTAGAAGGTCCTCTTGATGTGAATGATCGGTAGGCTCTGTTAAATCCTGTGTAGCAGCAGGTTAAAGTTGCATAAGCTGTCCTGTTTGTACTGGAGAAGGAATATTACTGAAGTAAATCTGTGAATTTCTTAGCTGCACAGACATGTCCAGTAAACAAATGAATTTTATTGCTTAAGGGTGGCACTGGGGGATATGTGGGGGTTCGGTAGCATCTTGCCAGTGACAACAGAACCAGTTGGTGCTATATTCTCTTTTGCTTTGACATGACTTTGTTGCCAGACGTCATAGCAGAGCTGGCGGCTGCCGGCGAACCTAAAGCCACACTGACCTGCTCTCCCCGCTGATCAGGATGTCTCTGCCTAATGAGGATGAGCCATTATCCACTCAGCAACACCACTCTGCTCCTTCCTGCTGCATTGAGGCTCCTTCAGCATGCTGATCTGAGATCAGCTGAATGTCTCATGGTCATACCTCAATATCTATAGTTTTGGCAAGGAGGAAATTGGCTTTGGATCAGCAGAGGATTAAAAAAAAAACGAATGCCGGTGTTTCAGACCCCTCTAACCTTCGGGAGCTCGTTAGAGGCTGTCTGTTATTGCAGCCCCTCTTCATTTGCCCTTTCTTTCACACTTTAGGGTGGCTCCGACCTCCGCGGGGAGCGCGTAAATAAACACATTTGTCACTTCTCTTCTCAAAGCAAATTGCATCGCGAGCCTTAATTATACAGCAAGGCTCCTCTGCCTGCTTTATAATGCAGATGAGGCTGCCGAGACGCCGTGCTTTGGCAGCGTTTGAGTGATTTTTTTTTTTTTTTTTTTTTTTCCTATGGAGGAGAACACAGACATAGGAGGATGCTGCTCTTCTTTTAGTTTTCTTCTTTTTTTTTGTGAATGAATATTTTCTAAAAAAAAAACAAGCATGTTTATTTTCTTTAACCCAGGCCTCTGGGCCAGAAGGGTCTGGATTCATTAGTTCAGGCGTTGTCGGTGTTACCTGACCGGGGCTGGTTTAATCAGCCTTGTTTGCTTGTTTTTAAGCGTTGGCCATTTCTTTCATAGCCATAACTGTCCTAGTTTTCCTGGACTCAGAAGAGGGTACACTTTCCTTTTCAACCTCAAGGACATTATGCTATGCACTAGATACAAAAAGACCTTTATATGCTAGATCTTGTTTGAAATAGACATGCTGTTCCTCTAGTGCACCTGTTTATCTTTTCGCTCTGATGCTTCAGACTTCGTTCACCTTCTCGTCAACCCACCCCCCTCCACCCCCCCTCCATTCAGCTCAGCTGCTTGTATCTGTGGCAGGCTTTGGGCATGATGCCAGCTTTAAAGGCTGCTTAGCAGTTAAGCTCATTCCTTATTAACCATCACTAGGCTATGTGTAATTAAGTGCCTAAAGCTGGAAGTCAGGAAGTGCTTTACTAGCCTAATGAGACTGTGCTTGCAGTTGTCTGCTTAAAGATGTTGCGGCCAGTGGAGGTTGTGGAACCGGTTCCAGATCTGTATGAAAGGACAGGCAAGATTGTGAATTTGTGGGCGGGTCTTTCTGTGGATTAAACCTTGGCACACAATCCAGAGCTTGGTGAGGTGATAAAGGTTTGTCTTTTGAAGCCTTGATGAAGCAAACCAGCTTCATAGATTACACAGCCAATGATGAGCACCCTGATTGCGATGTTAGAACATTTTGCAGTGGAAGTTGATACACAATGAATATTAAGGCTGTTGCTTTGGACAGTAATTATCCAGTTCTTACCCTGCCAGTCATGTTTTGACTTGTGCAGGCTTGTGTAGATGTGTGTACAACAGGAGAGGGTGATATGGACAAAAACGTCATATTCCAGTCATAATATATGCATATGCAATATGATATGTGATGTACATATTGGAATTATTTTTTTAATGTGTACCATGTCTGTGTACCATTGAGTTTAAGTGAGAGTGAATGGGGAGGACGAGAGCAGAGTAGAGGAGGAGCTGAGAGCAGAGGGAGGAAGCAGATAAAAAGGTTGTGCATTTTTAGTTTGAGCATGATTGACCCCTCAATTTCTTCTGCAGTAAATCATTTTTTCTACATAGACTTTCTACTATGGTCCACCGCTTCCCTCTGAGGATGGGCACGCCCACCACTAGAGAGTGCTTCTGGTGGTCCCTGGTCCACAGGTTGAGAAACTGTGTTGTATTGAAACATATTGAAATCAGAGTGCAAATCAAGTCACCAAGGTACACATCCCATAAAAAAAGCTCATTGCTAGAATGCTAATGCCGTGCTAGCACTTTTGGATGAGAGGGCTAGCCAGCAGGAGGTTGGAGGCAAATACTGCTTTAGCTCAATGCGAGCCAGCTTAGCTAATGTTTTGCTGTTTGGGTAGCATCTTTTAGTAAAATACCCTACTCATATTACCTCACCACAACCAGTGGCCAGACATGATGCACATATCATAACAAACTACCAGCCTCATTGTGTGATGAATTATCAGAGTAATCCAGCTGTTTTCTCATCACATCCATCTGAATTAAATTCCAGTTTAAGTGCCAAAGGAGATTCCAGTGAATGTACTGCTCTGTCCACATGTACATACTCGACCTGCATACAGACTCTGACTGATCAGAGAGAGGGGATGGGCCTATTGACATCACTGACCCAGATAGTAGTTTACAGAGGAAAATGAGAAGGGATGGGCTCTTTGCTTTCTTTCTTGCTGAGAAGTTAGAGAACATCCTTGTCTAATTATTACAAATACGATACGAAATCAAAAATATAGCCTTTCCAACTCAAAAATACAGATTTCTGAATGGATTTCTGACTTTTTAGTCCAGAAAATGCAGGTACAAACACATCACATGGTCAAATTCATGTAAATATTTAAATTCTCTTAATATTTATATTTCAAATTGTCTAATTTGAGAAGCCTAGAGTCTCCTAAAAATAATATTTATGTATGACTGTCTTCTATAAATACTTTCACATTTTTGGTAAATGAAAATGCATCTATGAAAATGTCCCACAAATTGGGGCTAAGCTTGCTTAAGCGTAGTTTAAGGGTTAAACAAACCTTTTCCTGTAGGCACTTTAGGTCTGCTGTTACCGTCCACTGCTCAAAACACTTGCTGAAGCAAGTGGCTATTGGCTTGTATTTGATTATTTGATTTGATCTGATTACTATTTTTTTAGTCAGTACAGGGAGCCTCCCTGTCCCGGCGTTACTGCTCATGCTGATGGAGTGAAAGCTACACATACAGCAGACGGGGTACTACTGAATTTTTAAAACTATCTGATGGTTTGTGCAATCCTGTGTTTACAAGGCCGCTGTTACTATACTAAGTACACCTTGAGTGTTTGAGTGCATTTTCCAGTTTTAAAGAGGGCATGGCATAATTTGGGGTGCATAGGCTTTGTTGCTTATGCACTGGGAGTGCACACCGGAAGGTCTGTGGTAAAATAAGGACACTGGCAGCATGCACTCCATATTCAAATGCCTCATGGGCTGAAGAAGGTGGACGAATACCTTTGGCGCGCTCTGTCCCTGACAGACTCTTCCTCAGTGGCAGTCCAACCAACACACACACACACACACACACACACACACACACACACACACACACACACACACACACACACACACCATCCAAATGTGTGTTAGAGCAAGCCCCCACACCCCCACATCTCTTGTCATCTGTCTCTCAGGTCCATGGGGCCAGCTGATTGGCTAATAAGGGAGGGGCCCACATTAGCACTCTCATGCCGCAGCCGTCCTGCAGGGCTTTGCGATTGGCTTAGATGAGGATGACCTCACTACAGCCAGCTGTTGATTTGGCTGAGCGTGTGCGTGTATGCGAGGGAGAGGGAGAGAGGCAGGGCTGGTTGTCGTGGCAATGGGTTGGGGCAGGTACGCGAGCGGTCGGCTGCCAGACAGAGCTGAGGTGAGCTTCGCCCCGTTCGATGCTGCCGACAGCGCTATGGAGACTAATGATGTAAGCTGAAGAGCAGATGAGGCTCACTGCGAGGCAGGTGTGTGTGTGTGTGTGTGTGTGTGTGTGTGTGTGTGTGTGTGTGTGTGTGTGTGTGTGAGCGAGTGAGTGAGTGAAAGTGTGGGTGTGTGAGCGCTTGGTTATAGGTCTGTATTGCCTTGGTTTAAAATGTGCACTTTAACATCGTAGCTGATTTGACTGTGTTTGCAGGGTGAATGAACATAGCAGGGTTCTTCAGTAGTTCCAAAAAGTCATTTCTTCATGGTGTGGGAAGATTAATCAGCGCAGCCCTGTACTTTTAAAATGTAATGAGCCGTGTGCTGTCAGATTTGACAGTGCTGGGAAGTTTGATTTGCATCAGAGTTTAGTTCTCCTGTGTAAGCGAGAGTGCTCCTCAGCTGGAGTGTTAATCTGTGTAAGGTAATGCTGTCTGGGACATGAAGTCATGTCTGCACAGGCGGTTTTAGAAGGGCTTTGATTGTCTCACAGGAGCAGTGAATGTGTTGCTCTTAAACTTGCGATTGTTGACAGGTTTGCAAAGAGTGTTCAGGTGTGCCTTCAGAGATGCCAAGAAGAGAACAACTTGTGCCTCGACTCACAGCTTGTGCCTCATTTTATATTTCTGTAAATAGTGCCTAAGGCCACTATTAGCAGACAGCTGTGTGTGTGTGTGTGTGTGTGTGTGTGTGTGTGTGTGTGTGTGTGTGTGTGTGTGTGTGTGTGTGTGTGTGTGTGTGTGTCACTGTGTCGCACTCTAAATTGCGGCGCGTGGCTGCAGGCTCTTAGAGTATAACTGAAAGGATGAGGAAGCAGGAGGAGAACAATTTACAGAAAAATGATGAATCCTGCAGTAAAGAATCCTGAACATAAACTTGTAGCTGCTTTTCAGGCTTATTAAGAGAGACGACTGAAAAGCTTTTGAATGCGTGGTTGATCCTTTTTGTGTGCCAATGCCATAATTCATTTCCCACATCAGCATGGCTATTTTTGAGCTCTTGCATTTACGTTTGTGTAGGTTTATAATTTGTGCCAATTTGCAAAATATCGAGATCTCCATTAATATGACGTTAATATGCTGGCTGATGTAATTGTCTGTTTAAATATTGTAACCTCATTAAACTGTCAGTGATCTGCTTAAGAAAAATTATATATATAAATATTAATATTCTAGAAAAAAAATTCCATAGAACCTATTTTGCTGTAACAAAACGTATGGACATCGGTATGGTAAGGTTTATCACTATAGCAATATCTGGACACATCATTAAGCTTTTGTCTGTTGCCATAAACCGATATGCGTGATTGGTTAAAAATGCTGATTTAAGTCCTGCGCCCTCTTGTGGCTTGAAAAGCAAATGCTAGTGCAGTGATTTTTTTGACATCTAAATCGGTCGCCTCTCAAACTGTCCGCTTGTTTTTGAAATCAGCATTTGTGTGACGCTGAAGTGCACGATGTTCCAAATGTGAAGCAAGTAATTTGATTAAATTGATATTAGTGTATATAGTCTTAAGTGTTGAGATCTTCAGCAGGTCTTTGTGTGATAATCTGGCTGTTGGTCATTCATTGAACGAAATTGTCATTTATTAAGCCAACAATAACAACTAACAAACTAACATTTTACTTGCTTTACAATTTTCTTTGTAGATTAGCTATTAACCAAGATTCACCTAAATATCTGTTGAACACAAATGAATATGTAAATGTTAGTTCATTAACAATAAGCGTCTATCTGACAATCTATAGGGGGTCTAGAGGGCGTACACCCACTCACTCCCACTTATAACAGAGCGGCGGCTGTAATAGCAGTGTTTTGCATATTAGACACACCACAATATCTTCTAATGACCGTCTGCGTCAGTGCTTAATATTTGAGTTACAGCACATCTGGGATGCTTTTCCTCAGTACTGTGGACCCTGGAAAGCTGGAAAGCACAGAGGTCTGTTTGGGTGTGTTGGAGCGAGAATGTTAGCCAGCGGCTCATTTTTGAAATGCAGATTAAGTTTCAGTCTTGTTCTTTGGACTTGTTCCAAGTCAAGTCTTTTAGGGAGAAACGTTGAGCGAGTGAATGTACCTGGAAGATGAGCAAGAGGGATTGAGAGACAGATGAAGGAAGGCGGGGGTTGAAGGGGTATTTTAACGTTTGTGGATGTAGTGGCAATGCTGTTATTCGTGCGCATACTCAAGAAGACCTCTGTGCACCTTTACAGTAGAGTTCATCCGTGGGGTAGCGCCTCCCCTCCTCTCCCTTCTTTATGGTCATAATTGTGCTTGAGTGGAGCACTTAACGGCGGTGTGTGATTAGCACACTGCACTAGTGACAAGCCCTCTGACCCAGCTGCCTGGTTCTGTAGTGTGAGTGAGAGCGAGCGAGCGAGAGAGTGGAGAATAAAATGAGGAAGGTGAGGGAGGAATAATGGGCAGTCTAAAGAGAGGCTTTAGTGTGTGAGTGATGGCTGTTGGGGATTTTACACTACATGCTCAGCTAGTGTGAGAGCGCGTACACACACAGGCAAATTTGACAGGGATCTGACAGTTTGACCATGAGCCTGCATGCCAGCACAGGGTGTGTGTGTGTGTGTGTGTGAGTGTGAGTGTGAGAGAGAGGAAGGCCAGGGTGCCAGCACCTGCTTCTGTCATTGACACCACCTGTGTTACTGTCACTGAGTGTGTGGTGCTAATCTCCTGAATCCAGATCAGCCTCTTTGTGTGAGAGCAGTTGTGCTGGAGGTAGATGTGGGTGAATTTGAAATACTGTGCTAGGGCTGTGTCCAAAACTGAAGGCAGCCGTTTCAATGAATTGCTGCCTCTGCTGTCTCAAGTCATTGCCTTGGAAGACAGTTAAGGTCTCTCTAACTGAATTAGTAAGCCGGCGGTACGCCCTGATATTGCCAAGGTATCGACAGCCTACTGTTAGAGCCAGGAGATATACTGATATTACTTAGATATGTGCATGAAAAATACTGTGTACAACATATTTCTGATTATCGCTGAGAGCGGCATATGGGCTGAGCTGATATATCAATATTTATACCTATATCGAGATATAAACAGAGCAGTATATGGGCTGAGACAATATAGTTTATATCAAGTTTAAATTTAAGTAATGTTCCATTTCAAGCTTGCAAAATATTTTTTCTGCTCCACCCCCTGCTGAGCTCCTCCTCTTCTCTGCTTCCTCCTGCCCACACTTGCATAAGTGGCATAAAGAGTCATATCTTGGTCTAAATGTAATAAAAAGACAGGATTTCATTGAATTTCCATTTTTTTACATTGCTTTTCACATCATATATCATTTTAAATATATCTGGTATGATTTTTATTATTTATGTATTTTGGTCCATACTGCTCGTCACTAACATATTTATCAGTACTGATCAAGTTTTCCTTGTTTTGAGTTGTGGGTGGAAGCTAAAAAATGGGATTGTCCTGGTCCAATTTATGCACCTTACAATCCAGGCCATGTACCTTAATGCTGAGTATCTGTAAGTAAAAATGGTGCCTAGTGGACTCTGAACACAGCAGTAAAAACAAAGGAACAGGATTTTGATTAAATTGTTTAATCACTGGTCCAACGACAATGGCTGACTCACCCCCGAGACATTCCTGATATAAAGCACTGTTTCAGAACATGGAACGCAATCTGGAAGAGCAGCACATATTCCATTCATAGCATTTGTGAAGGCACCAGTATGTTTGGACATTCTATAGCAGTTTAGCTCCACCCACACACTGACAGTATTTTAGCCTGGACTGCTATTTAGTGAGGCACAGTACAGGGCTGCCAATCAGAATGGTTATTTTCATGTGGTAAGTGAAGGCCCAAACTAGTCTGTTTCTGACTGGATTCTGCATCCGCGTTATGAATATATCATCCACCACCGTGTTTTTATATGTATATGTGTTTATCTTTCTGAATATCGGTGCGGTACTGATGAATACAGCAGCCTTAGCTTGCAGCCCGTTTTTGCCATGTGTGAGAGTGAGTTTCTGGTATTGTTGACTGGATTATAGAGCCGGGTTGAGTCCACTTGACCTCCTCTCTGAGGACGGGTGCCAAGCTATGGGTTGCCAGGTTGGGGCGGGTTGCCAGGTCGGTGGGTGCCAGCTTGGCCAGAGCTGAAGCTAGTGGGCATTGGGAGGGATTATTGTTGCCCTGCCAGAGACAGCAATATGCCAATCTCTTGCGCGTGCTCGTGCGCGCTCTCTCTCGCGCTCTCTCTCTCTCTCACACACACTGTCACTCTTGCCTTCTAATCATTTGTATCTTTCACTTTGTGTCTCTGTTCTTTTCTATCTCTTTCTCTCTTTTTTTCATTTACTCTCGATTTCCCTTTTTTTTTTCTTTTCTTTTTCTGTTCCTCTTTTCCTTGTGTTAGGCCTATCTTTGGGGACTGAGCACCGGAGATGCTCTAGTCATTATTTTTATTTTATTTTGTTTATTTATTTTTAATTATGGTTTTTTGTGAATTGTCATATTTTTTTTAGGCTTTTCTGATGTGTGATGCTTGGAACAGACCAAGATCTGTGGAAATCAAAACCTTTATAGAGCATGGGCTAGGGGTTGGTTCAGGACCTCCATAGTGCCCCCAAATGCAGACCATGGTTGGGATGAAGGTGGTCAAATATGCACCAAATTTGGTGTGGTCATAGAGTTCAGCATACCAGTCTATGATTTATTTATCTTTTTGACTGTGCACAACAAGAAGGAAGGATTTTTTTTTTGAATGCATGACTTTTAAATGTTCTTGCAGGGTTTTGAGGGGCTTGCAAAACCCAAAATCTCATGAAACTTAGCAGATGTTCTTCTGGTAGGAGCTGCATTGATCTAAGTTTGCATTTCTATGTACGCCCCTCTCATTGGCTCTGTAGCACCACCTACGCTTCAGATGCACGTTGACACTCATGGATACACTCAAGAAAATTGGCCCACTGATTAAGAACTTGCTATGCTTCAGGAACATTTTGATGATTTCCTCTGGATTGGCTACATGACCGGGGTTTTTCTTTTCTCCTCTGTCTCCTCTCTATTGATGCATTACCTTTTTCTTTATTCCAGTTTGTCTCTTTTGTTCTCTGGTGCAGTAACGTCTTTCACTGTGCATTTTAATGCAAGGCAGTGATTTTATTGGACTTGTTTTGACACCCTTGCGCACTCTGTCTGTTTCTCTCTATAGTTACTTCTTATGATGGATATCCATATTCCTACATTAATATTCATGCAGGCAGCACTTTGTTTTTCATCTCACTTTTTGTCAGTTTCCAGAAAGAGCGAAGCAGGGATTTTGCATCTTCCTCCCAAAAGACACTGAAACCTTTCATTCATTTTAATGTCACGTACAGACATGAACGCACACGCGCGTGCACACACACACACACACACACACACACACACACACACACACACTTTTTTTGACTGATGTCACTGAATCCCCCTTGAATGACCGCAGATGACAGAGTTGTGTCTGACCTCTGGCCCCTGTCCTTGTGTGTGTTTGTGTGTCAGGTGTGTGAGGGCGATGTGGAGTGTGGGTCGTGGTTGGGTGACCCGACCCCAGCGCTGGTGAAGGAGTCATGGGACTGCAGCTTGTCGTCATCGAAGCCTCCTCTGAGTGTCCCGTGCCCAAGAGTCCTTCACCCCCCTGCGTTACCATCCTCCCACCCGACACAGCCGGTAAACAGTCCTCCTGCAGCTCACTCGGTGCTCAGGGGTTGCACGGAGTCTCCCATTTCATCACAATTCAGTTAAAAGTGATTTTTTATTTCTATACACAATAGTAGGGTTGCAGTGGTTATAATTAGTTATTCAAATGTTTTAATTTATACAATTGATTTTGCTGAATACTGATATTGAAACAAAAACTTAAATATTTTTTTAATTTTCATATCTTAATATTTTAAGAATTTAAAAAATCAGTCAGTTAATGTCAATGCAACAGATTAACTCAATATGTTTAACCATGTTCTCTTCATTGTGGTGATTTACAATCAGCTTGGAAATCAGCTAAAAGTCACTAATTTCTAACTGAATTAAACCCCAGTTTTAATGGAAGTGGAGTTTCCAGTACATGTTTACTGGACAGAGCCACATGTACATGCTCAACCTGCATCATGACTGATCATCATTACCTGAATACAATTGAGTATATACCTTTTAAAATACTGTAAAACTGTGCATTATCATTCTGTGAAACTTTTATACTGCTGCAACCCTTCTCAATAAACAGACTGGCCATGGCTGTGTTGAATATTAGCATGTTTTAACATTCCAGTGATGATTTAAGTTCCACAACTATGCAAGTTAAGTCCAAAATCTTCTTTTAAGAACACTCATCTGTTCTCAATCATTTTTGCTGTACAGTGGGGCAAAACCCCTGGGACCCTGATGATTGCAACGTGCTCTGTTTTTTGAAAGCAACTCAACAGTCAGCGGACCAATGCATATAACATGGATAAGTTAATGTCACTGGTGTAATCTCTCTCTCTCTCTCTCTCTCTCTCTCTCTCTCTCTCTCTCTCTCTCTCTCTCTCTCTCTCTCTCTCTCTCTCTGTAGTGTGTGTATGTGTTAGGTGCTAGCTCTGATGAGAATGACTGAGGCTGTGTTTGAGGAGAGAAGCTGTGACAGGATGAAAGTCTTTGAGAGTGACGGCCCTCACCCTGATGCCCCACCCAAACCACACAGCCCCCAGCACGCACACGAAAACCACACCATGCACCCCCACCACACAGAAGAACACACCCCTAATGAGTGTATGAACGATCAGAGCTGCTCAGATCTCATTAACCAAACACAGGTGAGTGGTTAAATTGCAGGAGGTAAATTACTTTCCTATATTTCCAGTTTTATAACTGTCTACTGTAGAGTTAGAACAGTATGATTAGTATGGGGCTTGGGAGAGAGGGGGCTGAATGCTTCACAGGGTGCAGGATGGAAACTATAGTTTAAAGCTATTATGAAACAGGATTGAGGCCAAGCAGTGAGACTAATTAATTGCTTGTAATGAGTTGATAATGGAGAAATTGTCTGATGTACCTAATTTGCCTAGGCCTCTTTTTGCCTACACACAGCAGTCACTTAGTAGACTGTACACATTTCTGGTTAAAGTAAATCTTCTTACATATTAAACAACTTCTAGGAAGTATTACTAAGTGTGTATTTGCAAGTATTATTCATTTTATACATAACATGTTGTATCAAAACTTATGTCTACTCAAAGCCAGTTGATCTAACAGGACTTGCCATACCAAGTAAGTTTGAAATGTTCACAGTAAAATGGACAATCTGTTATAAAATGAAGAAACAACAATTGTGTTGCATGCTGTTAAATAGTAAATACTAACTCCTACAACCTGAAATCTGCATTTTGTACTGAATAGTACTGGATAAATACACCATATTAAGGTTTCCAAGCAAAAGGGCCTGAATGAAGTGCACAGTTTAGGTCAGATCCTGACAGTAGTGCTCCAGTGCTCCCAAACCTAGCAAAACCTTTCCTGGACAGTAGAGACTGTTACTCCAACAAAAGCAGGATAAACTCTTTTTAATACCCTTGATTTCAGAATGAATGAGAAGAGTGTCCTGATATTTTTATCCATATAGCACATGTAATTATTGGATATTATTTTTTTATTATTACTGGTACTGCACATAAATATCACATTAATAAATGTTTTTTTAATTTGCTGTCAGGTTTTTGAAGAACTTGCAAATATCTTTGTCAATCTAATCATTACACCACAACTCTGGTTGATTTCCAAAAGGATTTCTGACACACATTATGTAGTTATTACAAGCAAAAAGGAAAAAAAAAACAAAACAGAAAATTGTAGGTGCAGGTAAATGTTTTGAACACACACACATTCTCAATTTTTTTAGACAAATTTGAGTAGTCGAGGATCTCCTGATAAAACAATATCTGGTATCTGTGTTTGCCACCTTTTATGTACTTTTCACATTTTTTGGTGAGTAAAAGTATGTCAAACTATGAAAACATCATAGGGCTGCACAAATCAGGAAAAATTGCATTGCAGTGTTTTTCTAAGTATGTTTTTTTTATGCTTATATTTATATATAAGTGATGTTAATACATGAATTTAATGAAAGTCTGAATATTCCAGTCTGACAAGATCTTAATAATGCACTCTGTTGGAGTAAAAATAAACAGTCCTGCACAGATAATTTGCCTCTAGATGAAATGATCCTTTTGTATCAAACAGCAAGAAAAGTATAACTGGTTTGATTTAATCCTGCAGTGTGACGTGCATATTGACGATGACCATGCTGAAATGATATGTAATGATTATAATATGATTTTCAAAATGTAATGCATTACATGCAAATAAGTAATAAGTACAGATTGTGCTCAAAAAGGTATCATTATTGCAATAACAATAAAACAATTGGATTGACCACAATTAGGCTTGTATGTGAGCCCATACTTCCATTCCTTCATATGTCAAAGCCCACAAACAGCTTGTTACATATTAGATTCATAGCAGTTGGGTCTAAGGTTCAAGAGGATGAATTATGACATTCAATATCCCTGATTAATGGCACAGGGCTTAGCACTAAGGGCAGTGGTCAGAAAAACGATTCTGTAATATCCATCATGTGGATCGCTGTGGCAATCGGAACCCTGATTAACCCCCATTCTCAGCCTCTGATAAGGGAGAAGCGAAGGGAGCCAACAGCAGGCAAATCCTGGCCAGGTTGCTGCATGATTGGCTCTGGCCAGGGGCGAGAGAGAGCGCGAGTGAGAGAGGCCGGATAATCTCGAGCTGAAATCCTGCAGGCTTATCTGCAAACTTCCTGTATGTGTCTTCCACCCCGAGGGACGACACAGGGGCACGGAGTATGTGTGTTTGTGTGTGTGTCAGTGTCACTCCAAGTCACAAGATGGGATGGGAAGGTGTGTGTGCTGGGGAAGTGATTGGGAGGTGGGGTGGGGGGTTACTTTGCCACCATCTGCCGCTGGCGCCGTTGTAGAGGAAGAGAGCCAGGTGCAGTCAGGCGCAGTGTTGCTGACTTCATATGTCCCTTGCTCGCTATCGCTCTCTCGCTTGCTCTTGCTCTCTCGCTAGCTCGCTCTGTCTTTCTCTCTCAGTTGTCCAATTAGCTGCTTCACTGATAGACCCGCATTGCACACCTTCTGTCACAGGATATGAGATACTTGGTATAATACTACAGTACAGCACACAAAGCTGGTCTACAGAGCAGAGGCAGGCATCGGTTCTAGAGCTTGCTTGTTGAATGTATTGATGTATCTGTAACCGTGGCGGTGTGTCTACTTATTCCTGACAGAAGGAGAAAAGGGCTTTTTGTTTCCTGACATATCTCACGATAAAGCTCATGAAAAACATATCTCTCTGCCAGTGTTACAGTGATTACTGTCAGCCCTCAGCCTATTCTGCAGCCCTGCCTGGATTAGAGTTGATTGAGCTTATCAGTGAATTATTGCACACAGTCATTTATCATTTTGGTGCGTGTAATAGATATTTGACTGGCGCTCACAAATTCCATCTGAAAATCATTTTGTTTTTGTGAAATTACATTGAAGAAAAATAAAATCCTCTGTTAATATTTAAAATAAATTCCTCTTAAATCTAGAGCTTAGCTAGAAAAATATCATTTTGGTTTCCATGCCTTCCAGTTTTAGTGTCTAACAATCTAATGCATTCTTTTGTTTGCTGTGTTTGACAGGCCTACACTCATCAGACTCAAAACAGATTTTGTTTGGATGGTACTTTGTCTCAACCAATTGTGATATTAAAAAAAAAAAAGCCTGACATTGCATTATTTTGTGGTTTTGCAATATTAAGATACAGGAAAATACAAAAAAGAAAATGGAACAAAATGGGGGGAAGAATTTGGTGAAAAATATAAAATGGGGCTCATTTGGTTTAATCAGAATGTCAGTGATCTAACACATGCTATTAATAATGCACTTTGTATTTCCTGTACTGTAAAATAAATGATACTGGTACACACAAACTTCCTCTCGTAGATATGTCATGAGAATAGTGTGAATATTTCTTTTCTATCAAGTAGCAACAATGTTTTAAAAAATGAAACATTTTTAAGGGTGCCAGTCAACTAAAATATCAGTACTGGTGGGAATTTATTATTATATATTATATTATAATATATTATTAACGGGCTGTACTAAATGAGGAAAGTCAACATTGAAGCATTCTGTTCTAAGTGAAGGACAGTGCTATAGAATATAACCAATATTAACCAATGTAATTTGTGGTTTCTAATTTAGCTTTTACTGCAATAATAACATTACAGACTTGTACCATTAATGGATATGACATCTATAATTTACTCATTGTGCTTGTGTGTTTGCACCAGTTGCTCTGTTCTGTTCTCTCACCTGCTCTCTGAGGTGAGCTCTAATCTTTAAACAGACGATCCATCTTTCATGTAGGAAACAAGTGCAGTGGGTTCGTCCATACACACAGAGCAGAGTAACTCCCCCATCCCCTCGTGGTTGACAAAATGGCTGCATTATGCTCCACGTTCTGATAGAAAATGTCACAAAGGTCATTCCGTCCAGAACATTTTGGAAAGGAGCTTTCTAGAGCCGGTGGGAACATTTTGAATGAATGAGCAGAGCGCATTAATGTGAGTAAGTTAGTGTTCTGTTGTTGTACTACTTGGCAGCCCTGCGCATGCGTTCACCCATGATTTTAATGTTTCCTGCACTTCAAACATCCTACCTATACTTCTGATATGGTGCTATTAGTCTATCAACATACCTTACCTACACTTTTGGTCAGGCAGCTTTACCTTTAAATACACTGTGTGGGAGCACAACTCATCAGGGCTTTTGATAAAAAAAAAAAAGTGGATTAAATTTATTAGTGTTTTATTTATGCAGGATATGCAAACACTGTCATATTGAATACTCTATCAAAAAGGGTGTACTTGCATTATTATGCTCCTCTAATATCATACTCTAATGTTCTTAAAATTACAATATTATTGTTTTTTTCAATTATTTTTAGGACAATTTGTCATTTCCCAAAAATGGTTATCATGCTGCTGTCCTGTTCAACCACATTCCAAAGATGTTCTATTGGATTGTTTTGTGAAATGGTGCAACATCATACCAGAATTTTGGTCCATCAGTGACCACTGCAGCCTTAACTTTCTATTCTTGGCTGACAAAAATGGGACCCATGACCTACACCCCCTAATCAGATGCTTATCTGAAGCTGCTGGCCTGCATTGATAGATTTGTCTATTACATCAGTTATTAAAAACAGTATCCTTTGTAAGTTTACCAACCAGAAAAGGACACGGTTGAGCTTGTGTCCATTGTTTAAAGGCTGAACTGTCCCTAACTGAACAGGTGTGTCAGGGAAGAAACCATGAATCATGCTCTGGATGCTACTGAGCTACGCATTGCTTCCAGTATTGGTAGCGGAGAGCACCATGCTGCTTTGCTGAGCTGTCTGATCCAGAGATTGACCCTTGCTGCACTATCCGCTGACCTCTGCAGGCTGCTTTACAGAGCAGGATCATATAATTTACGGTCACCTACTGTTCGTGCCTGGGTTAACCCAGCGAACATAATGAAACAGGCTGCCGGAAAAACCTTTTTGCCCCTCTCCGGCTTCCTAGCGGGCGGACACAGGCTGAACTGTGGAATAAAACTGTTGGACACAGTAATGGTACTGCAGGCACAATGTTGTGTTGCTGTGACTGAAGCATAGTTTATTTATGAGCTGGTGCAGAGGAATACATTGTGGCAGTGCAAAATGCTGTGGCGGCTTCATTTCGACTGATACCGTAGTAGTGCTCTGCAGTACATGATCCAGGTCTGCTTTTGGAGCTCTGCTGTGGATCCCAGTGGACAGATGAAAGGTTTTTGATGTTGGTGTGTGCGTGGTATGAACTTTTAAAGTTTCATATTGTGTATTATCTTGACAGTAACATGCAAACTAGTGTTGATCACTCAATTTTTCCACCAGACAAATTCTACTGAGATTACTGGCTTCACTAGTTTTTCCTTGAGAACGGAGCTATTAGACGGTCCAACACAAGTACTTGCCCCTATTTTCAGTCATAGCTGATTTTATTTTACAGTCTTCCATTTTGTATGTTATAAAATTTTGTTAGTAATGAATTTAAATACATTTTTTACACCATCAAAAAAGACCCCTTTGTTTTATAAACTAACCCAAGAACCAGGACCACCTTAATAAATGTTTCACCAGATGGTTCACCTGCAAAATTCAACAAAAACCTGGAATTATGAGACTTGGAGCACCCATGCATTGCAGTGGAGCACTGTTTCTCAATGCTGGCCCCAGAGTTCAACTACCTTTCATTTCCCTGCTCAGCTGATCCAGCTCATTAACAGCCTATTGTTGTGTCAAAGCAGGAAAAGCACAAAATATAAAAAACATCCAGGACCTGGACATACTGGTTTTGCGTTTTGTAAAGGTATTTAGGTCAGGTCCAGCATGTCAAATTCCAGCTAGGAAAACTTATTTCCAACAGAATTAAATCCCAGGTTATATACCAGTGCATGTTTACTGATCTGTCCACAAGTACATCCTGAGCCTGATGACATCACTGACCCAGATATTGGAATTTTCTTTTTTTTTTTCTCAAACGGTGTTCAAATTTCAGAATAAAAGTCATGAGAAGAGATGATAATCAGTATTATCATTTCTCAGGACTTTTATTCTGAAATTTGAATACTGAGGGAAAAAAATATATATATAATAATAAAAAAATCAACCTGAATGTCGTTTATTTGGACCACTGTGAAGTATGTTGATGAATTAATTATATCACTGTCAATCTAATCATTACAGTGCTCTGTTTTTGCATTTTCAGCACAAAACACTGGTGATGATGAATTTCCAACTGTCCTTATAAGCAGGAAAAACATTCATACAAATATTAATTTTTTTACCTCTCAAATGTAGAACTATTTGAGAAGGATTTCCTTAAAATAACAATCTGGCATGTGTGACCATCTCTCCTAAATCCCACCTAAAGCATTCCACCAAATTGGTGTTTGATTCTAAAGGTTAGAAATTTGCTGCTTATGATACGTTTTTCCAAAATATCATAAATAGTGTATTGTGAAAATCTTAAATATCAGGAGAAAATTTTACCCTATTTTACAGCAGTAATTCAACAAAAAGTTGAAGTGTCTGATTTTTTTTAAATGTTTGAATAAACAGTTCCTACCGTTTAACAGTGCAAGTTAATCCCATTGTGATTTGGGTATTTACACCTGTATTTTTTTTTTTTTTGGTGGTGTACTTCCCAGACTGCTGCGTCTTTCTGTTACCATTAAACAGTACTTCACCGCTTCTTTGTGTCTCGCTGCTTTCCATCCCGCAGCTGTCCCACTCTGCAGCACAGCCGATGAGACGCACTAAGGTACCGTATCTTGCCGTATACCCTCTTCAGCATGACCGCATGCCCAATAGGGCTCCATTCCATCAGTGGCAGTTTCCATTTGCCTGCTGATCCGAGTCCAGTTCTTGCTGTGCGGAACAAGATTTTGCTTGAGAGGACTGATCCTGTATCAGCACGAAGTGACATGTTCTGTGTTCAGGGCATAGATTGATAAAAAGCAAACAGCATTTTTCAAGTTATGCATTGGAGTCGTAAGGCTAATGTCACTAATAATTTGAAATTGCATGCCAGACTAATTATATGTGTCAGCACAGACAAAATTCTGGCTTAATGGCTTTTACTGTATAACTGTGCATTTTAGAAATAAAAGGGCCTGAAACCACATAAGCACGTCTTTTGAGATTGCTCAGGTTAAAGGCTTGAAGGCTTAGGTGTGTGATGATTTAGCTTTGCGTCTTGCACAAAGCTTCCATTAGCCTTGTAACTCCAGTTCAGCTGATCCAGTACATTTCAGATGAGGGGACTGTTGTGTAAATGTTATTTTCCACTGAAATATTGCTTTCAGAGTCCTGTTTCCTTCAGATTGTTGACCAGAGGTTATTCACTCCCAGTACTGGAGGGCCTCGGCACCAGCGCACACTAGGGCTTTTCTCCGCTCTAACAGCTTGTCAAGCATTTCATGAGCTGAGTCGGGTGTGCTGTGGCAGAGAAAGCGCTAAATGTTGAAGTGCAGTGGACTTTAAAGGCTGCAAATAAAGGAATGCCGCTCTAAACATTTTGGAGCGTGAGGGAGAGGCCAACAGCACCTCTCGAGTATTGCAAAAAGAAAAGCAATGATTTGGTGAATTACCTTCATAAGTGTGTTTTAATGGAGCCGTAATGAAGGCAAACTGTAAAATTCTTTTGGGGATTTTTCTGTAACGAAGCATACCTTCGCTGAAACATCTCTGCCAAGAGCTGCCTGTATTCTTATTGGCTGTATTTTTGTTTTAATGCTGTACATCAGGGATAGAAGCATGTTGTGTGTGTGTATGTTTGTGGGTTGTTTTTGTTTTGTCACATTCTGTAAAGTTTGATTTCCTCCAAAAGAGCATTTTGTACCTTTCATGTCTTTGCAGTTGTTCATCCTTATTTTTTACCTTTTGCTGATTTTGATTTTTTGGTGTGTTTGTTTGAGACAGAGGCATTTTTGTTTGTAACACATGTTTTGATTTTGACTGATGATTTGCCTGACCTGTGATTAGTCAGATTAGCCAAACACAGCAGTAGGGGGATGCATTCTACTGGGTTTTACCTCAACTTTAGTTTTAAGTGAACTTTTCTCATTTTCTTGACATTTTGGGTATCAGCTCATTTATATAAACTTGATCTTGTTTTTCAGCTAAAAAGTATTCAGTGATTAGTTCCTACATGAAAGAAAAACAGGATTTCAGGATATTTTGAAAATAGTTGCAACCAGAAGGAAGTGTGGGAATGCAATGCTATTGGGAAGGAACTATAAATGATTAAATATTTGTCTGATATGGGTATTATTTATTGATCTATACATTCAGAAGTAGTGTGTCTCAGTATGGCGTTGGGTATGAAGCAACATGCCTGATGTCTCTGAATGGAGTTTTAGAGGTTCCTAATGGTGTCCTGTGATGATCCATCCAATGCACCCTGAATATTTTCACTCAGTTCCTACAGATTGTGCAGTAGGGGTGGAGTGTTGATGATACGTCCAATAGCATCCCACACATTTTCAATCGGGGATGAGTCTTGAGATGCAACTTGCCATTGCGTAATATCTTTGTCTCCAAGGTGAGCTCTTGAGATGGAAACAGTTTGCAGACAAGCATTGTTTTGTTGGAATAGAGCACCAAAGTGTGTGTTCAGAAAAGGTAGGACCTCTGGTTACAGCACCTCCTTGATGTAACATTGAGCTGTCAAGGTGCCTGAATACCAAAGCTGATCTGACATTTGTACAAAATTGCATATTTGGGCTGACCAAGGTGTGTCTATTCATGGATTGATTGGTCATCTTCACCAAGACAAAAGTGGAGTTTAACACTGAAGATGACCCTGTCTTGGAGTGATTCAGTGACAGTCTGGCATGGCACCACTGCAGTCTATTGCAGTCAATTGATTCCTTCTGGGTGCAACTATTTTTGACCAGTGTTTATAGAACTAATTTAGTGACTGTGTATTCATGAAGTTAATAGAATTCAAATTGACACATTATTTAAAGAGATGAGATGTGATCTCGCCAGTGCACATACAGCCTTATGCAAAAGTTTGTTGTTTGCAGTCAATCGATAATAAGGCCTTCATTTAGAGACATGGATACTGTTCATGCGCAGCCCTGGAGCCAGTTATTTTAAGACTGTTCCCATGTCATGGCTCTGATTTTTTTTTTTTTTTTTCCTCCATGCGCATGAAATAGGAATGTGTGCAGGTTTGTGCTTCGTGTGTTTCAGCTTTTCCAACCGTGTTTCAACTTGCTGGACGCTTTTTCTGAGCTCTAGTTGTCATGTGTTAGTAACCATGGTTACTCTCCTCCAGTCTAACACGAAAGTAAAATTAGTCCGGAGTTTGGCGGTGTGTGAAGAGTCTTCTCCGCCCACGATTGCAGAGCTGCCACACCAACACCAGGTAAACGGGGTGTGTGTGTGTGTGTCTGTTTGTGTGTGTGACATGCAGTCAGCCCAGATTTACCGCACTTGCGTCAGAAGCCTCTCACCAACACAGCTGTAGCCCTCTAGAGTCACACTTACACAGCATCAGCAGTACACCCAGTAATTGAGCTCCATGTGTGGTAGGTGGACGTGTGTCTGTCTTTTTTTTTTTTTTTTTGTCCCCCCCCCCCCCTCTTATAGAGGAATTTGGGTGTTTAATAGATGTTTGAAGCTTGTGTGTGTGTGTGTGTGTGTGTGTGTGTGGGGAGTCCCAAGTGCAGTATTACTCGCATCCATCATCTCTATAAAATGTAATTTTCCTGTGTCAGCAGCAGAGCTCTGCGGATTGATATAATTGGCCACTTTCACTCAAACCCCATTTCTGCCCTATTTATTAAGTTATCCTGCAGCTCAGAGGCACACTACGAGACCCACAGCCCCCCTCAGGTAGGCAGCACACCCTCCACTTATATGAGCCATTAAAAGTAAAGCAATATTTTGTGAAATTGCCAAATTAGCACGGTTGTCGTCCCTGATTCAGCTTGAAATTTGACAGCAAAACGATTAGTAAACAGAACGTATTGGGCGTTTTGTTGCTGGCTTGCAAGCTGCAGTGAGGTCTGAATGTGCTACTTTTATAAAAGCTCTTTGAAAGGCTGCTCTCTTTCTGCAGACAGAGTGCCAATCCATATCTGGGCATGCAGACATGCATTTACTCACACATGTTCACTCATTCACACAGCAAGGCGATTTAGAGAACCCAATTCACCTGCTCTGTTGTACGACGTCATGTCTAATCCACAAGTATGTTAGAAGATTGATATTTGCACAAAATTGCACAAAATACTATTCATGTTCATAGATCAGAGACATTTAATAGCCATTAACTTTTAGTCAGAAAATGGCAACAGAAGCAGTATTGTTGTTTCTGCAGCAGTCTGGAGCTTTTTCCACACCTCCAAAAGTTCAGGCTTACAAATCGGTGCATTTTCTGATTCTTTCCTTCCAGTCAGTTCATTGTATTCAGTGATCAGGACCTTAGGTTGGGGTTTTCATTGTTCTGAAAACACCAGCAGGTTCAGTGTTCTTTTTTGCCTGTTATCTTTGTTAGATCTTCTAACAGCTCCACACCCATTTAGACCTGAAGTGGGAGCATGTGCATAAATGGCTGTGGATGTTTTCAGATCTGATGCAAGAACAGAGCTTGATTTTTTTTTTCCAATTTATTTATTTAATTTTTTCCCTGCTCTTTTTAAAAATAAAGGTTTATTTGGAGGTCATACAGTCTTGCGCAGTTGCTAGGATTCCCATTTATTCTTTCAGTATTGTCCATTTTTGTTTCACTCATTTTCCTTTGACCTTGCCTCTCCTCATATTTCTAAACCATTTCCTGAAAAATGAAGAGCTTACTAAAGAGCGAGGCAATCCCCGTCCTGGAGTGCCAGCTTCCTGCACATTTTGCTGATTTCCCTGCTCTAACAGACCTACTAAATAGGGGTGTAAGGAAATACAAATACACCTGAGTATGATATTACATTTGGTAGTAGTTTTCAAAAGCACTATTGATTTTTAATTAATACTCTAAACGTGACAGGTGGCTGTGGTATTCTAAGCTTCATAACTCTGGCTCAGATCATGATCCTACCCTGTCTAGCTGACATCAACCGGCTATCAGCTGAGGGAGTAATCCAGCTCCGAACTGACTAACGCCACTCAGATAAACTTTTACTGGTAGATGAGGAAAGGGGGCGGGGTTATTTACATTTACATTTTACATTTATGGCATTTAGCAGACGCCCTTATCCACTTAGTGTTTTGCTGATCACTCAGAATATCCTTAGCTAGTAGACGAGGCTAGAAACGAGAGATTCCTCACGCTTAGATCATGTTGAAACAAATGTTTTTATGGAGTTAAATACTCCTGAAACATGCCCCATGATGACCTTAACACCACAAAGTTTCAATAATAGTCCATATGTGCATAAATAATAAATGTTTGCTTTTTTATATTCTGTAAATATTCAGTAGCAACAAACTCAATCTAATGAAGAAAATGGGTCAAAATTATTGTTTGTTTGTTTTTTTTCAGTTAAAATGCACCAGATTATCACTGTCTTACAAGATTTCCAAGATGTGAAATGTTTTTGTAGTCCTTATAAGTTACATGCCAAAACTTTGCCAGCATGGATTAATATTTTGATCAAAACATGGTCAAGTTTATGCAAATCTGAATTCTGTATTTAAATCTCAAATGAAGTTATATTAGAGTAACCCAGGACCTTGCCTGTGTCACTGCAGTGTAGAAGTAATTTGTAATTTTCAGGTGAATAAACATCCGTGAAACTTGAAACGTCCAGCAAACTGGGGAACCTAGGGAACAAAAATCTCACAATATATCGTGATGCATCTTGTATAAACAGATTTTTGCCAGTGCACAGCCCTACTACTGAGCTTGTGCAAGAACTGTGCAGGAGTGTGGCACTCCAGGACCTGGGGTTGTGACAGAAATGGAGCCCCATTTCAGTTTTAGGGCACTAATTGTAAAGTAGAATTCAAACGTCTCTTGAGGGCACTATTCACAATTTCTTGTAAACATTGTAGCTCATCACGAGTTGAATATGGACCAGAATGCAACGAGACTCTCATTACTAAGCAACACAGTGGAACGAATGGAGCTGACGATGTTTGCTCATATAGCCACTAAGCCAGTGATGGTTACGAGCCGCTGGACGCTGTGAAGATGTTTTCCCATAACGTTAGTTCATTAATGGGTGGATTATGTTTGTAAGCAACATAATCAAGGATTATTCCATGGACAGCACAGAGCTTTAGTAACTTTAATTGTGTGTGTGTGTGTGTGTGTGTGTGTGTGTGTGTGTGTGTGTGTGTGTGTGTGTGTGTGTGTGTGTTGTGTGTGTGTGTGTGTGTGTGTGTGTGTGTGTGTGTGTGTGTGTGTGTGTGTGTGTGTCTTAAACACTACTCAGACACACTGTTTGTGATGGTGCTGACACGCGTTATTGAAGAGGAAGTGTCTGAATGCATCTGTTTGCGTGCACTGTTTAAACTAAATAGGCTGCTTATAAATCACATTACTAATACAGCCAGGATTACTAATACATCGTTTAGCATTTTAGTGTTCTGTATTTTAAATAGTGAAGCTGTTTCAGTTTCTTGGAAGTCTGTTTTGTACAGGTCTTTCTGAAGGCCGAAAGATGGACAGACGTCCTTAATCAGTTTTATGTCCTTGAACAAGTGAATGAGATTTCCTCCCCTGAGATGGAGAAAGGGTCTCTATTCATAGCCTTCTCTCTCTGTCACTCTCATTTATTTCTGTCTCTTGCACTCCTCTGCTACCTTTTACTTCCTTCATGTTTTTATTTTTTTTCCTATTATGCCCATGTTTTCACACTTAGTTTACTTAGCTGAATAATTTCTGCAGAGCTTAAGAAAGAGAGGAATTGATTGATTGGAGAGACAAGTGTTTTTTTCTTTGTGACTATGTAGGGCAGGGCACTTACTGATACAGCACACTGTGTCCTTGAGACAGGAGGATGGAGAGCAGTGGAAGAGCAGCCGAAATGAGTTTAATGTAAATATCTCTGACAAAATGACAAATCTCTGTTTAAAGACCTTATGACATCAAAATTGGTGATTCAGTGCTTTCATTAAATGTCTGTAGAGTTTATGAGCAGCTGTAAGCAGATAGAGAGTATGTAAAGATTAAACAAAGTCCTTCATGCTCCTTGCTATCAGGTAATCAAATGCATTCTAATGCTAAAATGAAATACTTACTACATGTCCCGCTAACCTCATAACTAGTTCTGATACTCCTTGATATGGACTGTAGGTCTGCCACGAATTACTATTTTTCTCTTAATTAATTGTGGCTTTTGTGGATTTCATCAATTAGTCAACAAATCTAAATGGAGGCATATTTACAGTCAGTAGTTCAACTCCAGAAGAAATGTGAATGTTTACTGATCTCATTTATTAAAACCTTATGATTTAAATGTATTTAATGGTGTTCAGTACACAAAGAAACAAGCTTAAAACCCCTGCAAAAATGATAAGTACCATCAAGCCTAAAGGCCAGAGACTACTGCCCAAATACTCACACATACAACGGTTAGGGGGATTCTGGATTCCATTTACACAACTGTGCAGTAGAGTCACTTCATAATTCATATTTACAGACTGTTGGGAATGTACAGGGTTAAGGGTTTGGAATACATTGCGTTTTGGTAATTGTAGTTTAGCTGTAGGTGGGCGGAGCTGCCTGATCACTTTTTCTTTCATTTCATTTCTTTTTTTTTTTTTTTTTTTTTTTTTACTCCCAATTTTCACCCCTACTAATTTAGATATGCCAATTACCCATCCCCCTAAGTAGCCTCCCACATTACATGCCCTGCTCTCGACACTAGGGGGGAGAGATCGGGCACGTTTCCTCCGAGTCATGTGGCGATAGCCTACCGGCTCTTTTCGAACTGCCGTCATTTGTGTCTTTGCCGGGCAGCCATCGCACTTGGAGGAGAACGTCGGATCCCCAGTTCTGACACAATGGATGGCAGATGCCTGTGTCAACCAGCGGTGCAATTTAGTGAGATGGAGGAGGAGCACCATCTATCCACCCCCCGAGGGAGTGCAAGCCAATTTCTCTCCCTCTGGACCCCGGCTGCCGATGGTGAGCAGCATGAAGCTGTATTCGAACCACCGACCCCAGGATCGTAGTGGGAGCACCTTAGCCTGCTACTTCTTTCATTTGTTTGTCCAAAATGCTACCATCAATGTTTTAGCTTAGTAACAACGAGCTAACCCTCAGAATCAAACTGGTTGGTTTCTGCATCTCATGGGTGCTGCTGTGATGTGCCATAAACTATATTCAAACCTCCTTTAAGTTTCATGCTTATTTCATGTAATCCCATATTTACGAAGCCTTGGTTGTTGTGAAACCTTTAGGTAGAAACCTATTTCTCATCTTAGTTCAACGGTAATGGCAGTTGTCATGACTATCAAACTGCAGCTCTGAATGGAGTTGACAGATGGAAGGAGCCATTATCGACCTCATGCACACAGGAATTTTGTACTGGTATTAAGGGAAAACCTTTTACCAATGAATTGCGAGAACTCTACAATGGAACATATCTCCACTCTGTTCTTCATACTGCTCCTCCTCATTTTTACTCCTGCTGTCTACTGTCTACACTGTTTCTGTAGAGTAGTGGTTATCACATACAACCTAATGTGCCATTTCGAGATCTTTTGGGGCAGTCGTTGGCCTGGTGGTTTGGGAGCCAGCCTTGTGACCGCAATGTTGTCGGCTTGATTCCCTGAACTGGCAGGACGTTACTAAAGGTGCCCTTGAGCAACTCCCTATCTACTCCCCGGGCACTGTGGATGAGGCTGCTCACTGCCCCTAGTGTGTGAATTCACTAGTGTGTAGAGGACAAATTATATGTACATTTATGTTTTACTTTTTAAAGAATGTTATCATGGCTTTTCTGACTTTAAAGTGACCTGCAGCAGAAAACGAGGACGGGTGCAGTTTTGAGTTTGTTGGTGTGACCATCACATCAATATTTACATTTTGAATAGACTTTTATGTAAATTTGCATTCAATAATAACTGTTTATAATTGAAGAGGTGTTACACAAAACAATCTTGACTCTTCAGCACTGACAGGAATCTTCAACGCCACTCTCACCTTACTGATTAAAAATCTCTACCAGTTAGTGCAAGTGCTTCTCCACCAGCAGGTTAATTAGATTTCCATGCTTAAAAACACAAGACTCACCAATAAACCCTCATTAGCAGCAAATCTTTGCTCTCTAAGAGTGGTAAATGTTTTAAGGCACTTTGATGTAGAGATTAATCATTTAACAGAAAGAAATTCTTCAGAAAGTTATTTAAATTGTAAATAATGTGGTTAAAAAGAGAAGCTGAATTAAATCTTCCTGTAAAGTCCAGTGTTTTAAACAAAGCAGATCTGAATGTCTGCAACAGCCAGCTTATCGTATATAGCAGAGTTTTCAGAAGCGCAGTTTGAAATCCTGCTGCTTTGAGCCTCAGTGCTGTAGGACCTGCGTTTTAAATGGTGTTTATGCAGCAAAGCATGTAACATCCCATAATGTTTTAATTAGTCTGCTAAAGCGGGAGCGATTAAAGTGAAAAAGCAGCTAATTTTGCTTTCCCCTTTGATGGAGCAATGTCATGATTGATTCTTTTCCCTGCTTGTAATCACGCAGTGTTGCAGGGTTTTAATTGAGGATGTAAGAACATACGTACGGTTTAGTCTGTTGTCTTTTTACTGAAGTGCTGTTAGAAGACCATCATGTTTGATGTTTTAATTAAAATACCTTAACATTACGTTCTTAAGGCAATTTATTTTCTTAATTTCTTAATTATTTGTTAATTGTGTATTTTGCAGGATAAAATCCACTTGCCGCTCAACCAGGCTTTAGGGAAAGAGGAAACAGCCAGCAGGGATGAGGACCGGAGTGAGAAAAGCACAGACAAAATGGAGAGGGCCGACAAAGTGCCAAGAAAATCACTGTCAAGAGGTGTGTGTGTGTGTGTGTGGGGCACAGCAAGGATATAATTGATCTCATTTTGGGGGTAATTTTTGAAAATGTGCATTTATGCACCACCTTGAGTAATGCATTAAGTTAATTTTGTTCCAATTTTTTTATACAAAATAATGTGCAAAAAAGTGTTTGGATTTTGTCAGGTTTTGCTTTCATTTATTTATTTATTTTTTTTCACAGCAGCAGGTTAAAGCTGATTTTTCCAAATGTTTTTCCAAATGTTCTTCTCCAATTTGAAATTGAGAATCTCAAATGTCTTCATTATTTTTGCTTCTGAGTTTTGACACAGTTTCACGGGTGGGTGGGTCTCAGAGTAAGGTGTTCACCCTGAATCTCCATTGGTCACCTGATTTTTGGTTGACTGGTGCCCTGAAACCTTATGCATTCTTTCAAACATGGCAGAGGAACGTTTCAGGTACACAGCAGCAGGTTAAAGCTGATTTTTCCAAATGTTTTTCCAAATGTTGTGTAATTGCTGAGTGGTTTGTTAATATTTCACATACTCATATTTCTTCTTTAAGTGTTTCACTCCAGTTGACCTAGAATTTTCAAAAGCTCATATTAGCGATATATTCATGCTTAATGTTAAGCTAGTTAGATACCGGTTAGCATTAGTTGATTAGCCTCTTTAATTACTTTAGCTAACAGCTGAAATATTTCAGCATTTAACATTTTTTTTTCAGCAATTAAACATAAAATATATCAAATAAAAAAAAACCAGCTTTCCTGCTGCCCTGCACTTCACACAGTTCCTCCACCATGTTTGGAAGAAAGCTTAAAGTTGGTGGGGTGGTCAGGGCTAGGTTTCAGATGAAGTTTCAGGGTATCATCAGTTCAAAATCAAGTGAGATTCAAAGTAAACATCTTGTAAGACCCACTCAGCCATAATAACTGTTCCAAAACCCAAACAAAAGAATGAAGTGGAAGCAAAGAAAAAAAGACTTTCAGCAAAATCCACAAAAAAACAGAAAAAGTGCCAGACTGTAAAGAGTAATAGTTACCACGTATTTGTAAAATATCTTTGATATGATTTGCAACATCTTTTCTTACAAATTCCTTAGAAATGAGTAGAATTGTCTTTGTGTATTTTATTATTTTGTAAACCTTTTGGCACACAACTCAATACAGTTGCCAAGTAATCAAAACTAAAGCAAAGAACCAGCAATCAACCAGCAGAAGTGTGTGTGTGTGTGTGTGTGTGTGTCGGTCACAGTGACTTGTGTTGGCAGATGAGGTGTTTTCTCACTTGCCAGATGGAGGCAGCAGAATGTGTGCAGTATGTGAAATTTTGAATTATTTATTAATTTATCTCCACTTCTCGCTGTTTCTTTTAGACCCCAGTCAGGAATACACAGACTCCACAGGCATAGATCTTCATGAATTCCTGGTCAACACACTGAAGAATAACCCTCGGTATGTTTGCTGCTGACTTAAGCAGGGAATGTTCATTTGTTGGCAAGAATCTAAGAAGGGAGTTTTTCACTTGTGTTTTAGTGCCCAAGTAGACTAAAGGTGCATTCGTCAATTTGTCTAACAATTTTCTTACTAAATAAAAAAAAAATAATAAAAAAAATCAACACACTATTGTTATTAGTTTATCAATACAACATAAAGTGTAATGCTTCTTCCATCTCCCTGTGTGCATTTAACTGTAATTTATCAGTACATGTTTTTTCCTTTAGCTTTTTTTAAATGTAATTTTTATAGTGTTAGTTTGTAGATGCTATTTGTTTATCTGTTTATTGTACTGAGTGCCTTGCTGTCTGTTTGCTGCTGCATTGTGAATTTCTCCACTGTTTCCCCACTAATGAAGGATTATCTTCTTATCTTCTAAAAATATATTATATTAGTAACCGCATCAGTGCAGGTATTGAGCGCTTAAGAAGACCTGCTTGTGTTTACACCGAGACACTCTAAAACCCAATTACCCTACCCCGTCTCCTTAACACCCCATTACAATATGACATTTAGATACTTCAGCTGGGTTCTTGCCCATCCTGAAAAATCATATTTTTTTTACCGGTAAACATGACTGTTTAACTCTTAGAACTTGAGAGCCACACTTTATTACAGTTTGTTTTCTAGGTTTGCATGATATACATAACAAAAGTCTTATCATTTATAAAGGTATAAAGAGTTTTTTTTTGTTTTTGGAAGCAAAACAAATTGTAGGTGAAATACATTTTTTTGATGAAAGCATGGTCAAATTCATACAAATATCTAAAATTTGAGTAGCCTAAGATCTCCTGAAAATAACACTATCTGCCAAGCATAGCTCTTTGTGTACACCTCCTTGTGTGTACACTAGTCATCTGTCAGCAGATAGTACACTGTACACTGACTCTCTGGAGTAAATAAACAAATATGAATCAATGTCTGATTCCAGAGGTGTATAAAGCTTCCCAGCATTGATGAATTTATATTTTTATCCCCTCTTCACCACTTTCAAGCAGAATTTGCTGATTGATTCCCAGGTTATGCTGCTTTCGATCAGCAGTCGTGGTCCGAGAGAGCAAAATTGGCCGTCGTAGATGGTGCTCTCTCCCCACATCCAGTGTGATGCTGGCCGGCACAGGCATCTGTTAGCCGTTGTATCTGAGCTGAGGGACACAGTGCTTTCCTCAGAGCGTGCGGGTTTCCCAGCAATTCACCATCCTATTATTGGGAGCATTGTATGTGATGGGGAGATGGTCCTATTTGGGTTGGGTAATTGGCACTTTCAAAGTGGGAGAGATAAAAAACAAAGAAAGAAAATGATGAATTTAAAATACTCAAACCTGAGACTAAATATTGTGTATGAAGGAAAAGGCCTGTTCCTTAGATTATAACTTGTCATTTTTTTTCACCTCTTTCCTTGGTTTTTGACATTTTTTTTGAGGCTTTACCTTCAACTTTTTCTTTTCACCATGCCTCAGTCATGCCCTCTGGGCAATGTGGGCATGCCTCTGGGAGATGACAAATCTGATGTTTGTTTCCTCCTGAAAAACAAAGCTGAAGTTTGTTCACAAACTTTACTCTCTAGTTCCGTTGACTCAACAAAGCCACCTTTCTGCAGGGAAGCTTTATGCCTCAAGCACTAAAGTTTTTTTTTTTTGTTTTTTTTTTAATCTTTTATTTATATATTTTTTTTATCCATCTTTTTCTCCTCTCCTTAAAAACTTATTTGGAATTGCTTGCTTTCCTCACATCCTCATTGTTTCCCAGTGCCACTATCTATTGTGTGTGAAATTAACATCCTGCAGAGCAAGCTGTGAAACCCAGAATAATGACATTTCTTCCTCAAACAACTGAGTGATACACAGCAGAGCCTTTTTACATTTGCATGTTTTTGCATTAGCTTTTTTGTTTTTAGATGGAATGTAAAACCAAAATGTAGACAGTATGTGAGTGCCGGAGGTGGTATTGTTTGCAAAGCCTAAACCTGTGTATTGGAATATCATTAAGTGTGTTTCTTTGATGAATGCTAAAAGCCACTGTTCTTACAGGGACAGAATGACACTGTTGAAATTGGAGCAGGACATTCTAGACTTCATCAGTAACAACGAGTAAGTGTGCAGCATAATTGTGTGTCAGTTACAGTATACAGTAGATTATTTACTCAGTCAAGACTGACAGACCATTAAAAGTAAGTAATCTTTGTAATATAGTGTTTTGCATCATAGTGTTTTGTCATTCACTCTCTCATTAACAACATTTGTTTTATTTGCTCAAATTTGGGCCAAACGATTAGCTACATAAGCAGTACATTTTGCTTACATTTTTGGTCAAAATTTGTTGGTGTTAAGTGAGTAAAAAAAATTTCAGGATTAAACATTTTTTGAAGCACGAATAGCACATTTTATTGTTCTGTTGTCCAGTTTTAGAGTGGGGGTTGAAAGGATCTTGATTATCTTGTGTAGGCTATGGATTTTAGAGAAGCCATGGGCTCCTCTTAGCAGATGCCTAGCATATTAATAGCAGTTTTTACACTTGTCTCAGATAAATTGGCACCCAGAGTCTGCACCCAGAACCAAATCTGCTCTCGTTTTGGGGAGGGGCTTGTCATCACTGGATTGCTTTCACACAGAAGTTCTTTTGAATCGTAGATCAATTGTGCAATTTCAAATTTTAGCTTTGCAGGCGACAAGGCAGTCATGTGACAAAATGAACCAGCCAGGCAAGCCCACACCTGGTGCTCGGAACAGATGACTTCCACACTTTCAGTAGTCCCAGCCAGACCACTGATTTTCGGGAGGACCAGATATCAGGTCTCCAGACCACTCCCGGGCTCAAACAGCGTTCACACTTAACCAAACGTTAGAGCAAGTGCTGCAGAGTCTGGGGAAAAATGTTAGTGTTAAAACACCCTAAATATGGCTAAAGCATTAAAATAACTGATGCCCACAAAGAAGAAGACTGAAAAGATGGTAATGCCTTTTCAGTTAGCTGTTTCCTTCATTTGTAATGTAATTAAAAAATAACAGTGCAACAGGATCAGTGGCGGTCGAGACCCAAGATACATTGAGAGGACTGCTTATAGGGGCATTAGAAAGGCAGATTAAAGCCCTGTTTGACCTGTAAATGACCTTGAGGATTTAATAGTTTCTGTAGTGGTGTAGTTTCTGTTCTACTGTGCAGCACCACCTGCACAAATGAGATCTTTGACTTTTACCTTAATTCTGCCACCCCTACCATAACACCCTTCCTGAAATTGAATGTTTTGTTAGGATTGCACTTTGAGGTGTAATGGGGACAAAATGAAAACTAACATTACTTCATGTAGCAACTCTGTCTCATAATGATTGGTCAGTCAAATAACACAACTGTACTGTGTTTGTTGAACATAGAATGATCATTTTGAGCATCTGAGACTGTAGTTAACTTGGTGATTGGACTCATTGGATTTAAGCTTCAGGACCATTTCAAAAGTTTATTTGTGTCTCTCAGATCTCAGAAGAGGAAGTTCCCTCCTATGACATCATATCACCGGATGCTGCTACACAGGGTGGCGGCCTATTTTGGCCTCGACCACAACGTTGACCCAACCGGCAAATCGGTCATCATCAACAAAACCATCAATACGAGGATGTGAGTGTTGACTAATGACCTTTTAAGCTTGAAGGCCAGTTATTAGCAGATTTTGCATTGGTCCCTGCCTCTTAATACTTTAAAACCACTGACATTTATGGCTGCAAACTCGAGTCAAAGCCTCATCTGATGTTCAGTGGCTCATGCACAATATGGGCTGGAAATGCAGTTTTTAAAGCACCTAAACTGCTGTGGCACTGTAGGTTCTTAATGGAATAGGTTCTTAATGGAATAGGATTCTTTTATGTTCATTTTTTTATTTATATAAATCCCTGGTACCAGAAATGTGTCAGAGCTACACAGTTGGGCACTGTTAACAAAAGGTGGCCAGGAAAAATGCATTCAGGTTTTCAGTGAAGTATGCCTGTGTAATTTTAGCCCCAAGCCCAGGTCCCTTAAATGCAGACTGCTCATATAATAGCAGCTATGCCCCATAGAGTAATAGCAATGGAGATCTGGTCCAGTGCAATACATTACTTGAGATCACTAGCTTGTGTTAGGCAGGTGAAGACTTTACTGTGGAGCTGACAGAGCTTGAATAAGGATCTCTCTCTTGCAGACCGGATCAGAAGTTTTCGGAGCACATTAAAGATGACAAGACGGACGATTTTCAGAAGCGTTACATCCTGAAGAGGGATAACCTCAGTCTGGATCAGGAGGATGGAAGGGTAAGCACCAATGTACATGACCCAAGTATGAAAGGTCTCTGCATCCCTATTGTACTTAATTTAACTTTTCTTCAGATTGTAATGAAGTACAATGATCTTTTACATTATGCAATGTATAATTTATAATATGTAATACATTAAAGGGTTGAATAAAGTTTTTCCAAATGTTACTGGACTGCTAACTGGTTTTCTTTGGGTAGCTCCGGATGCGGCTGAAGGACGACAGGAGGAGCAAATCTATCGAGGAAAGAGAGGAGGAATACCAAAGAGTGAGGGAGCGAATCTTTGCGCAAGATGTGAGTCTTGCTGTTTATTTAAAGGGATCATAATCATATTTGTGCACTGTTCAACAAGCCCGTGAGTTGCTGGAACAGAGGTAGTAACTACTAGAGGTGAGTGTTTCGGGTCCAGCAAGTCAAAACGATGCCTCCTGATTGTGCTCTGAATGCCATTGTTAGCAATAGGAACTGAGGGTGGAGTAAGGTGGATCCTCAGAAATCCTGGGCTGGATTTTGCCTTGCCGGACCTGAAATACCCCCCTCTAATAACTACATAACTGGAGTAGACCATGTCTCTACAGTTTTATACTGATTCTTTTCATGTTTAAACTTATTTATTAAGGCTTTGTTTTAAAACAAACAAACAATAGACTGCATTTTTAAATAATTCACTTTGTATTTGGATTTTATTAGTACACAAGTGCAGAAATTAAAATTAATTTAAGTGAAAATTAATAATAATTCCATCGTTGTAATAAAGTTAAACATTGTCAGGAGTATAATCTAGCACCTTATGCTTTTAACAATCAAATGTTGATGATAAGCCAAATGAATACCATAAAAACTCGGTACTTTACTGCTGTTCAGTTTCAAATTAGTGAATATAACTTAACTATTTACTGTCAAACATTTGTATTGTGGGACAAATTGTGGGACTGTACACCAATTAAACACTTTTGATCACAACTCGGATAGAAATTAATGTTTGTCCCGAATGTGGACCAAATCAAAGCCATAACTGCTAGATGTGGCCCAGTTTGGCCCAAATGTGTCTGCTATCAGAGAAGTTACTAAGCAGTTAACACCGAAGTTACCACCACAGCCCATTATCCCCACTTCTGTTTAGTTACACTAACTCTTGAAGTGTCCCCTAGTAAAGACAAGAATAAAGTACTTCTTGTGGTGTTAACCATCGCCAAGAAAACCCCTCCTAAAGAACTGGAAAATGAGATTATCATCTCTGCATGAATGAAAAACAGGTATCAACACAACCTGAACTACATTCATAAGTGTAACAATAGCTCTGGCAACCAGCCAATACTGCATTCTCAGACTCAGATTACATTTTCACATTTTCCACACATGCAGATACAGATATTGATAAAGTACTTTTAAATATATTTTCATCCAAAGACGGGGGTGGTGGTGGGTTTAAAATAAATAAATAAATGAACAAATATACAAACATGACCCTGGCTGTGGTGGCAGTTTCTAGGGACCACAGATCTACAGATAATAATGCAATTTTATGTTTTTCACATAGCAGAGCTTTCAAGGATGTTTGAATAAAAAAAATATAAACTCTGAACTGCTATTTTTTTTCCTTCTATTCAGGTTTTAAAATCATGTGTTAAAATGATTTTAATTTAATTCAATAGCAGTTGAAACTAGCGAGCAATGTAAGAATTCAGTTGTCAGTGATGTGTGAATATTATTATATTGAATTCCAGTCATTATCTAATCTGGATTGACCCTGTTGGGGTGTTTATTTATATGTTCTTGTTTTTTATCTTTAGGGACAAGATCATTTTCAGCTTGAGAAAAGGTAATCCGCTTTGCATATATGGTTGTATGTTAGGACGGTTCTCTTTTTAGATTTTGTTCAAATACTTATTCCAAATGACGCTCCTACAGAATTCAGGAGGATGTAAGCTGCATTAGCACTCAGCAGAGGAGGCAAATCTTCAGGTAACACATTAATGCTTCCTTTCACTTTCAAAATAGTGTGATTGCATGAATAAGGTCTCCGATTTGTCTGTGTAAGAACGATAGGCATGTATTTTTAAAGTGTGTCTGCTTGTGTGCGTGCGCACTCAGGTTGAGAGACGGCCGTTCGGGGAATAGTCGTCAGAGCAGCTCTGAGAACGAGCCGAAAAGCTGCGATCCTCGGCCATGGAGCAGCACAGACTCAGACAGCTCCCACCGGAACCTGAAGCCCGCCATCACTAAAGCCAGCAGCTTCAGCGGCATCAGCCTGCTTATCCGCGGAGACAGCTCAGCCAGCAGCAAGAGCACCAGCAGACTGTCTAAAACAGGTACTGTAGCGCGCACACACACACACACACACACACACACACACACACACACACACACACACACACACACACACAGAGACACACACCTCAAGCCCAAAAGCCAGCAGACTGTCTAAAACTGCTACTGTATCACAGAAAAACACACACTCACAGCAGGAAAAACTGCAGGCTCTCAAAATCAAGCCAGTGCGTATATACACACACACACACACACACACACACACACACACACACACACACACACACACACACACAACCTACCTACCTGCAGTGTCTTCAAAATTTGTTTCACCAATACACATACCTTTAGCAAAAATACCAGAAGGTTGTCTAAAATCAGTACAATAATCCAACTATCCTAGCAACAAGCACACAGAAAATGAAGTGAAAGTGTATAACCTGCAGTAAATCACCTACAGACACAGCTGTGTGTGTGTGTGTGTGTGTGTGTGTGTGTGTGTTATATGTATGTATATTATAAAATCTCGTCCCTCAGATTGTTTTTTGTGTGCACATTAACACAGTCTGCATGCAATATCTGTGTTGCCCTATACAACAAAATCACCTCTACACCTCCACTCATGCGTTTTCATTTTTGTCCCTAAAACAAAGAAGTACCCATATTAATGGACATCTCCTGCTTGCTTTCATTGCTTATTAATGCACTGGCATTTACAGGACCAGAGGAGCTGGCGATATATATTTATATTTTAATATTTAATGACCTCTCTTCCGCTCAGTAACCTATCACTCCCTCTGTGTCCTGCCAACATTAAAAAGCCCACTCAAAAGGTTTCACGTGTACAGCAGTAGGAATGTTAACAGTGGTTTATTGCACTTTTAAGCTGTGAACTTCCAGGACTGTGTGCTCAGTCTTTTCTGTTTACTAAAGTACACCATTTGTTTCACTTAAAGGCTGCCAGAACACTATTTCTGCATTTCTCTAGATTATGTGCGTAGATTTGCCTGTAGAGGAGGATTTGTTCACACAAATTCACTGCCTTTTGCCACAGTTATCGTTTCTAAGTGCATGAAGCATAATGGGACAGGATTAAGAGGTAATGAAAAAAGCTAATGAAAAAATGTAGCAGTTAAATTTAACTTGATATATATACAATTTATGCATTATACACGTATGTATCCACATTATAAATAATAAATCAAATGTGAGGTTTGTGGAATTTACACAAAATTACTGAGCGTCTAATTTAGTGTTTCTCAACCCTGAACCTGGTTGTAGTCTGCCATGCACATTTTAGTGCATCCCCTACTTCCAGCACCACTGATCGATGATGGTAGGATTGTAAGATCAGTTACACAACTTTTTCCTGAAGGAGGAAATCTTTATCCTCTAAATTTGAGTAATTGAAACCTCAATTAACTTGCTCACACTCTGAAAGCTAAGCTCATTCAGTTGGCTATAGGTTGCATTTGGACACAGTAGGATAGATAGATAGGTATGTATATATATATATATATATATATATACACTGTATACATGGCACTCAAGCCTTTTTAAGAAACAAAGTGGATTCAATTAATTATTTTTCCCCTCAAAATTCTACACACAATACAGTTGATTGGACATGATTTGGTTTGCCGCAACAGATAACACCACCATTGAGCCACACCATGTGGGAGACTGGGGTTCGATTCCCAGTTTGGGCAACTATGCTATGCTACACCATTCGGAGTCCTTGGGCAAGACTCCTAGCACTGCTGTGTCCCTCCTCTGAAATATGAGTAATCTTATAAGTTGCTCTGGATATGAGCATCAACTAAATGCAATTAATGTAAATGAGTTGGAAAGACACACACCTGTTTATATAAGGTCCCATAGTAGACAGTGCATGTTAGAGCACAAATCAAGCCATGAAGAGGAGGATAGGTTCCTCTCAGAGTTTCGTCTTTCCTCCTTGCCTGAGGGAGTTTTGCCTGGCCACTGTTGCCTGCTGGCTCCTCATTTGAGGCTTGGACCTGAATTTTTGTAAAGCTGCTGTGTGACAGCTCCCTTGTTGTAAAATGCACTATATAAATTAACATTGATTGATTGAAGTCTTAAGAAATTGTCTGTAGACCTCAGAGACAGGAGTGTACTGAGACACAGATCTGGGGAAAGGTACTGAATTTCTGCTGCATTGAAGGTCCCAATGAGCACAGTTACCTCAATCATCCATAAATGGAAGAAATCTTGCTAGAGCTGGCCGCCCATCCAAACTGAGTGATTGTGCTAGGAGGGCTTTTGTCAGGGAGGTGACCAAGAACCATATAGTCACTCTGACCGAGTGCAAAGTTTCTCTGTGGAGAGAGCAGAACCTTCCAGAAGCACCACTATTTCTGCAGCACTCCTGCAGCACTTTTTACTCCTCAGTAAAAAGCACCTGTCTAAAGGACTCCCAGACCATGAGTAACAAAATTATCTGGTTTGGTTAAACAAAGATTGAACTCTTTGGCCTCAATGCCAAACATCATGTCTGTAGGAAACCAGGGACCACCTAGCCAATACCATTCCTACAGTGAAGCATGGTGGTGGCAGCATTATGTTGTGGGGATGATTTTCTGCTGCAGGAACTGGAAGACTAGTCAGGGTCGAGAGAAAGTTGACTGCAGTGATGTACAGAGTCATCTTTGATAATCTGCTCCAGAGTGCTCTGGACCTCAGTCTGGGATGAAGGTTATTTTTCAAATGTGAAAAATAATTATTTTTGAAATGAGAGTGTGTTTCAAAATAGTAAAGGCAGGATTTTATGGGTCTTTTCATTGTATTTTTCACATCATATATCATATCGTATTTTGCCATTCATCTAAAATATCAGTTTATGTTTTTTGGTCCATATCGCCCAGCCCTACCTACCACCCAACCAATCAAATGGAAAGAAATCTGATTTTGTGGTGTCATTTTTCATTCATTCAGTCATTCATCACTGAAGCTGACAGTTCTGTTTGGCTATGACGTCCCATCATCCCACATTGATGCCTAATGCATGTACCCCTCTATCAAGTCCTCATTTTGACAAATGAGCAAGCGAAAACTGGCTTTGCTGTTCTCTTCGTTACTTCCCGCCACAGGTTCTGACTCTTCTAGTAGTGTAGGTTCGTCTACTGGCTCACTCCCTCGTCCCACCTTGTCGTTACCCATCACATCAGTGAGCCAGCCGTGCCGCATCCCCACTGCAGCTCCACCTGCGCCCCCTCCTGGCGGGCTTATAGGGGCCAGCACCGGTGCCTCGGCCCCTCAGAACGCAACCACCAATACTAGCACTAGTGCAAATGCTAACACAAGCTACTACCTCCTTCCTCTGGAGGCCACGGCCATCCCGCCGGGCAGTGTGCTGCTAAATCCTCATACAGGTGGGTACCACATGCCCAAAACTGCCAGAAGATAAAGAGGGACTAGCTAGGGTCTTCCATATGTTTTTTTTTTTTTTTTGAGGATCTTCTGTCCTTTTCTTTCTTTGGTTTTGTCATCTAACTGCTATTTAACAGTACTTACTCTGCACCCCATCAGCCAAGACATGTTTGGTCTTAGCTCAGTTTGGTTGGATTTAAGAATGGTTTTGATGCATGTAATTGTACTACTTGTAGAATTTACAAATGTCTTCAAGTTCCCATGTGCTCATGTTTTATAAAACCACAGATCTGGACTAATTTGCACATTTGTTGTAATGTAGCAGCTCGAATCTCTTGCTATAAATGATGCAACATACTGTATGGTTGGAAATTCCTAATGAGGGCTCATTCTCTGTGGTTTGACAGGTCAGCCATTTTTTAATCCGGATGGCAGCACTGTGGTCTACAACCCCACCATGACTTCACAGCAGATGAGGGGCCAGCAAGCCATGGCCCCACCTCCACCACAGCACCAACCCGCCAATCATATTCTGACGCAGGTTAGTCCAGCTTCTCATTACAGGTACCATTTATTTTTTTCAGTTTTGTTGATTTTGAAATTCGCATTCAAGTTCGTATGCCTTTTAGATTATGCATTTTTAACTAAAGCCTTATAAACATAACATGTTGAGATGTTTACTATAATTTGCCAGTGAATTGTAGGAGATTATAGTGCTTCAAACTCATGCTTGAATTCCTCTTTGGACAGTCACATTTGGACCATGGACAGTGATTTGGACATTCAGAGGAAAATGGCTGACATGCTCATCGGTGCCCTAAAACATAAATAGGGATCCATTTAAGTCACATCCTCAGTAAAAAAACAAATGTTTCATTGCAAAATTATTAATTGCCAGGAAGATTTATAAATATGATTTATAAAAATCCTTTGTTTAGCAATGTTTATGTTCAAATTGATCTTGAAGTTTTATTTAAGAAAGAAAAAGTAAAATGCCAAAAAATGAATGTCTGGCTTGTGCCATACCTTCAGTACGTTGGTTCTTTTTCCATTGCAGTGAACAGGGCTAAGCTGCAATTTGACTGGCTGGTAAACATTTATTCTGATGGATTTTTTTGTGAGCGATAAGACATTATAAAGAAAGAAAACATATGTATTCCAAAGGATGCTGCGTGTGAAAATCGTAAATCCATATGTTGCTGGCAAGCTCACTGATTAATTATAAAGAAAAGCATTGTTCATTATAAGGGAATTTTCAAATTGTTCAGTGTATTGAATAACAGCTGTCAGGAAAAAAAAATCACCATCCTTTTACTCTCCTTCAGGAAATGAATGTTTCACTGTCTTCATCTGTATACTGTGTTTAGCCCGAGTTGTAGCCTCCCTCTAGCAGAACTGATTCCGCGTGACTGAATTTTCTACAGTACCTCAACCTAGTCATTATAAAGTGAGTTATAGTATGCGGCAGTGTTGTCCATACTCTCTGATCTGCTGGACTCACTTCACCAAATTGCTGAGTGGCTGTTTCCCCCTGTAATATGTCCTCATTACAGCTTTCACCTGGTGACCCTGCCATTACTCCAAATTTGGGGCCCTCCCCAGCTGGCTCAGCAGTGTGGACTGCAGACGCTAGAGAGATCTCTTTCCTCATATAAACCTTACAGTTTTCCACCAAGACGTATTGTTTTGTTGGGTAATGGGGAGAACGATGAGCAGTCGCAAGTTGAGCGGAAAATCCAGTGTCAGCTTCATTTGAAATGAACAAAGCTAGCTGTAAACGAAAGCTTATATTCCAGTAATTAATACACTGAAAGTGCAGGCCTCAGTCTGGCTCATAGATTACTTTTAGAAAAACGACAAAATGTCGCTTTCGATTTTCTTCTGTAGGGGCTGTCGAAATAGAAAGGGGCTGTCAGCAACTGTTTTGCATTTTTCAGCTCACTCTCACACATTGGAGGCGCAAATGAAACAAATGTTTTGATCAAAACATGGTCAAATTCAAATAAATGCATTCTGTTAATATTTACATCTCAAATGTAGACAAATTTGGAGAGTCTATGATCTCCTGAAAATAACAAAATCTGGTATGTGTGACTGTCTCCTATCAAACTATGAAAATAGAATAGAGCTCTAAAGATTAAGAATGTGAATTCTGTATGAAGATGGTTTCACTGTAGATACTATGGCTTGATGTTCTATTTACTTTCCTCTGACCAATATCCAGCTAAGCACCCTTTGACCGTTATTCCAGCAGGGTGATACTTGGGCTTCAGTTCTGCAGTCCCTCATACCCTCACTTAATTGTCTCATCTTTCTTTTCTGTAATGCACTTGTTTCCTTTTATTCCTCCTCTCCAGTTGTTGTGACTGAGACATTTTTCTTGTCCTCTTCTCCATCCCTCTCTCTCTGCTCCCTTTCCTATTTCTCCCTCTTTCTTTATCTGCAGCATTGTGGTCAGTCTGTGCAGTACTCAGCGATTTCTTACCCTCCTCCGCTCCTGCCTGTTCCTCTAAACCAACACTACACTGTGGTACCTGTCTCTCTTTCTCACTCTCTCTACTCTCCATCTGTCAGCAGTAACACTCTGTACTCCTCATTTTCCTTCTCTTTGCATCTTTTCTCACCTTTCCTTCAACTCTCTTGTGTAGCGCCTTCCTTTCGTCATCAGCTCTTTTGTCTTCTCACTAAGCGCAGCAGAAATCCTCCAAGTCTCAATCAAAGGCTCGTTTATTCAGATTTAGCACTTTTTTAGCTTTATCTATGTAATAACAGTTGTGGTTCTAGATAGCAAATAATATGGCTGTGCTTCAGCTGTAGACATTGCAACCCCTGGTATCATTCTCCACCACTGTACACACATTTACATGTGTGTTCTTTGGCATTTGACTGATACACTTGTACAGATCACATGATGTGAATCATGTTATATAGACTGGCTCAGTGTTTGAATCATGTTATATAGACTGGCTCAGTGTTTCAATGCACACGCATTATAAGCTGAGGATTGCAGGTTTGAATCCTGGGTCAGGCTGCTTGCTGTCGGCAGCCTGAGCTTGAGAGGGCAGAATTAGCCATGCTCTCTCTGGATGGATAGGTTTTCTCCCCACATTACACCCAGTGCCATTGTGTCTGAGCTGGGAACCAGACACTTTCTCCTGAGCATTTTGGCTGCTTATGATGCTCTCACAAAGAGTTGGTGGCTGGCTTCATATGTATTGGAGGGGTCATGTGCTTGTCTTCACTCTCCTTTTCAGGAGTATAGTATGCAATATGGAGAGTCCTAACAGGGTTGGATTATTGGCATTTCGAAATTGGATGGGAAATTGGAACAAGAAATGAGGGGTAAAAACAAAGTGTTTTTAAACTATGTTAGTGGGCAGTGAAGTGAACCCCAGTTTGCTGTATGATTATAAGTGATGCATTACTCTGTGGTGTGACCACATGTCCATCCTTTACTGGACATGTCCTTCCGTTTTTTGGGATGTAAATCTAACTTTCTAACTTGCCTACAATGTATCAAAAAAGCTTTTTGAAAACCAAAATATGATCACCATACTCTTAACTGCCTTTCAGTGTGGTTTGCTGTGAAATGGGTGTTGTAAACCCTTGCATAGCTTAGGCTTTTCCTGCTTAGAGCTTTGAGTGGTTAAGTTTACCCTCCAAAAGGCAGAGAGCAGAAGGCCTCCTGTGTCTTAATCTTTACATCCCTATGGAGAGGTTAATGACTGAATTGGGTCACTCCAGATTTCGCTCTCCGTCTCTCTCTCTCTCTCACACTCTCACTCTCCCCTGTAGTGTTCGCTTCTTTGACCTGTTTCTACCAAATAGAGCGCCCCTTCTATCAATAACATCCTTACACTCCATCAATAATTAATATGGCACCAGTTGCTGTAAAAAGCCATCCAAGAATAGCATCTCTGGAGTACGGCGTGAAGATGCTGATGGTGGAGAACGGCCCAGGCTTTGATGCACCAGTAAACTTAAGTCCTAATAGTGCTGGCCTGCTTTCTCTGCCTGCTCTACTTATCAAGACTCTTTTGACCGAGTTGTGACTAGGTTGTCAAAGGGGTGTTGACTTATTGTGGTTGAGATTCAGGAGACTGACAGCTTTCAGAGGCAGTCAGACTTCAGTCTTTCACAATCAGCAGTAGAGATTAGGCAATGTGGAGATATTTCATGACACAGTGCTTCTGGTCTACAGTTTAGCCTTCAAAGTTAAAGGAGTACTTTAACTCGGACTGCTTTGTGAAGGATTGAGCCAATCAGAATAGATATCATTTACATAATATGGCACAGAAAAACACAAAAAACACTAACAGAAAATTTAAGAGCTGTTGTGTTCATTATGAATGAGTTGTAGTTGAGGCATGTTTGATATCTGACGTTTGCTCTTTTTACTATATAACAGAATGTGGTGGGCTAGCATTGCTATCAGTCACTGGACTAAGAAAGTAAATCATATAAATATTTTTCTTAACGTCTGGTGAAAACAACACATTTTTTAAAATCATCATCAGGCTAATTTCCCAAGTTTTTAAAAAATATTTACATTGACAGACAAAAACAATTGCAATAGCATCTTAGCTATGTAGGGGGTGATAACCTGGAAGACCACAAGGAAAGAAGAAAGGGCTTGTTAGGTCTTGACAATATATTGTAAATGTCAGTGTATTGAGAGATTTTGTTTAGGATAAAAAATTGACCCAAATGACCATATCACTACATCTGTGGCCGATGTGATTCCAAAGAAGAGTGTGAATGGGTCGTTTGTAGTGGGTGTGTTTGGCGATACAATTAAATATAGATACTTTAACATCTTATACTTTGTGTTTTTTTTCCCTTTTTAAAATTATGTTCAAATTACCCCCTCAATTTGGAAGCACCAATTACCCAACCCGTTAGGATGGCTCTCCCAACACTAGAGGGCGAAGGCAAGCACATGCCTCCCCTAATGCATGTGAGGCCAGCCACTGCCTTTTTTGCTGCCAATGTAGCCTTTGCTGGGCAGCCAACATGCTTGGAGGAAAGCATATCTACTGCTCCGATATGTCAACCAATTTCTGGCTCTGACTGCCGATTGCAATCAGCATTACCCAGAATTCAAACCAGTATCCCTCAGACCATAGTGTTAGCACATTAGGCCAGTGATATGTCACATTTTTGACATGTAACCACCACAATAACAAGTAAACTAAATCCAAAAACATATCCCTTTGATGAAGGTGAAAGCATGTCTAACAAACAAAGGTTTTAGTCATACTGCAGTCAGGACATTACAGATTCTGATTCTAAAGAGCATTATAGATCTGTAATAGAGCAGTATTTACATTTATTTATATTTAGAAATCTGTATGTAGTGTATGTAGATGCTCACACTATAGTGCATTCTTGACCAGGCATCCAAAACAAAGACAAAATGTCCAGATACATGTGGACAGGGCCTGTCTTTAGAAAAATTAGTTCTGCATTTCCCATTTTAAACTTACCCAGACCTCAGATACTGATCACATGTTGGCTGATCGATTATGTAAGTGAAAAATTCATGAAAATTAGGTGTTCTTTTTTTAGGTCCCCCTATGGCTTGGTATTGTACTAGCTACTCATGTAAATGTTTAGTAAGAAGATAGCCGAAGTGTATTGTCTTGCAGAATTAAAGCTAGTCCTGATGGGTTTGTGTTTGTGTTGCAGCAGCAGCCGCAAGACAGTCTGGGGAGCCAGTTTAGCCAGATGAGTCTGGTTCGGCAGACTTCAGGTGAAGTCTCAGAACCCCAGCCTGGCCTCTTTCCTCCCTCTATGGTGCTCCAGAACCCGCCTCCCTCTGGGTACATACTCCCTCAGCCAGGACAGCATGTCCATGGACCTGCCTATCCACCACCCACACCAGTCAACCAGCCCATTATCCAACAGCAAGGATACATACAGCAGCCTGTGCAGCAGGTATGTTCACCTCAATCAGTAACAGCTCTACTTCTCAGAGGCATTTTATTTGTGCATGGTTTTAACTGCAAAAAACAAATAAAAAAAAGAATCTTAATGACGGCTCTTAAAGAAGGATGAACTGAGTAGTCAAACTACAAAAGACAATCTTGCATTAATATCTGGCCTCCAGACAAACATTACACCATTTAATGGCTGCTGTTAAGAAACTGATGCGTTCACTCTCGTGCACCCCTCTGACTGTAGCCTGGGGGCAGCCATTCAAAGATGCTAAACAAAATATGAGAAGAGTGTCGTACAACACCTTGAACCTTCTGTGATGTCTGCCGATAATAGAGAGCCACAAGTAGCTGTTTTTACATCATGTGCTTACAGGTCCCAGGAGACATACCAAATATAGTTCTTTGAAAAATTAGCTTACATTTTTCACATTACACCAAAATAAAGTAGCACATAATTGTGAAGTAAAAATAAATATGTAGTAAATTTTTAATAAATGAGTAATCTTGAAAGCCCTCTTTGACTGGGCCATTCTAACACAATTATTTGATCTAAACCATTCCATTGTAACTCTGGCTGTATCTTTAGTGTCGTGATCCTGATGGAATGTGAACATCCCCCTCAGGCTCAAGTCTTTTGCAGTCTCTAACAGGTTTTCCTCCAGGATTGCCCTGTAATAAGCTCCATTCAGTTTCCCATCAACTCTGGCCAGCTTCCCTGTCCTTGCCAATGCTGCCACCACCCTGTTTCACAGTGGAGATGGTGGGTTCAGGGTGATGTGTGACATTAGTTATCCGCCACACACAGCATTTGGCATTTAGGCCAGAAAATTCAACTTTGGTCTTATCTGATCAAAGCATCTCCTTCCACAGATTCTCCCACCTGAGCAGTTGATCTCTGCAGTTTAGAATATGAACAGTTTGAACTCCCTGGTTCTTTTTAGCATGTTTTTCTATTGTGTGTTTGTCTTCAGATATCATCATGCTACTGTGCTCCTGGTCAGTATTCCCATTCTAACCAGCACTACAGACCAGTTACACCAGTACACTACAGCGCCCCTCCGAACCAGTCTGTACCACCGCAGCAACCAGGTACACACACACACACACACACACACACACTCTCCAGCTTCCCTCGCTGCTGAGGCATCTGTACATGTCAGCAGATTAGGGGTCCTGTCTGTGCTCATAAAGGAGTTCAGTTGTTCTCTGCACTGTTTAAGGCCTTTGGGACTCTTAGGCTTTGTGTGTGTGTGGTGTTCTACTGAGGGGCAGAATGCAGAAATAAAATAGATTAGTAAGGGTACAGTAAGACTATTCAATTTATATTGAAGTGTGTATATATGTGTATATATGTGTATATATGTATATGTGTGTGTGTATATATATATATATATATATATATATATATATATATATATATATATATATATAAAATATGTGTATATAATATACACACACACACAGTGAAGGAAATCATTATTTGATCCCTTGCTGTTTTTGTAAGTTTGCCCACTGACAAAGACATGAACAGTCTAAAACTTTAAGGGTAGGTTAATTTTGACAGTGTGAGAAAAATAAAAATCCAGAAAATCACATTGTATAAATTATATAAATGTATTTGCGTTTTGCAGAGAGAAATAAGTATGTGATCCCCTACCAACCATCCTGTCCACAGACTCAATTAATCACTCAAACTCTAACCTCTACAACATGGGCACAATCAAAGAGCTTTCTAAAGATGTTACTAAGATCATAGACCTACACAAGGCTGGAATGGGCTACAAAACCATAAGTAAGACGCTGGGTGAGAAGGAGACAACGGTTTGTGCAATAGTAAGAAAATGGAAGAAATACAAAATGACTGTCAATCGATATCGATCTGGGGCTCCATGCAAAATCTCACGTTGTGTCTCCTTGATCATGATATATAGGATTATGAATATAGTTTATAAATTTATAATCTTAATAGCCAAATTTACATTCACTGCATGTGCTTTTTGTGCAGTGTGATTGAAAATGTGGTTGTATTTACAATATAATTGTCCATAAAATATACATAAAGTGATTTCCCCCAACTAATCAAAAAGACGTCTTAGTAAATGTTTGTAGTTTTAGTTTCTAGTTTGTTTTCAAGTTATTTCAGGTTATTGTCTGCAGTTTAGTTAGAAAGCATCTCATCTTCACCTAATTCCAATTGTTTTACAGTTCAAAGTGCTTCACGTTTGAGAACATTCATTAACACATTTTTCTTTCGTTACTGCCACTGTTTAGGGGAAGCAATAATATACAGTTCAAATTTTGTATTTATTTAATACTAAAGTTAGTACTAATCAAAACAAATATACTATGACTTTGCTAACTCAGATACTGAAAATTATTATATTTTAAGCTCATTAACACTCTGGATGATCAATTCCCAACAGTATTTCTCAGATATAAAGGGTTTTTAGTCCTTAGAAGCAAATTGTTACACAAAATTGGTAAACATAAGGAAAATTGTTAATAAAAATTCAAACAAATGTATCTAAATTTTCATTTTTACACCTCAGATGGAGAAACCTTTTGGTAGCCTAGGATCTCAGGATAATAACAGTATCGGGCATGTATGACTGTCTCCTCTAAATACTTTTCTAATTAATAAAAGTAATACATCCCACAAAATTAGTCTAGAGTTCTAAAGGTTAAAGATAAATATCAGAATTGTGGTGATTTTATTGAAGAGATTTGTAACAATTATGTACCAAGCTTGTTTCCACATTATATTGATTATTGATTACTGTTTTATAACATATGTCTTTTGATTGCAACCATGCACTCATTACACAAATTACCTTAAAGGAAAATCCTGGGAAACAAAAACCTAAAAAATCAGTATGAGGAGAGAAAATGAAATGTAAACTAGAAGCTATGAAGGTGAGAGAGAGGCTTTGGTGGCTGCAGTGTAACTGAGCAGCTCCAGTGCTGTTAATGATATAACATCTTCTGATTACTTAAACACCTGTCAACATAACATATTGTAATTCCAGGGAGATGTGTTATGAGACGTCCTAAAACTATGGCTGTGACCAAAATGGCTCACTGTTCCCTCATTATTATTGCACTATATAGAGCTGGACTATTTAGTTTACCAAGTAATTTAGAAACACAGATGAATTCGGACACTTCATCAGTGACTCATAACCATCACTGGTTTAGCTAGCATAGACATATATTATCAGACGGCCCAAACAGTTCCTCAATATCGGCCACTTGGGCATAGCTCCTAATTCCTGTTGTTTCTTTAGCCAATAGTTTTGACTAAACTTTGAATTCTTTGGAATCTCCTGCCATTGATTGGCTAAAAGAGGGAGGAATTGAGCAAGAGCCTGAAATGGCCCATATTAGGACCAAACCACTAATTAGGGCAGCTGACCTTAGTTAGTTAGCTATATGAGCAAACACCATCAACTACATTCGTTCCACTGTATTGCTTAGTAACGAGACTACAGTTGCATTCTGGTCCATGTTCTGCTCAGGTAGTGAGCTGTGATATTTACTATAAATTCTCACCCCCCTCCACCCTCATTTGCTCTCTGGATGAATGTAATGGATGGGGTGCAAGGATAGGCTGTAAGATCAAATTTCAATATGTTTAAATATGTTAAAAAAAAGATTGAAGGATTTCATCAGATGTCCTAATTTTTTCACGTTGTGTTTTTCACATCATATATTGTAATGTATATTGCCATTCAGCTAAATATATCTGGATATGATTTTTGGTTTTTGCCTCTATCGCCCAGCCCTACAACATTTCACAAGGTTTTTTTCGTGATTGCATATGACATCTTGTAATAAGAATGTGCTGGTAGTGATTTTGAAGCATTCCTCTGCAAAACAGTTAAGAAGTGTGACGACGGTTTCTGTAATTTACTCTGGGGAATTGCCAGAATCTGTAGATCTAAGATGACGTGTTCGAACATATTCAGACAGACAGTGATGAAGGCTGATGGTTGGTCAGTCAGAGCTCTTAAAAACAAGTGCAAGCCTTATCTTCTTTAACAAAACAGGTAGCTGCTGCACTTCTTTCTGAACGAGTGATGTGCTCTGTGGTGCGTTATCTACAATGTCGATGGATGAGTGCACATGTCCATGTCTAGTGATGTGGGGCGGGGGTGGTGGTTGAGTGGTGTGTGTGTGTTTGGTGATTCTGGGTGGTAGGATACGGGGCCGTGGCACTGTCTGAGAGGCCGTACGATTCTCACAGTGAACCGGTCTCTTTTCCCACCCCTCACTCCTCTGCTGCTGACCCTGTGCTCTGACCTTTCACCTCTCTGCCCATGATGTCTGACAGCTAGCAGCAGCATGTTTGCTGTCTTCGGCTGCCAGCTGTTTGTTCAGACTAGTTAAAGCTTGCTTTTGTTTACTGTCCTTTAGAGATGAGCATGAAAAATAGATTATTCAGTTTAGCTGAAACGAATGCAGGAGTCCCGCACTCTGGGGTGGATGTAGACATGTTGTTTGATCAACTTGTATTTTGTGTGTTTTGGTTTGAAACTGCAGTGAATGTTGGATTATGAGGTTATGGCACTACAAAGGCACCTGATGTTCAGCAACATTTGTAGCGTTTATTACCATTGACATGCATTGTTTTGCCCAATTTTAGAAATAATACTGAACATTTGGGTTGTGATCAGATTGCTACTATTGGATTAATAATGAATGTTAAAAATGTTATCCTTGCTGTATTTGTTGGTAATAAATGTTATAAAGGAATCTGTTTCTACTGCAAAGGATTCAGTGTCATGTATAAATGACTCTGTATTTATTACAAAGTATTCAGTATTTACCATAAAGGAATCAGGGTATGTACTATACTACAGTATCTAGAATTTTCAATACTATAAAGGATTCTACTATACAGTCAGGATTTACTAATAAAGTATGCAGTATGTAACATAAAGGATGCAGTATATACTACATAGGATTCAGTATGTACCATAAAGATAGATAATGAATCCTATATAGAATACACTGCATTGTTTAAGGTAGATATTCTTTATGGTAAAATGTGGAGAATTCAAAAGGATATTTCAGGTGCACACAGAAGAACTGCTAGGAAATGCAAGTTCTCAAAGCTCCCAATATACAGTATATTTAAGAAGTGAAAGGATTTTAACGGGTGGTGGTGTGGAGTTGTTCCACAGCCTTGCATGGACACATAAAAGTAAGCCTGAGTGATATAGTGTAGAACAAGACCTGTTTAGCTCTTACAGAAAGAAATGAAGTGGGGTGAAGGGCACCCTCTCTGAAAATCAATAGAAACAGCAGTGATTAGAAGCTCCAGTGCGTTAGTCTGCGTTAGGTGCTTCTTGACCCATAGCTGCTGTAAAACAATGGGTACACCTTGTCCACAATGTCACTGAAAGACTCCCACTTCCGTGCAGCGCCTGGGTGGGTGGCTGGGAGTGGATGTGCGGCTGTGCGCATTGAATAGAGAGGCTTTTATTCTCTTGATGTGTGTCCTGAGTGAGCAAGTAAAAATAGCGACCTTCTCTCTCTCCTTCCCTGCCTCTCTTTCTTTGCCCCTCTCTCTCCCTGTTTCTCTCTCTCTGCCTCTCTCTCTCCCTCTGATGGAGCTAGCGGTAGGTCAGTTCGTTTCTTTCACGCCTGACTCCCCCCCTCCCCCTCTCTTTTTCTCTCTTCTCTCCTGCTGCTGAATTGATTGCAGCCAGGCGCTACAAAGGAGCCAGCCAGACAGGAAAATGGCCAGGCGAGCAAGTGTGTTCAGCTCGATGAAAACAGCTGTCTGCTCTCTGCCACCTTAAACACCCTACTTACTGACCTTGACACAGACTCCAACAAACACACACGCAGGCAGCTAAGTGAGAAGTGAGTACAAGAGTTAAATGGTGTAGGAGTTACAAAAAAAAAAAAGCATCGATCTGTTGATTGAAATTCATTCACTTTGGACCTGTATTGAATTTGAGGAGGCACCTCAGTATGGATGCTTTGGGTATTTGGCTGATATCAGCACAAACGGAGGGTCAGATCTCCTCTGTATGAGAATGAATCTGATCCCTTACAGATCTCACACTGTGTGCTGCAGAGGTGTAATGGACAACAAATAATCTGTGTATTCAGTATCTGCTATAAAGTATGCAGTACATACTCTGGAGTAGATACTAAATCCGTTTTAGTACATACTGAATCCTATAAAATTCTTTATCTTCTACAAAGGATTAAGTATATACTGTAGGATTCTTTTGCTTATCCAGTCCTTACGAATCGACATGGCTATGTGATGAACAGGTAATCTGTGATCTATATTAATTGCCCCTTCACATGGTTCGTGAGGCATGTAAATATCAGATTAATGCCTAAATTGAACTGTAACAGTATGGAATACAGTTTCGGTTGCCACTGTTTTCGATTAGTCAGTTAATCTTCTAGTTGGTAGGATAAGGGGCCAAACACTCCAACACAACACCAACAATAGTTAGGGGCAATTCTGGATTCCATTGACACACCTGTGGAGTAGAGTCACTTCATAATTCATTTCTACACAGTGTTGGGAGTGTTGCATTTTGGTAATTGCAGTTAAGCTGTAGGTGGGCGGAGCTGCTTGAGTGTACAGATCACTACCTTTTCTTTCTTTTAAGTTTCGACACTCAGTCTTTTGTTTAATGCTCAGACTGTCTCTAATACATGCTCAGTGTTTCACTGGCTTTTCAGGTTTGTCTTTGTCCACAGGAACGCGGGTTTTACCTCAAAAGTTAACAGTTGGAAAGTTAAGCTCATTCTGGTTCTGCAGGTAATGTTATTGCTAGAAAAAGCTCCAGTGATTTATTTATCAGTTTGTTGTTGCTTTGATTATGGGCAACTCACTATGACTCTCACAATGACTTCTATAAACTTGATCCTCACTAGGTCAGCGTGAGGCATATGGATACAGACTTGATTTAGACTGGGGAAACTGGGAATCTGGTCACGGCAAATACACAATAGGTGGCACAGAGCCATTATTATAAGGTTGGCCATTCATGTAACTCGGCCGTCTCCCCGGGGCTGAGCTCACTACAAGAAGACACAAAAGTAAAAGACAAATGGACAAGAAATACGGAAGTGGGAAACGGAATTGAATGTGTTGGTCTGTGTAAGGAGCTGAGAAGGAGCTGCAGGCTGTGCAGTGAGTGAGTGGAGTTGGTTACGTGAGTTGGTGATGTAGCAACAAGCTGCTTGTTAAGGAAATATAATTTGGTGGAAGGAAATGCTAGTATTAAAGCATATTGAAGGCAGCATTCACACCTGTTTATTTTGTGAACTGCTGTATAAAAGTAATAGAATGCTTAAGGTTATTGTAAGGAACTGCACGGCTATGATAAAATGCAATACTTTTGGCTCGTCTGCTTCATCACTTCCATGCTGTTATCTCACATTAGATTGACCTGTTTCCTAAATAAATACAGTTTCTTTGTTTTGGCATCTGAAATAGTTACCCCTGCTTAATGGTGAAGGTGAGGGAGAAGCACATTTAGCAGAGAAGAGATGTGTAGAGACGTGATGGAGTGGAGTGTGGCAAGCTGGAGTGCAAAAACTGAAAGATGATTGAAGTGGAGAGAGAAGCATCTACTGTTTACCATTAAACATGAATTGGAAGCAAGGACTTAAAGCCTGACCTTCTGTGACCTTTTGTGTTTGTATTTCCAAGAGAACAAATCAATGTTTGTTGGTTTGGTGCGTTTCCCACGTGCACTGCAGTCCAAGCTTGTCCCCAACCAAGCACGTCTTGTGAAATTCTCTTTCTGACTGCTTACTGAATTAAACTGTCTTTACCTACAGTGTTGACGTTGCTGTAGTTTCAGGTTTGTACTGTATGTGATCTAATATATGCTTTTCTTTGTTCCCAGGCTATCAAGCTGTCATGCCCAGTCAGCCCCCCAGTTACCAGAGCATGATGGGAGTGCAGCAGCCTCAGAACCAATCATTGGTCAGCGGGCAGGCCGGGATGGCCAGTCATATTCAGGGTGTTATGGTGCAGTACCCGCCCGTGCCACCCTATCAAGTGGGTGCTTTGTCCTGTATTGAATTCCTGTTACCTGCAGCTGAATTGACAGATGACAGCAGTTAATCTCTGAAGAAGGGGAGCATGTTATTGACTGAATACATTTTGTGTGTGTCCAGGTGTCTGTGCCACAGGGTTCTCAGAGTGTTCCTCAGCCGGCCTATCAGCAGCAGATTGTTCTGCAGGGACAGACCAATCATACGCCAGTCCCTTCAGCCAGCATGCAGGTCTACTACAGTGTCCTCCCTCCTGGGCAGCACTCCACTGTTGGGTAAAGGACACATACATGAGCACACACTTAAACATTTGCACCCCCATACAGACTTTAGGGTTGTTGCTTTCACTCCTCCCTTGTTTGGTGTGACCTAAAGAGGTGGTCTTTTGCCTCTGCACCAGACTCTGTGGACGAGTTGTTCCCACCCAACACCTTGAAAGGCAAATCTGTTGCACTCAATACTTGAATTGAGCAACTCTCCACAAACCAATCAATGTCCAGTATAGGGAGACTCTGCCTACATCATCACTAAACTGCAGCTTGAAACAAAAACAAATTGTCCCTTGGTCTGCTTTCAGGTGTTAAAACGCATATAAAATGCACTTGTTTTCATAAACACACACACACACCATAAGTTTTTTTTTTTTTTTTTGTTGTTTGTTTGTTTGTTTGGTTTTTTTTTACAATTTATTATACAATATCACAGTGGCTGCCCACCTACTGGCTAATGTACTTGGGCTACTTTCCCATCCTGCCTTGGACTATCTGCCCCTTGCTATCACCTAATTATCTGCTACGTTTACTATTATGACCACCATCAAGCCATCATTACGCCTGAGCGTTACAGCAGACATGTTGTGGGCCAGCGTCCCTTTATCAATAAAGTATGAGTAGTTTGACAAGAGGAGGTCAAACTACCGTGCGCCTGCTTTCTGGTTTTGTGCACTGTTGCCCTCTGAGCAACTCTGTGCAACTGCTGATAAAATGACCAATAGAAATGCAATAAATAACTTGGAAATGTAGTATTTTACACTTTGAAAGAAGTGTTTTTCCCTTTTCTGTAAAGCTATTTTTTGGAAATACAAGAACAATTAGACATTTTTGTTCCAGTATAATGTATTGCTTGCAATGGCTTTACACGGGCAGTATATTTAAGTGCTGTACATGATTAATTTCAAATGTGTGTTCATTACAAATTTGATCATAATTACCAAAAGTACTGGGGCTAGATGGACTACACAGAGTCTCATGATGGAAATTCAAATATAGAAAGGCACAAGCGGTGCTATTCTGTGTACGTATTTATTGTATGCTGCAAAGCTTTAGTATGCCATCATCTTTTTATGGATGTTGGACAAACGGGTGTCATGTGCATTAATCTCTTCCACCCGCAGCCACTCTTTAATGGATCCTTTATTTATTGCTGTTTCTTTTTCTCTTTCTTTGTGTGTTTGTGTGTGTGTGTGCATGCATACTTTAGCTCAACTGTGGGCTTTCTGCCTCCTCCGGGTTCAGAACAGATGCAGTTCCCCAGGGCCTCCTCCCCCTGTGGTTCTCAGCCAGTCCAGAGCCAGCAGTGCACAGGTATGGCAGCTTTTAGAGCCAATTCCCAGTGAGCCAGTCACAATGCAGCCAGTGAAACAATAACGCCAGGTTGCATTTGAAATTTCAGCACTTGCGTTTGGGAACGGCACACTTAAAGACTAATCATCATGTAACATGGATTTTAGGCACGTTCTGAGCTTATACTTTCTCACTACATTGGTTGTATGAGTTTTGGTTCAATATTTTATTAACATCACATGAAGCTTGTATTACAGAATTATTGAATGCTTCCATATGTAATATATGCAAAGACCTTGTGATACAGGTACCATGATATAAACACAGCTTATAGAAATCCCAGACACACAAAAAAAAAACCAACAAAAATGATTAAACTCACTGACCCCATCCACCATGAATGCTACCAGTCAGACCTGAGTGTACAAAGGGAATCCGGTTGGAATTTACCTTGGAGCCTAGGAGCCTAGAATCTCCTGAAAGTAACATCTGGTTAATGCGACTGCTTCCATCAATAATCTTTTAATGTTTTGATGAATCAAAGTAGGAAAACATCCCACAAAATTAACCTAGAGTTCTGATATAATTTTTTAGCATTAAGGTTAAAGGCTATTAAAGGACAATTTTGTCCTTCAGGATAAACTTAATTTTCTCCAAATGTAAAATACTTTCCGCAATCCACTGTCGAAATAGTGGCACTTCATCTTTTTCTATTCATTGAATAGAAATTTCGTAGCAGTAATTAAGCTACAGGAATCCAGGAACTGCTGGGTTGAAGGAAGTTCTAATAAGGCGTCAGATTCAACCAATATAATAAGGACTGGGTCTGACTCCAATTGTACTTTAAGCATGTCAGGTAAAGCTGTAAAGAGGTCGACCCATAATTTCTGAAACATCACACAAGGAGAAATATCAGGAAACCTGTGCAGCTTTGAATAGTGTATGTCAGTCATGTTGTACTAGCTGGTTAAGTAACATTGTAGTGAGTGCTGAATTTTGAATCGAGCATTGAGTCATGCAAATGCTAATTTGCTAATTTTATGGAAAAAAAAGAAGAGAAATTTTAATTAAATGTTTATAGTGCCATTGTCATAGCCATTGGAATTTGCTTCCTGCTAGCAGCAAAATTTCTTCATTAATGTTATTAATGAATGGAGAGAGAGATGTATACCATGATGAGCCTAAACTGTGTTTGAGAAGGTTTTAGATGAGCAGTTTTAATAGAACTCCTTAAAACTGAGTGCATCAGGTTTGTTATAGCTCTGAAATCGGGAGATGAGCGTGAGGGCTACACACACTTTGACCTTTCACTGTTTATTAAACAGCCTTAATTGGAGTGCTCTGCGCAGTGCATACGTATGTGTGTGTGGGGTGCACGCATGCGCCGGCTTTGTTCAAGCATCACTTTAATTGGGCAGTGGTGCTGTCCTGTCCTTGCAAACGACCTGGTGTGTGTGTGTGTGTGTGTGTGTGTTCAGTCTCTCCCACCACACTGCTCTGTCCTTGCTAGTAAATAACTGCTGCATCAATACTGCATTTATTGTGCAAATATTAAATTAGATATTAATTTTGCTTTATAGTTGTAGCCTTTTTCAGGTTAATGGTGGATTCTTAATTAAATTATGCTAAGAGTGTGTATTGCTTTATGTGTATAGTGTGTGTGGATGGGAGGTAATTTAAATATTCATTACATGTGGGGCTTCATACCTTTTTTGTTTTACTGTTGATCAAGATGTGTCATAGCTCATGAAAATCAGAAATCCAGAATCTCACATTACAGTATAATAAGCATGCATGCAAACCCCATGTCCAACATACATATTTATATATCGCCTACAGTTACATTTGATCTTTTATAGTATGTAGATGTATACATAGATATTTATATAAACCCACATTGAAATATAATCGATATTTGATGCTTTACATGAAGCTGAGGGGTACACTTCACTCGCATGAGAGAAATGAGATGTAAATAGTTTTAAATGTTAATGACCGTTAATGGTGTAAATGGCCTTTTTTGTCATTTAGAAATAAACTCAAGCATTTCTCAGTTTAGCGAGAATGGCTTAATGAACTGTCACCCATTGGGTTTAATGGCAAATGATACAGAGAGTAACTTTAGTCCATCTGTGCAAATTCCCTGTGCTGTGATTTGTAGGTGTACCTCCACTGCCCCCCAGTGGTGGCATGCTGATGATGCAACTGAGCATCCCTCCCAGCCAGCAGCCTCGCACTGCATCTCCTGCCCAGTGGAAACACAATAAATACTACAGCCTGGACCACCAGCACCACCACGGCCCCAAACCAGCCGAGCTCACCCCACTCGATGCCTCACAGGTAGGTTGGAGATTTTATAGACAGTTGATTTCCCCTCAGTCAGCCTGTTTAAGAACACATTTATAGGGTTTTTAATTTGGGCTGGGGGGGGCATTAAGATCACTAACCGCTGCTGTTTGTTTCATTGTTTTCATCTACAGAGTAGTCCACAGCTGGCTAGCCCCTCTCCATCCCCTGCCCACTCTCCTACTCCGGCCCACCTAGCCAATCTAAAGGGTATCCGTCCTAGCCTTGCCCCCCTTCCTATCATGCCTCAGTTCTCTCATCCCTTCCTTCCCGGCCAAGGTGAGTATTTTGGCTTGTATGTTGTTTGCCCACACTTCATACAAGATAAACACTTTATACAAGATATTCATTCAGTCAGTTAAGTTTGGATGCATGCATAACATAAATAAGGGTGTATTAGCAAAATACAAAATACATTTACAAATGAGATTTTTTAAATTCTTGAAAGTTACACTCTTACTACTGTACAGTATGGAGAAAACACTGTTTTGGACCTTTTGGTTATATGTTGAATTATTTCTCTCTCTTTTATAGACTTAGATCTAGATATATGTATAGATATATACATACACACAAACACACACACACACAGACATTCAAACGTGTTTTCTCTCACGCGCTCTCTCGCTCTCTCTCTCGCTCTAGGTGATGGCAGGTATCCTTTGCTTGGACAACCTCTTCAGTACAACCCTCCCATCAGACCTCCACTAATGCACGGCTCTCATATGGTTAATCACCACCACCACCACCACCATCACCAGGTTAAACACACATACACAATGTACACGCCCACACACTCATCTTACCACTCCTCTAATTCAAACCTGGTATTTATCAGTTTGACCAGTACATGATTAAATACACTCACACCCCATCTTCTGTTGCATAGCTGTCGTATTTCATCATGGCTACCACCACTTCAAATATACACACACACAAGGCTATTGCTCATGTAAAGCTGTCAGCGGCCACCATTACCAACACCATTACTCTTTCACAGGCTTCTGTGGGTATCCGTCATGGGGGCCGCGGCAGAAGACCCACAAAGAAATCACTGTCAACTGATATGAGTCCAGGAGAGATAGGTAACTGCATAAATGTATATATGGGGAGGGGGAATCTGAAACAAACAAAAACCCCATAAAATTGAAATGTTAAACAAAAATAAGGTTCCAGCAACCCATCCTGAAATTTTAAAACACTGCCTGGGAGGGTGTTTTTTTTTAATATATATATAAAAACCATGCTCATCCACAGTGAAACAAAGCTTAAAATGTAACGTTATGTATAATGACTATTCACATCTGTATGACTGTTGTACCTGCACAACAGTCTAGGAAATCAACAGACAGGAACAGATAAAGAATCCTGTGGCATTTTTTAAATTTTATTTTTGTAGCCATTTTTGCACATTTTAATGGGACTGATATAAAATGTTTTTCAAGAAAAAATGCAGAAAACTGCCACACTTTCCTCACAGCTGAAATTGTACCTTAAATAGTGCCACTGTTGCATTCTGGTGCCATTGACTGTATGTCTGATGGCTGTAACTTTCCAGCCATGTTTGTTTACAGTGTCACAAATGATCACGTACTGAATTTAATGTTAATTTTGCTCCAATAATATGAAGAATCACTGGATACCAAGTTTTCAATTACCTGCCAATTAATTGTGATTAACTAAGTCTACATTAAGCATACAATAAATTGACTGTATGTGTGTATATGCACAAAGACATGCATACCTGGCAACTTTCAATGTAAAAATATTATTTCATTATTATAAATATTATTTCATTTTCATTCATCTTGAAATTGTGACACAATGTAAGGAACTCATACCAGATTAAAAAAAATGGTTTTTGCATGACATATGATAAATGTGCATATATATTAATGTTTAATGAAATTCTGTAATAACCTTGTTGGGAAATCCTGCTGATTGGTACAGAACTGTTAACAGTGCCTCTTCCTGTGCTCACAGTGACCAGTCGTGTTCTAGAAGTAACGGACCTGCCTGCTGGCATCAGTCGTGCAGAGGCCGACTCTTTGCTCGGAGAGCTGGGCAAAGCGGGAGCTTTCATTAAATGGCTGCCGGAGCCCCAGCCGAACCAGCGCTTGGACAGCGGTGACACGAACTCTGACACCTCCAAAGTGCCCCCCCATGACCTGGCGTCCACCTACACCATCCTGGCCACATTCCCCTCCAAATACGCAGCGCAGAGTGCACTGCTCAAACTGAACAACTCCATCACCACGTTCAGACTGAAATCCAGCAAGAGACACGATGAGGCCCACCTGCTTGAGAGAGCCAGCTCTCAGTGAGGCCACACCCCTTCTCACACTCCCTGCCCAGTCACCACCATTGCCTTGGGCACTTTTCCTGGCATCCTCACTCACTACTCGTTTCGTTTGTTTGTTTTTTCGGTTTTATTATTTTTGTTTTTTTTTGTTTTGTTTATTTTTTTCTTCGTTTGCACCACTGTGGTGAAATACGAACGGGTTTGATACTTTTGGGGTTTTCACTTGGGTTTGTTAATATAGGGAAGAAAAACGAAAAAAGGACAAAAAAAAAAAACGGAATGGTGTTGTAACTGTTTGAAACAGGCATAATTACTCAAAAGGTTATTTAATCAAACCAAAAACAAATGAGAGATGTTTTGCAATTTTGTAAAGACTGTATGATGCTTTACTATGAAGACAGCATGGTGATTGGTCATTATAGTTTTGTACTGCAGAACAGAAGCTTTGAAATTTTGACAGTATCTACCCCCCCCCCTCCCCCCCCACACACACACCTCCAGCAGCTCCCTCACCACACGCACGGACATGCTCTTTGTCTTGTTTGTGACTCCTTTTATTTTCAAGAGGGGGAAAAAGAAAAGCCTGCTAAAGTTGGTACGTCTGTGAAACCACAAACAAGAGAAAGCTTCTACTTTGCGTGCCTTCAGCCCTAACTGCACTATTGCTCTGTTGCAGGAATGTGCCACCGCCAACAGATCATAACTGATTCCACCAAAAAGAAACAGAAAAAGAAAGTGCTGTTTTCACTGGCAGAATAATTTGTCCTCATTTTCTCTCATACCAGTCTCACTACGTTTGTGGCACAAGTGCGATTTTTGATAGCAAGTCAGGCTGGTTCCATATTTTAATTTTATTTATAAGCAGATGACGGCGAGTTTTAAACCCCCTTCACTCCAGCTTTTTCTGTCTCTTCTCCTTCTCAGAACTTTTAAATAAGGGGTTTTAAACCTGTATCTCATCAGAAGGATCAATCAAAGATAGAGAATTACACCACACACCTACCGCCTCCTTATTTTTGGTTTGTTGCAAAATGTGTGGATTATGGAAGGCTGTAAAATGTTTTTATTTCAGTTTGAAACAAATAAATGTTTACACCAAGACGTACAAGTCTTTTTTTCAACTGGGGAGCTGCAGTCTGTTTAGTAATTGTACTCATTTGACCCACTGTCTTAAGCACACATGAGAATTAGACCTCCAAATTTTACCCATCTACACACACTGATGTACACACTAGTGAATTCACAGGGGGCAGTGAGCACACGTGCCCAGAGCAGTGGGCAGCCCTATTCTCAGCACCTAGGCAACAGCTGGGGTGTTCAGTGCTTTGCTCAAGGCCACTTCCATCATGTCCTGCCAGTTCAGGGATTTGAACCAATGACCTTTCAGTCACAGGGCTGGTTCCCTGACGGCTGCTCCCTTTAAGGAGTTTAAGGAGAATTCTTCCAGCCTAAAGGTGGACTGGTATTTTAATTGGCCTCTGCTCACTCTGCTCTCTCCCCACAAAACACCCAGTGTGTATAAGGGTTCTTTAGTAAGGAAAATATGGAAATAATACAAAAAAGTCTTTATTTTGGCTCAACATGGAAGCCAAAACTGATTTTGCTCTTTCAGCTCAAAAAATAAACCAAGTGTAGATGGTGGGCTTAGGTTTGACACCCACATCTGCTGAACTAGTGTTGGAGTCCTAAGCAAGGGCCTTAAGACTGCACAAGAGCTGCACAAACAGTTTCACCCAGACAAAAGTGGGATTGCAGTGCTATTGGGAAGGAAGATGGAGGTGACAAGAACAATTATTAATTATTAAACTGATATGGGTCAAATATATTGATCTACACATACAGAAGTATGAGTCCAGTATGCCGTTGGATTTAATGCAACATGCCAGATGTCTCGGCTGTAGAGGTTCCTAATTGTGTCCTGTGATCATCCAGCTCATACAGGTTGAATGTTCTCACTCAGTTCTGCAGAGTGTTGATCGAGCGTCCAATAGGGTCCCAGACATTTTCAATCGGGGACAGGTCTGGAAATGAGACTGGTCATGGTGTGGTGTGTGTTGAAGCTGAGATCTTGAGAGCAGCAGTGTGAGGACTGTTGACCCTGACCCTGTGCCTCCACACACACTGGTTATTTGGTTAGTTTTGTCTCCACTCAGATCACAGTGGGACTCATCCCTGAAGGTCCCTGAAGGTCACTGAAGGTCTGGGTGACTCATGTGACAGTTTGTAGAAAGACAGAAACATGCTCATTTATGTAACTGTCTTTCAATTTCCAATATTAAAGAAATTATGCTCGAATGCAATAAATAATTTATTGAAAAAATCTCTGTCAATAAAGACTTTGTAAACCAGCTTTAATCACATATCTATGGAAACCGAAACCGAAAGGAAAGCGTTGCATTGTGGATGTTGTAGTTTCTTACGAACTTCCGGTTCGCGTTCTTACAGGACTAGAAAAAACAGGTGAAGGATTTGGTTCAGACGGAGAGAAACACGGTAAGAAACGCTGAACCGTAGTTTAGTAACGTAAATGAAAGAAAGAAAACGTTAATGAAACGTTTCATCCCCACAGTGACGTTCAGTCAGACAGGCTTTGATGTCAGAGCTGTAGCTGTTAACAGTCTGTTTACACTGCAGCTCACTGAACTACTGAAATACTGAGCGACTAAACTACTGAACTACTAACTGATCTACAGTCACTCTTATTAAGTGACTGATCACTATCTGTGTGTGTGTGTGTGAGAGAGAGAGCACAGGTTGGTTGCTATAGACTGTATGAACACATCAGCTGTGTGTCCAAATATTTATGGACAACTTCTAATGAATGCGTTCATCTGCTTTGGGTTGCACCCAAATATACATTGTTTAGTCCCTGTAGAGAACGTCTGCCATCAACATGAACCTGCTGGCACCATGCCTAATGCCAGGGGTGAGGTCCGTGGACCTTCCCTTGCCCCACAGTACTGTGTTCTCTGGAATGATGCAGCTCCATCCAATACTGTTGGGATGACTTGGGTAGTTAGGGATGGGTTGGATGTGATCATCCGATATTCTGACATCAAACACTCTTGTCATTCTTGCTTGATGTACAACTTCAGTTGCTCAACAGCCCAGGTGCTTCATAATGCACCCTATATTTTCTACAGGGGACAGGTCTGGACTGCCGGCTGGCCAGTCTAGTACACAGCATATGTTGCTCCCAAACCGTATATATCATTCAGCATTAATGGTGTCTTCACAGATGTGCAAGTTACCAATATCATGAGTGAGCCCCCCATACCATCAGAGATGCTGACTTTTGATAACAATCTGGACAGTCCTTTTCCTGTGGCTCGGAGAACACAGCGTCCATGACTTCCAAAAACAATTTGAAATGTGGACTTGTCAGACCACAGGACACGTTTCCATTTTGCATCAGTCCATCTCAGATGAGATTGGGCCCAGAGAAACGGGCGGTGTTGATATATGACTTTCACTTTGAATGGTAGAGTTTTAACTTGCACTTGTAGATGGAGCAATGAACTGTGTTCACTGACTGTATTCCTGAGCCCATGTGGTAACATCTGTTCCAGAATGATGTCAGTTTTTAATGCAGTGTCTCAGGGATCGAAGGTCACAGGCATACAGTATTGGGTTTTTGGCCTTTCTGTTTACTTGCAGAGATTTCTCCAGATTCTCTGAATCTTTGGATGATATTATGGACTGTAGATGATAAAAATCCCTAAACTCCTTGCAATTACACGTTGAGAGACATTGTTTCATTGCTTTTTGAGCATTCTTCAACTTTCCCAGTCTTTTTGTTGCCCCTGTCCCAGCTTTTTTGGAACATGTTGCAGGCATCAAATTCAAAATGAGTGAATATTTGCAAAAAATAATAAAGTTGATCCATTTGAACTTTAAACATCTTGTCTTTGTAGTGTATTCAATTGAATTTTCTGTTTTTATTCCAATTTCATTGGAATTGGGGTTGTGCTTTATTTATTTTCCAAACTGCTGAATTAAAGCAATAGGACACTTGAGGTAAAGCATTATCACAAATAACACCGTGGCTGTGGTGAAATATGCTTCATCACACTGTTATTTCACTATATCCTCCCAATAATCTGACGTGTGTTGCCTGTATAAACACAGCTTCAGATCCTGGGTTTGCTGACCTGGCGTCGACATACATGCTCCAGTGATGGGTGATGTGCCTGTGATGAACAGCAAAGACTCTCCTGACCGATGCAGGACGGTAGTGGTCAGCGGTGTTCCTGAGGTGCTGTCCAACTCACGGATGAATGACAAGCTCACCATTCATTTCCAGAGCACGAGGAGCCATGGAGGAGAAGTGGAAGAGGTGCAGTATCCCACTCACGTTAAAGGAGTGGCCTTCATCACCTTTGAGAACTCAAAAGGTCAGTACTATGAGGCGCATTGCCCAGGGTCACAGCTCTGCATTTTATCGCATGGTTTATCTCACTCATTAGGTCTTAACTTGATATCTGCCCACCCATCTCAGTGTATACATTTTTTTGTGTAGTCAAAACAAGACCCATGTTCATCATGTCTGAAGCATCATTTACAAATAAATAATTATGATTACGATAAACGATAGTATTGCATTTTAAGAGCATTTAATGCCATTGGTTTAATGATTATAGCAGAACAAAGCATTTACTCTCTTTTAAAGGGCAGTGGACTTTTAATTATTAAATTGGAATATAACATATACATATACGTACATTTTTACAAAAATAATAATGTAAAAATAATAATAACAGTTATTATTCAATACAGTTTACATCGCTAGTATGCTCATGTATATACCTACATATCCACTGTTTGCATATTTGCACATATTGTACATATTTGAACATTTATAACTGTATTTATCATAATTTGATACCATATATACTGTGATCTCCTGCACTATGCCTACTTATTGCACAATTGCACACTTGCACAGTTTTTCTTGTTTGCACTTTTGCTACTATTTTGCACTTCTGGTAGATGCTAACTGCATTTCGTTGCTATGTACTTGTACTGAGCAATGACAATAATCAATCAATCAATCAATCAATCAATCAATCAATCAATCAATCTATCTATCTATCTATCTATCTATCTATCTATCTATCTATCTATCTATCTATCTATCTATCTATCTATCTATCTATCTATCTATCAAATAGAATGAAATCACTCTTTTTATATAAATTCATACCGGATTATTCACAAAATTATTATGTCAGGCAACTGCCCACCCACCTAACTCCAACATGCTAACCAGCTTTTTCCCTTTTTTCTGCTCAGATGCAGACAGGGTTGTTCAGTTTGACCAAGTGCTGAAAGATAAAGAGTTTACAGAAGAATATCCCCTTACAGTGTACAAGTATACACCAGAGGTAGGTATGGACAGTCATAAGTCAAAATCCGATATATAATCAAAATCATTTTAGGTTTGGTCATTTGTAGAATAATTACAGCCCTTACTCCACCTTGAGTCCATTTTGCAAATATGGCTTGGTGGGCTGAGCCGCAGCTGAGTCACCCAGTCAGTCTGAACAAAATACTGGGCTGGATTTGGATTTGCTGGACCTGAAATACCCATCTCTGCCTGACAGTTCTATTAATTTTGTCTATTTTAAATTATAAATGAGATGAATATAAAGTTAAAATGTCTTTCCTATTAAATCTCAATTCAGAAGTGTAGTAGACACCAAGTCGAGTGGAAAATTGGCCTATTTACAGAGATCAGTACTCTGACTTTCCATTTAAACACGCCTGTGGTTGTGGACAGTCCCCATCACAGCTTAGTGATATTCAAATGCTTTTTTAACCGTTGGAGTGCTGTTTTCCACGTTGCAGAGATAACTGTAAATAGTAAGGGTAATTTCCATGGGTATTGTTTTGAGTCATGCTTCATGCTTCATGTAAATGCCTTCTTCCTCTAATACATCTTAAGAACCTTTGTCTTGCTTTAATTCTTCTGAATGAGAAAACTACTTAATGGAAAAATTATTCCATATATTGCTTGACAAGAGATGCTCATATATTTATAGTTTTTTATTACAGCCGGTCTTTGGGCTGAAATCAATAAGATAAAATTGAGTATATTCACTGTAAAAAATATTAGCCTAATAAACAGGACAAATTACCTACTGATCCTAAATGGCACAGGCCTGGCTGAGGCCCTCCACCAGCATGACACTTTTGATACCAGTGATTGGGAAACACTGGAAAAACACATTGGAACATTTCCAAAGTAGCCCTTTTCTTGAAGCATTAAAGCTCATGTGTAATTATTATAATGATTCTCTTCTATGTGTTATTTACAGTTTAAGCAGAAAAAAAAGTTATGGTCTTTTTTGTGAAGAGCTTTTTTGAAGTTGGATTTCAAATTTTGCCCTTTTGACATCAGTCCAATCAAAGAAACAATCAGAATTAGCAATATGTTTACATCAAATACCCCGATTCCACTAGATAACTGAAATAGTTCATCTTCTCCTGGTGACATGAAACATGGCGGATGCAATGTTCTTATCTGCTTCCATGTTAAAAGATTGAAGGTCATCTCAAATTGGGAATTCTGGAATTAACTTTGAATTTTCCAGTAGAAATTACAAATTGAAATGGACTCCAGAAGGTGGTGCAACTTTCCAAGTCAGGGACCTGTGTTTACCATGAGCACCATATGCCTGTTTAATCACTGCATGCTCATTTAAACTCTGTGTGCTTGTTTAAGCTCTGTGCTTAACATACACTCCTGTGATGTCTTTCCCCCATTATTCTCTAAAACAGTGTGGAAATGTTCTGTTGTGTCAGCCTGTCTCCTGCAAATGTAACCATCGCATCACATAACCTCAGTATAACATTTTCTATTAATGTAAAAAGAACAACAACAACAACAATACAGTTGCACCCATGATACATAAATACATGGTACATACATAAAAAACAAATACAATAAAGGGCATTTAGGTTGTTTTTGTTTTATTTGGACTACTATCAAGTATTTACAAGAATTTTTAAATATCCTTATCAATCTAATCAGTACAAATAATGAATCAAAATCACATTTTCATCTTAAAAACAAGTTCCAAACAGGATTTCTAGGATATATATGAAGAGACATTTGAGTTACTTATGATCTGAAAAAATAAAAAAACAATAATATAATATCTGGTATGTGTGACTGTGTCCTGTATATACTCCAATATATACTCTAATTTTTGCTGAATAAAATACATCACACTTTAAACACATCCCACAAAAAGAGTTCAAAAGTTCAAGGAGTTTCAGTTTCATTGTGCAAGATAAGTGCAGCATTTTCTATCAGTCATATTCTATGAATCATTTTCACCACTTTATTAAAACATGTACAACAAATAATAAACAATAGAAACAGATTCCTGTTTTTAAAAAAATTAACTTAAATAACATTGGTAAATGCTTATTATGAAGCATATTTGGAATATTAAATATTTAGTAAATATTTATTTAGATATTTAAAACCAATAAACAGGCTTTATATATTAGTTCACTGTTTTCATTTGTCATGTGTAAGGAAGGGGGCCAAAATTTCTATCAAATACAAGTTTGGACACTTAGAGTATAGTCAGGAATGCTGGGAAAAAAAGAGTGGTTCTTGAACATACACTAGTAAGATTGTTTTAAAATAAGATTGATTACTCTGTTGGATGGGAACAGATGTTTATGTACAAAAAGCTTAAACAGTCTATTTATAAATGGTACGTCAACAGTGTTGGCTGATTTCCAAATTTGACAAAATGATCAATATGTTACAAAATGACCCAATAGATGTTTTGATTTTCCAACTCTCAAAAAAAACAAACTTAGTCTATAGGCCAAATTTGGGTCCTTATAAAATCTACACTTTGCAATTTGGCCACATGGTGGTGTGGAATAGCTTCCTGCAGGCTGTGCTAAATATCTTTGAATTGTGCCCTAGAACCAGAGGAGAAGGTTTCTTTCAAAGATCCCTTTGTAGAATGTGTAGTAATGCAGTAGATTCCAGGATGAGTCCTGTTGATGCAGCATGGAAGAGGGATCTACAGTATAGAGTCATCATTAAAGAGAAACAAAGATAGAGAGGGAGCAGTAGGAGCTCTGATATTAGAGAGCACAGAGGCCATCTTTCACGAGAGGTATTCCCAAAACATATGTTTTACTGAGCCAGTTGTATTATTATTGCACAGGTGGCATTATGGATCAGGGGCAAGCTTCATTTGATATCTCTTCAGAGGGGTAGTGTAAACTCTGTGAATTAGTTTAAAGTGTATCCACTGATGTGCAAAGTAGTTTGATGGAGAGAGATTATTGTTCCAAATCCTACTTCAGTTTAGTGGGAAATCTGACTGCAGCTCTCTCTCACATATTAGAAATGTGAATTTCTCCACTGTGGGACTGATAAAGGATTATCTTATCCAATAGTTTCTTATCTTAAACCATGTAAACTGAAGGTTTCTCTGGGATCTTGGAAGAGAGGTAGTTATATAAGTAAGATGCCGCCCTGTTACTTGGAGATAAGTGTTTGTGTAATGGATGAACAGCTAACAGAGGGGTATTTAATCAGATTCCATATGTGTGAAAAACAGAATGAACTTGTAAAGAAAAGAAATATAAATAATCTGGGAGAGATAGAGAGCCATTATGATTGAAGAATTCCCCCAAAGTTCTAATGCCTTTAGAACCCTGTACAGAGTTCCGTATGGGCTGACCTCCCAGCAGAAGTTGAGAAGTGGAGAAGAGAGAGTAAATGGAGAAGCTTTAATACGCTTGAATTATATGACCTTTTGACTTGACCACAACTAAAACCACAACCAATTAAGGGAAATCCTTTGTTAGCTGTTTTATTGGAAACCACTGTTATGTTATGAATTGTACGTTATATTTTATATTTCACTTGGTCAAAGTAAAATACAGCCACACTGTAGACATCCGACCATAGGAGGACGGCGACATGGATTGGATGGGAACCAGCATCCTCTTATGTACGTGGCCTTCTAGATGTGTGCCTGCATTTTCTGACAGGCTGTTAACAGTGATTCCAGGAAGAAATCTCTTCCTCTGTGTGTGAGCAGGTACAGGCAGAATTGAACATCACCAGAATTAATGCCAAAGCTGTGCAGTCATATCAAAATCTCACATTAACACAATTGGATATGTGCAGTTTGTTAGTTTGTCCAACTGTATAATGAAGGCCTCAGCAAACCTCCTGTGAAACAAAAGTTTTGAGGCTTGCACAAAGCCAAACGTGTCCTTGTGAGCTTACGAGCTTACATACTCCCTGCGGTTTTGCCTGTCACAAACATTTCATAACTGCAGGTGGCACTGTGACATACTGTGCCATTCTCAAGGCATGCCTCTTTCACCAACCTTTTTTCACAGGCTTGGTCATGTGGCGTTTTCCTAGCTGTTATGTGCATGACTAGTGTGCAACATCTACAGTTCTTTTTCTCTGCAATTACTTCACATTGTTCGTTGAAGCCAGGTGAACATAGTCTCCACAAAACTGTTGCTGGCCAGGATTGTCGACTCTATGTTGAGCTGCTAATGAGCAATGTGGGCTGAAAAGGGGAAAAGTTAGAACCCAACTCATATGACTCCAGAATAACGACTCCGCATTAAAAACAGACATCAAAACTGCCACTTCAAATCGAAAAATCCAAATTTAGTTGCCACTTTATCATCTAAATATACACTCATCATGAAAAAAGTACATGTCTTACAGCTGTATCTGACTGATTATACACGGTCGTCACGTTGTGCACGCAAAGGATGCCTCAGAGAAGAGTTCAAGCAGTTAGGAACGTTCAAGAGGAGTCGCATCATAAGGTTCCGGGAAGCAGAATGATCTCATCAAGATATTGTGTGCCAGCTTGGTCATATGGATATTACCATAGTACTGGATAGACGGAGGCATGCGCTAGCACCATGACACGACATGATTGCAGGCAGTCAGTGAACAGGGTTTCCCTGCACGGGTCACGTTGTGAGAGCCAGAAACAGGGTTGAACAATGCATGCATGCCTGCTACATTGCATGCTATTAGGTAGATGTACTATCAGCACTCCACCCCTACTGTAAAATCTGCAGTAACTGATTGAGAAGATTCCGACGGGATGAATTATCACAGGACACCTTTAGGTTTCTGCTGTCCTTTATCTTCCTTCCCTAAAGCATTGCAATCCCACACTTCCTTCCAAAACTTCTGTTGTTGTTTTGATGATGAGTATTATGATGTTGTTTAAATGAAGGAAGATAAAGTTGCATTTACTGTCTACTCTGAAAAGATGTAAACCTGCAATTAAACAACAAATCTGTCATTTGAATGCAAAAATCTTTGGTTAAGACTTCTGATGGCATCATGTATTGCTTAAGCTTACTTTACTCTATCACTGGTCTGTCTCCTAGTAATGGGTTGAAGACATACCTGATCATGTGTCTTTTACTATGGCTCTCGTAGGTTACCTTGTACGCTTTTGCTGATGTGGACTTGTCACGTTACCCTGGCCTCTCGACATTGATCACGAGCCTGAGGTCCACCCACAGGTCACTGCGGATCCAGCCCTCTCTGACCAAAGCAGGATTCATTAAGGTAGAAGGTCCATTTTCTGCCCTCCGAGAGCTGCGGACAGACCTTCTCAGTCGAGCCGAGAACCTGAGTGACAAGGCCTCCTGCCCAGATAAGGCCAGAGAGACTGAGGTGGATGTTATGAATGGGACGGATGGAACTGATTGTGTACATTTATGGCTGGACACACACACGTACAAGTACATCCAGATGGTGGAGAAAACAGAGTGGGACAGATGTGTGAGCAGGTATGATGTGACCGCTCAAGCTGTGAGCACAAGCGAAGTTACAAAAGTTGAGGTTCATGGCAAGTGTGATAAATCTGTGCTGATTGCTGCACAAAGAGATTTACAGAACTTAGTGGCTGAAAGGCAGGGGACTTTACGCACTCAGCACATAGACTGCCATTCCACTGATCTGGCTGCAAGGATGAGGGTGTTGCAGGCTTGTGAAAGGGCACAGGCTGTTTATATGGATGTATGTTACATTCCTACAGATTCTTGTGTTGAAATCATTGGCCCCTCCATCTCCAGCTACATGTTCTGTGAGATGGTGAAGATACAGACTGATGGTGTACGATTTGGAGTCCTGTATACAGACACAAACTCCACTTAAAAGTTACTTTAAAAAGTTTGGGCACTCTTGGTCAGTCTGTTTTATTTTTAGTTTATTTGTGTATTTTTTTATCCGCTTGTATATATGTTGCAAAAGTTTGGAGACCCAAAGCTGATTTCCAAGTTAATCCTTGTACTTGCACCCAGCAACTATAGACTGCTCTAACTGTCAGAAGGTCTGAAAACAAAATGACATGCAGTGGTAGATTATAAGAAGAATTTATAAGGTGTGTTCAGCTTGCTGTATTTACAGGGTAGAATATTATTAAAGAAGTGGCAGTTCAACAGAACTGGAAGTCATGATGGGATCTGGAAGACTAAGAAAACACCCGGAGGGAACTGCTGGTATGATGGAAGATATAACTGTAGGGTTAACTACAGAGAATGTCCTCTGTTTGCTAATTCTCAACAACACAAAATATGTAATTTGACCAAGAATGCCCAAACAATTCAGTACATCTACACATATGACTTGTATACTTGTTACAGAACATCTTGCTGAATAATATCTAATAATATCTCTGCATAAATAAATAGTTTTATTTTTTAAAAGATTAAAATGTGTCATTCTGTGGTAAGTTTGAATTTTTCCACAGTGGTTGTGTAATTTCACTAAAATAGGGCTGAGGCGATATATTGATATTTATATCTATATTGGGATATAAACAGAGCGGGGTATAGGATGAGCGATGTATCAATATTTATATCTATATCAGGATATACTCAGAGCGAGATATGGTCTGAGGCGTTATCGTTAATATTGAGTTTTAACTTTTTAAAATAAATTTTCTTTCCCCTCGCTCTGCTCCACCCCTTAATCTGTGCCCCTCCTCCACCCCATTTGTACCCTCGCATGCACACATTCAATATTTAAAAAATTCAATGTTTAAATGTAGTAAAACAAAAAGACAAAGGGTTTCATGGGGTGTCCTCATTTATACGTACATTATATAAAAATATGGATAAGGATATTTTGTCCATTTTGCCTCACCCTGATTAAAATATATTTAGTATTAAAAAGGAGATTCAGGCTTGTGCAAAAGTTTGTGCTCTTCTGGTTAATTTATGTGTGTTTGATTTATGTGTGAAGAAGTTCTCTACAGAGACACGCTTCTGCACATTCTGAGGCATAATTAGAATAAGCAGAATTTCTGTTAATTTGCACAATTTAACATTAAAACATGTTAAATACGTTTGTTTTCAGTGTTAAATTAAGTAAATTCACAGAGAATATTTAATTTCATTTCCTGAAATATGTTCACAACTATACTAAATAATTAAATTATATCATTTGAAACTTGAAACACAAGACTTGGGTGGTCCCTTGTCCTTATTGCAACTGGTACATTACATTTCACACTAAATCACTGACTGCATTTAAAAACATGCAGTTTGAGACACTAAAGGAGCAGCTCAACTCAGTATGTTAGTATGGCTATAGTGAATAAACATCAGCACGATGTTATTTCTAATCATGGCTGTATTCATATTTATAAGCTATTAGAAGCGTTTCTGACTGATGTAATCATTCAGCAGTTTATTTGAATGGACGGCCTTATCACAGTTCTGACCAGTTGAATTAAGACCACCTCTTTTTTTGCAATTTTTCACTTTAAGAGTGGGGAAAGTCCGTGTGGCAGGGTGGAGCAGTATCATTTTCCAGTGGTTAAGCTTTTTTAAATTTCAATTTACTGTAACACATCAAACAGAGGGGGTGTTATTTCTCTGTATTGTCAACGACAAAATATTGTTAGTGGTAGCAGGTAGAGGCTGTGCTGAATCCACTAGAGGGGGCTATAAGCTAAGCAGCATTAACTTTATCCAGCTGAATCAGTATAAGCAAACTGTGCACTAAGAATTATTTCCAGTAGTATCATTTTATTACTGCTTGTTAAGTAGATTTCAGGTACTAAAAAGGACTGGCAGCTAATTTCAGTTGTATTATTATGTTGTGTTTGTGTTTGTGTTTCTTTGTATACATTATTTGTGTATATATATATATATATATATATATATATATATATATATGCATGAATAAAAACAACAGTGTGTTAGAATTTAGTGCATTTCCACTGAATGTCAAAAATTGTTGCAAAATTAAAGATAAATAAAAAAGCAATTGCAGATGCAGACACTGATAAAACCAATTACTACCCACTATATCAAAATGACTGATAGAATCAGAATCAAAACAGTAGTGAATTCTGAAACCTACTCGTACTGACTGCTGTACAGCAGTTGTTTATTGTTTTACAGTGTATGCAGGTGCTGTTGACCAGATATTTGTTTTTTTCTGTTCTGTGTTTTGCTGATAGATTGTTTCTCCCTCAGGATTTTTTATTTTTGTTTTTTGTTCTGCTTGTGGACTTGGGTTCTGTTGGCTGGGTATTTGGGTACAACAGTAGCTCTGGACACAGTCTGCTGTGTTTTTAATGTATGTGGTCATTTCTGCTCATTTTCCACTTAATTAAGTCTGTAGCTATTAGACCAATTCTAAAAACAAAGCCATTTGTCCTGCCCAGCAGATAAGCCTGCTATTAATGTGTCATTAAGACAATCTCCAGCCGCAGATGTATGAGTCGTTCTGCTATCTCACACCAGCACATTTGGGTTAATATAATAAACACTATTTTCTGATGGTTGAGCTAAAGTTTAAAGGGAATCTGTTAAGATTGTACAGTACATGTCTAATACTAAAGATGCTGATCAGCCATAACATTAAAACGTTCAACATAAAAAAAGCATTGCAATAGCTCAACTAGTCCCTGTAGAGAAGTACTGCCAATAGAACTGGAGCAGATAAACATAAACAGCACCTTGTCTAATGCTGGATGTGGGATACAGGGGTTTAATGCTCCCCAGTATTGGTCTGTAGAGCAGTGAAACTGTCCTTTGGAATGATGGAGCTCCATCCAATACATTTGATATTGGATGAATGGAGATATTGGTGGTGACCATCTAACACCCTGACCTCACTAATGCCCTTACCACTGAAGGCAATCAAATACTCACAGCAGTGCTCCAAAATCTTATAGAAAGCCTTCCCTGGAGAGTAGAGACAGTTAATCCAACAAAAGCAGGATCCATTAATTTTAATACCATTGATTTCAGAAGAAACATGAATGAGCAGGTGTCCCAATACTTATGTCCATAAAGTATACATGTAACAGAGTAACTGCACAGTCCATTTTTGAAGTTGATGTGTTGAATGGACAAAAAAGGGCAAGTGTAAAATTGAATCAAATTGTAATGTTCTAAACAGCTGGATCAGAAAATCTTCAAAACATCTGTCAGGTGTTGTGGGCGTGTTCACAGTGTGCAGTTTTGTTCTGCAGATTAAATCAAATCAAAATTTATTCATATACAAAACAAAAGAAACCACAGGATAAAACATAAACCTCACAATTGGTTCTTGTGACGCTGACATGGTGGGGGTTCTTAGTGTGTGTTGTGCTGGTACAAGAAGATCAGGTGTAGGAGTGCAGCTGGAGTGTTTAAACCCTTCTTTGTCGCTACTGAACTGAGGCCAGTCATTCTTCTTTCAGCTGCTCCCTTTAGGGGTCGCCACAGCGGATCATCTGCCTCCATCTTGCCCTATCCCCTACCTCCTCTACTGTTGCACCAGCCATCTCCATGTCCACCTTCACTACATCCATAAACCTTCTCTGAGGTCTTCCTCTTCTCCTTCTGCCCGGCAGCTCCATCTCCAACATTCTTTGTCCAATATATCCACTATTCCTCCTCAACACATGTCCAAACCATCTCAACCTGGCCTCCAAACTGCTCCACCTTCACTGTCCCTCTGATCTGCTCATTTCTAATCTTGTCCATCCTTGTCACTCCCAATGAAAATCTCAGCATTGAACTGAGGTCAGTCCACCAGCCATTAATATCCAGCCAACATTGTCCTTTGGGGAGTGTCCTGGGAGCACTGATGAAGAACTAGAGGATGACCAACACACTGTACAGAAACAGGTGAGTTTCTGTCTCTGACTTTACATTTACAAGGTGGGGCGACTTGGTAGGAGTGTCTAATAGATAGTGGACAGTGAGAGGACAGAGTGTTTAAACACTCCAGTGGCACTGCTGTGACTGATCCACACACCACCACCACGTCAGTGTCACTGCAGTGCTGAGAATGACCCACCACCATAATACTTGTCATAGTGACAACATATTCAGTTTTCACCTGTCAGTGGTTAATCAGCGTATCATTCGAAACTTCTACCAGCCCTTGTCTGAAGCGTACCAGTGATCAGTCTCCCCACTACTTCCCCAAGACATTTCCAGGATTTCCCATCCCAGTTCTTCCTCACACTGCTCCAGGGTAGGTGAAGGCACTCTTTGAACAGCTTCATTTGAAATGAATTCAGAGAGCTTCAGGCATTTCAAGCACCACCCTGTAAGTCCAGTCAGGCTCTCGGTGTGTGCTGGTCTTGTTGGTCAGAGAGAATGACTTAGCATTTCAGTAGCTGAAAACCCACTTGTTTGTGTTGGTGGTTGATGCGGTGCGGTTGCTGAATTACAGCATGTGAGTTAGTCCATTCATTTCCAGTGTCTGTGTGTCAGTGTGAGCATGTCGATGCAGGACTACGGGTAAGTCTTTAAACCAGGCCAGAACGGAGTTACACAGTCTTGTTTTATGGCACCAACACAAACTTACAGTACAGGCTACAGTGAAGGTAAGGTCAGAGACAACAACTCAATAAAAGAGAAAAATATTGTGTGAAATGATTTTAATATGCTAGTCTTATGTAGCCAAAGAGCAAGCATAGCTGCTGTCCAGTGAAAATCATCATAATGTTTGTCCATTTTTAGTCTCCTCCATTTTTTAAACAAGGGTCAGCAACATGCAGCTCTTTTACTGGCCTCTTGCGGCTCTACAGCATAATTAAAAATAAAATATTCATTCTCAATTAGCTTGCTGCTCTTCAACAAAAAGAGCCAATCAGTTTGCCGGTTATGTCTTGATGTGGAGATCTGTTTCCAGAACCAGCAGAAAAATCATTTTTTGTGCTTTACTGAGACAAGCAGTACAAACTATTGAGGAGGTTTGTTTTTTTATTTAATTTTTATGTGATTCAGTATCTGTTTTTAAAAGCTAACTTGTCTTCAGTATGTCTGGGCGTGAAAGTCTTTCCTCCTCAGATGTCAGTAACGTGTGCAGGTCAGCAGTGGTAGGAGAGCAGAGATGGTCAGTGTGGAGCGGAAACATCTGTTTAATAATCCTGAGCTGTTATAGAGACTCAGCTCTGGTGGGAATTAAAAGTAATTTTACAGTTGAATCTCCTCCTCAACACTTTCTGAAGCTTGTTGTTTCAGCTTGGCATGATTCCACTGAAGTAGTGTTGAGTCACATCCCACTTTTAGGGAAGAGTTTTAGTAAACTATAAATGACTAAATGCCTGAATTCCTACAGAACTGCTGATTCTCCAGCCTTTTACCCCGTAGATTGTTGTTCAGACTGCTGCTCAAACAGCAACACCTGACAACAATAAAACAGACATAAAATGCTGTGGCTCTGAAGGTGGTTGGATTTTGTTTGAATTAGGATGAATTAGCTATTCTTACAATTTGGGTTGCCGACCTCTGGTCTATGGGGTTGAAAAGCTGGTCATACTGGTAAACCTGTGTGGTCATGGTCAAATGAAAACATCCTATGCTGGTAAAGGTACTATTCCAGTTCACCTCTTGACCAGCATAACATGTTTTCATATGAATTTGATGGACTAGAATAATCAGCTTGACACACAAACACACACACACACACACACACACACACACACACACACACACACACACACACACACACACAAAAGGCCAGACATAGTATTAGGTTGAATGCAGCATGTCTGGCAGGCAGGGAGGGCAGGTGGGGCAGCTGTGCTTGTTTGCTAGTGGGAAGGAGGCTGAATGCCAGTCATGTTCTTACAGGCCTGACATGCTCCAGAGAGCTGGATCTGATAGGGACAATATTACAGTCGCTTGGTTTCCTGCAGGCTTGCTGACTGCAGCCACAGAGCCAGTGGCCTCCACTTCAGGAGTTATGACATTGTTTATCTCTAGATAAACTGGCCACACAGTGTTATTACAGCAGAAATGTCTGGGGTGCATTATATTGTCTCTAGATTGTTTGTTTAACTTCTCATGTTAAATACTTGTAATGAAAGCTTATCATTAAGCTTTTATTGGCTGTTATTAATGACTGTTTTATAAGCCTAATGGCTAATGCTTGTTAGCAAATACACATGATACTGAAAAAAGGGTAACACTGACTGTGTAACACTGAAATGACATAAAGATGTAATGACAGGTCAGTTTATTATCCATTAACACGGTCATGATACTGATTCCAGTGCTGTATAGTTATAACACATTATATCACATTGTGATTTAAAGTCATTGCATCATTGTAGGGATTATTACCTGGAATGTTTTTTTTTTTGTGATCTGTCACTCAAACCCTCCCTCTTCCTCACTGGAATCTATATATAAGTGCCAGGTTATTAATGCCTACATTTATCTAATGTAGTTAAAAATATGAATGTTTTAAAATATAGTATATAATATAATAGTAACCTTTATATATTTATAATATATATATATATATATATATATATATATATATATATATATATATATATAATATATATATAAATATATATATATATATATATATATAAAGATAGATAGATAGATATATATAGATCAGATCATAATTTCTCCTTCTCATGTTTGATGAAGTGGCTGAACCGAATCTGCATGATTTTGTCCTCTGCACTGCTGCCACACCATTGGCCGATTAGATAATTACATGATTAAATAGAGTACAGCTCTTCCTAATAATTCACTGGTGTACGTGAGTTTGAACATATGTAATTTCTATTTACAAACGAGTGATCCATTTTAATTCGTTGTGGCCTCTCTGTACAGCGAACTGCACTGCAGTCTGTAGTACTGAAATATTGGCTGGTCTTTTTCCACAGTGTGACCCTTGCTGCCCTTAAAGCAGTGCCATTTGACATGTGACCTTGGCTCTGCGGGTGTCATACTTACTCCCCCACTCCCAGCTCTTAAAATGCCTGAAGGCTGAGCAATAAGGAATGAGGGACCTGTAGTATACTACACTAATCCCTCTAGAGTCAAGACACCTAAAGCATTACAGCAATTCTGAAAGTCCATATCTAACCCGAGTCTTACACCGTGCCACCACCTAGAAATGTTGCTTTCGGTCCATTCCATTCTTACAGTACCAGTAGTGTACCAGATACCCTCCACCTCCAAACCTGTTTAAGAAAGTAGCAGGCTGTGAAATTCAACATGTATGCACTATCTGCTAATGTTCTTACATTAATTAATGTAATTGAGCTTCAGAAGGGTCCAAAGGTCTACATCAGCATCTGTTCTTATTCATCGATGGACCCCCAAGGTGAACTTGTGGTTTGTCTTAATAAGGCATGTGCACAGGGTAATAAACCGAGACCACAAGATCATTCATTAGGCTAAAATACTTTTCATCAAACAGTTCCAATCTTTGTCATATCGAACATTAAACTTTTCTCCAGAGGCGTTTTCTTGGACGTATAGTCAGCTGCAATTTTTTATTTCGTGAAGATTAGTCTTTCTTGGATGGCAGCCTAACTGTCCATAGCAATAAAAAACTTTGCTGGTGTTCCCAACTTCACTTCATGCTCCTCACCCTCAAACAATTCTCCATCCAGACCTCACCATGTGTGTTTACTTCCCAGTAACAATACTTACATGCACTCATTGTTGAATAATAGTTTACAGCAGGAATCAATCAATGGCAAAGCATGCAATAATTGTCGTGCCAGACTCTAAGTTTGTCTTGGTAGGCGACAAACATAGGGCCAGTATTAATGATGGCAGCGTGTCAGTCAGCATAAAGGTCAAAAGGTTTGTTGTCATACAGAAGGACTGTTTAAGTGGTCTGAAGGTGCAGTTCGTACACTGCTAGATTGCCGCTGGTCTTCATTATGAACACTTTTGACAAATAGCGATACATCAACAAGGTTCTGCAACCAGTGGCCCTACATTTCTGAACTTCTTCTTCTTTCCCAGTAGCTCTGTAATCCCACACTTCCTTCTGGGAGCAACTGTTGACCTGATGATCTTTACTGTGTGTTTGGTTATATATCTTTGTAAACAGCATAACATAAAACATCACTGTAAGCAATGTCTTTTGCTGTCCACCAAAGGCTTTGCCAACCCCCTTATTCAAACGCTTCATGTTGCCATGGTAACAGGGTGGAAACAGTCCAGGCAGCCCAGGGGGAGGGGGATGCAATGGGGGTTTAGAAGAGTGCTGTGTAGAGTGCAGTGGGATACAATAACCTCTGGCCCAAACACACATACACACCTAAAGCGCAGACATGTGTGCAGACACTCTGGTGTTCGAACACTCTTATTGGCATAAGCTGCTCTGTATGTTAACTGAAAACTTTCATCAGTCTCAGGTTTAGAGCCTTTTCATACTTGCCACTCATCTCCTCTTCATACTCTCACTCACACACACACATGCACACACACACACACACACACACACACACACACACACACACACACACACACACACACACACACACACACACACACACACACACACACACACACTGATACAACCTCTATATCTCCCACACTCTTTCTTTCTGTAGTGTCGCTGCATTGCTGAAGGACCAAAGCTGTAATTTGAATTGTCCTAATTGTTTTTGTCATTTACCCAGACCAGACTAGACTCTCTCTCCTCCTCCCTCTCACTCACTCACTCACTCACTCACTCACTCACTCACTCACTCACTCACTCACTCACTCACTCACACACACACACACACACACACTTGCTCACTCAATCTCTCGTCAGCTTCTGTCATTAGTTATGGGTGTGGGGCTTCTTTGTGTATCTGAGTGACTGTATGCAGGATACTTACAAATCAACAAAGCTGAAATATCTATCAGCTGACCCAAGATAATGTTTGCTCCAGGGAATTGTGAGGTGTGTGACTGTTTGGGTCTCTGCTAAAACAGATCAGTTTATACAACACTGCTTGTAAAGGAGCATGGCAGATGTGGCTTTTTGGGTGTGGATGACCAATACAGGACAGAGATTATCTGTAAAGGCAAGAGTCACCACAAACGCAAACCTAGGCTTGCAGAATTCTGCATTATCTTAGGAGCTTTCAAAGTGAATTACAGACTATATAGCACTCGTGCAAAATCACTTCTCAAAGCTGTACTGCCAGTTAAAATATCCTGTAGGTGGAGCTTTAGAAATGTGCTGTTCAGTTCAGAGATTTTGTTTTTAAAAATTCCCTGGAAAACCATCTTACAAGCTTGTAAGGCGGTATTTTGCTTGGTTGCTTCCTTATTAGCTAACTGTCTACAGTGCAGGAAAGCTGTCAAGAATGTTAACTTAGCTCCTGAACCTGAGTACCAAAGCTGTATTTACATGAAGGCATTGAAAATGTGCCTCTTACGTGACACTGTCACATGAAAACATCATGGTACATGTTGGCATAAACCAGCACATCTGAACCAATTTGGTTTGTTCTGCCTCAGAGGCAGAGCTGCCTCCAGAACCAATTGAGTAGTGAATTTGCACGCAAGCTAAAATGTTCTAGTAATAAAAGCCTCTTTGAAGCCTGAGGTCATTTAAAACCCCTTTTGCCTGACTTGCGAAGTATCTTACTTGTGTATTTTTCCCGAGATCTGAAATTTCAGATGTTCTTAAAATCTATACCATATTCACAGCTTTAGTACAGACATATCTCCATCAACAGCTACATTTCTACAGCAAACTGTAATCTGCAGCAAATATGATATCAGTGTGGAAGCATGCATACAGTCCCCCAGCAGGTTAAAAGGTCAGTTACATTCATGTGTGGGAATGCCAGTGCCATGCTGTTGTCTACATGAAATCAATAAATGGTCAACAGGTTGGGTGGTTCTTGCACAGCAAATTCGTCAGTGTTAAGTCAACACTGAGTGTTAAATTTAACACTGCAAGTTTAGAATCAACACTGGCCATTTTGCCATGTGGTCACATGTAGCAATTAAACACACAAGACAACAGGCATATGTCTGGCTTAGCCAGTATACTGACATTGTGCTGATCTGTGCTTAAGTTTGCATTAAAGCACAACTAAAGTATCATTCAAATGATACTAAGCTAGGTTTAATATATTCTGTGTATACGGGTCGTATGTTATTTTCTCCACTTTCACTGTTGGCCACAATCATGGCTGTGATGGCTCTGCAGTTTTGGTATTGTCTTTCTGTAAAGATTGGGACTGGGAATCCACTACTCCAGAATCCTGAAGATCGTGAAGAAAGGACGTGGTGCTGAGAGACCACTGGTGTCGCTCTTTAAACATTCTACAACTGCAAGTTTTATCACTTGGGCAATCACTGAAATGAAATGAAATATAATAGATAACAGACCAGGAGGGCCTGTTTGCTGAGAGGTTGTAGAATATTCTCTCCCTCTCAGCTGTTGCTATGGCTGCTGCTGCTCCATCACCTCCACCACGATTAGGTAAGTATTCGTGCTGTTAAACATGTTTATTCAGCCCACTTGCAAATGGGAGTCAAGAAGCAGCTGCTCTAGATGTTTATACGGCTTCAAGGAAAGTACAAAAATAACTCCAGTCCAACTGCTCAGGGGAGAATCGTAATATTAGTATAGCCTTTGGAGTGCAGTGCTACACTACGCACTCACTTCACCAGCTGGGGTTATATTTAACCACATTCAACACTGGATGTTTATGGATATTCACAGTATTAGAAATGCAGACCTTCCACTCACTGACCAGTTACTGACCTTACACTTCCAAAATGCAAGTCTATATGTTATAATGCCTCCTCTCTTATTCATCACTGGTCAGTTTTTGAACACAGGTCACTGCCGACTAGATGTTAGGGCTGGTAGATTCCTGGGACTGGGCTTTGATTGGGTGTCAGGCATTAACTCTCTCCATAACTTTCTCGAATAATTAAGACATTGGAAGGGAAATCTGGCAAAACAGAACCTTAATTAAGCTCATGTGAGAATGTTATGATTGATGGTGTGTAGTATAACATTTCAATGATCAAATTCCAAACGCCTGGAATCTGAGAATCAACCCTTGTGAAAAGATGATGGCATGGTGGCATAGTGGCATGGGCATCAGGCCCAGCAGTACACTAACACAAACTCTGCATGGGCTTCACTGCCCCACAAGGGCACTCTAGCGAATTAGCCTACTGCTAGGAATTAATGCCAGAATGCCAATGAAAAAAACTCTTAGTATCCTAATCTTACTGAATAGGGTCATGGTGGATCCAGAGCCCACCGGGAGTCATCGGGCTCAAGGTAGGAATACCCCCTGGACAGGGCGCCAGTCCATCGCAGGGTACATAGAGGCCAGTTCACTTGTGTGTGGATGGAAACCAGAGTACCTGAAGAAAAACCTCCATTTGTGTCTGTGTTGGGCTGTAAATCTGTGTCCAGAAGGTCTGAAATCTTTTTTATCCTCGACCAAGTGAAAACAGAAGACTGTAGTATTACCTGTTGTATAGAATTCTTTGCTGACCAGCCAACTTATTGATTATTTTATGATGTAGGGTTACTTCACCAGTAGGTTACTGATTAAATTTAAATAGCTTGTAAACTTGAGCGTTTGTGCGGTTTACAGTTATATGAGTCAATTGAGCTTCCACTCAGCTGGTGCGACTGGCTACTGGACCACTGACTCCAAACATTTATTGTTTTACTCCAGTATCTCAAAATCAGAGCTCTCTGAGGCTAACCCACTCTAGTATTTTTTGGGTGGGATATTCATATGAGGACCTCTGGGCTAAACTGGATTTCTTTAAAATGGAAATGAATGTGGGGTGGCATGGTGGCATCACAAGTCCTGCATGTATCACACAGCTCCAGGGGCCTGGGTTTGTGGGTTTGATTCCTTATCGGGTCGCTGTCTGTGAGGAGTTTGGAGTTTGTGTTCTTGCCAAGTCCGAGCGGATTTCCTTCGGGAACCCCTGGGTGTGAGTGTGACTGTGTGAGTGGTGCCCTGTCTGGGTGCCTACCCAGTGACTTCAGGTGGGCTCTGGATCCACTGTGACCCATTCAGGAAGAAGTGGATAAGATAATTACTGAGATTTTAATTTTGGTTAATTATGAGTTTATTTTACATTTGAGATACTTTTGCAAAAGAGAGCACTGATGTATCTTGCAGAACAGAAACATCATATTCAGCTCAAGCTGGTCAAGCTGCTTGACCAGTTTAGCTCTGGACCACCATAGGGTATTTACGCTTTATCTCAGATTTCAGACAATTATATACATTTATGACATTGCCACCCATGGCATATCGACGGCGTTACACACACTATATAATAAACCTCAGCCATGGAGTTACAATACTAGTTAAAGGATCAAGACAACCTAGAACCAGCTATAGTCAGATTTTTCAGATTTTTCAGCATAGTTCAATCTGGATGTTCCAGTGCAGTTCTACATAACTTACTCTATAAGTAAGTCGTCGTTGGCCTGGTTCTTTGGGGCGTCTTACTGGAAATATGCTTTTTCTTTTCTACAGTCATTATTTTACTGTGTATTTAGGCTGCTTTACCCACCTCTGCATGGGGCATTGTCATAAATATACAATTACAAGTGTGTGTGTGTTTACTTGGCACTTGGCACAGTGTCCTGTGCTGGATCTTTCAGCACAAAGTAAAACAAAAGCAGCAATGTTCTCTTCTTTCACAATCTATATGAAGCAAAATAAATAAATAAAAAAAAAAAAAAAAAAATACATATATATATATATATATATATACACTCTGATCCTGTTAAAGAAATATATTGAGAACTAGCACATATGCCTGGGCTCACTCAGGTCCTGCTCTGAGGCACTACTCTCATTACTCATGTAAGCTGCAGTCTAAACAGTGTCTCAGAGAAAACAGCACTGCTAAATGACCTGCATAAACTACGGTCCACAAACACCCTTCTCAGACATACACCACCCATAGAATATTTGGGGACCTCCTGTCCTCTTTAACCGTAGGTTTCCACTTAAATTCTCTCTGTTTTATCAGTTTTTGTAGTTTGATGTACTTTTATTCACCAGAAATTTGAAAAGTATTTATAGGACAAACACATACCAAATAAAAAATGTAAAAATTGAGACAAACAAAATATTTGACCATGTTTTGATCAGAAATTTAATTGTGCCTACGTTTATTGGCTCATAAGGACTAAAAACACTTTAAATCTTAGAAATGCCTTTGAGAATTGAGTGTATTGTGTATTTGAGCTGGAAATGTTAAAAGTTTAATTATTGGATTATAAGGATATTTATAAGTTTCTCAAAATACTTGACTGTGATCGTAGAAAAAAAAAACACCTGAATGTCCTTTATTATTTATTTTATTCTTTCATTATTTGTTATTTCTGTATGTATTCATCTTTAAATTCTCAGGATGTTTATTCTGAAATGAGAGCAAACATCCTCTCCCTCCTCATTTTCATCTAAAACCTGGATCAGTAATGTGATTAGCCCCGCCCCTTCTCTCAGATCAGTCATAGTCTGTATGCAGGTTGAGCATGTCCACGTGGACAGAACAGTAAACATGCACTGGAAGCTCCTTTGGCATTTAAACTAGGATTTAATTTGGTTGGATTTTTGTTTTCTGAGCTGGATTAGTCTCTGATAATTCACCACACAATGATGAGGACTTGTTTAGATGGTGTAAGTATCATATGTAACCGTGTCCATACACTGTTGTTTGTAAAATATTGTTTATGAATCTGGTCTGAGGTTGTGATGGTCATTGTCGTCTTCCTCTTTTGTGCATCTGGAGCAACCGACAGTCTTTTCAACTGACCAGAGACTAGCTTTAGGATTTATCTGGTAGGAGAAAAAACATCTCCCCTGAGTGTGGGTAGAGAGGAATGTCCCACCTTTCTGCAGGCCCCAGCCTTGGGCCTACAATAATAACTAATGATGGTAGCATGCTGACGCCATATGGAAAAACAGCAGATTGGAGCTTTATAGGAGATTCCAGACGCAGTGGGCTTCAATAGAGCGAGGGGTGTGATAAACAGCAAACACTAACTGGCGTGCTTCATGTTGCACACTTCAGACACACCACAGTAACTGAATGTGCTGAACTTCTAATGATAGCTTTTTGCAGTATTCAGGGATATATATACTATAATTAAGCTTTAATGTACCATAATCTAATGCAAAATAATCATTAATAAATAGATGACACAGTATAACATTTTCTGCTAAACTAACCCTTCAATGCACCTTAATGTACAAAAAAACACCCCCTTAGGACACTAAACCTTCTGTACATTAAGTCATGTCAGGCTCTTTCCTTATTTGCTACGCCAAGCTATAGTGCTGGATTGTGTCCCTCAGCCATTGGTGAGGGCTTCAAGTAGGCCTAACTTGTAGGACCATAGCAACACATATGAGTGATGGTGGGAGAGACCTTTAAATACCATTTTCATAACAACATAAAATGATACACCAATCTACCATAACATTATGACCATTATGCCCTTGTTTGTTTCTCACTGTCCATTTTGTCAGCTCCTCTGACCACATAGAGTTTAATTATAGAACATCATAGTTCTATAATTCCAGAATGTAGTTCATCAGTTTTTCTGCACACATTGCTATTCTCCTCTCACCCTGATCTTCAAAGTTCTGGCCTTCAACAAAAACAGGCAGTCACATCGCTCATCACACTGTGTGCAGAGAATTAGTGTTGAAACCCACATTTTTGTGGGTTATTGAGCAAAACAGCGTAAGTGCTGCTTTTTTTGTCAAAATATATAAAAGTATATAAAAATGTTAAGGTAACAATTTAATTACCTTTAAAATGCACCCGTCACCTGTGTGCAATAGTTTGTGTCTCAATCACATATCAGAATATGTTATATATTTATATTAAATTTATATCAGATAATAAAAATTATAGTCTGATTTGAATCTAAAGTAGTCACCTGACACTGTCAGCCCAGCTCTCCTGTCATCATTCATTCACCCACACCAGCTCAGTGAGAATGCAATAAATTGATATCGATCTATAAATTTTTCTCTTATTAGATAAAAATACTCATTGTTTGTTTGAAGAACAGTGGTGAGAACAGAGAGAACCCAAATTTGCAGGACAGAAACAGGGTTGGAGGCCACACATCCCAGTGATCTACCATTTACCCCTATGATAGTGATGGCATTTGAGTGTGAAGCTAATATAATGCATACAGGTATCAAAATGCACCTGGACACATGATGTGGCTCATCCCCACAAACATGCTTGAATAGTTTGAAGCAGTTTGCAAGTAAACTTTTAAAGCCAGCACTGAGGAAGCTGCAATGCTCTTGTTTTGTTATTCTGACTGTAACATTCACATTTAAAGAGGGCATATTAATAAAATTCTTTTTACTCATGCCTGAAAAGGCAGAGACATTTTTTATTTGCATAAAAGCTTATTTCAAAGTAGACGTCCTCTGTGTTCTTTCCCTCTATAGAGCCGCCTGCCTGTGTTTTATTATTCATAAAGTATCATTGCAGACCATTAGCTGAGAAAGTCCTTAAGAGTGATGTTATTTTCCCGGAGTAAAAGTTTCTCAGCGCACCTCCGCCCTCACGCATGCTTTGAATACGTGAATGGAGGAATGAAAAGATGATTACGAGCTTGCTAATTAGTCCATAATCGAATACCTTGGTGCCTGAATAATGATTGACTTTGGGTCCAGAATTAATTGCTGCTCTCTTGGAACACAGAACATCCAAATGATACCTTGGAAAAACTCGACACATTTGTGAAAACTCTTTGTTCCAGGGGTTTATAAATGAAATCAGATGTTCAACCTTAAATGTGTGTTTTTTTTTCTGATATAACAGTCCAGTCTTTACCATCTGTTTTAAGGGGTGAATCTCCTTTTTCAATCAATAATACTTTCATAAAGTCTATTAAAGAGAAATGTACTGTAGGGCTGTTGCGATTTAATGAACATAATGATGTCAATGCTGAATATATCAACATCAATATTTTATTTACATTTTTTTTGGTTTGTAAACACCAGTGCATAATTCCACTGCACCTGCAGTCAGTCATTTTCATTTTGAAACAAACTTGTTTTGAATATTGTGCATAGTTTTGATAGCAGACCACAGGAGCACCAGTGAAACCAGTTTAGTTTGTTTTTGCTAAAACATTGATAGATAAAGCAGATAGCTGATTGCTTTTTTCACCAAAATAAGGCAACTTGTGCTGACCATCTGGAGTTGCAACAGATCATGGCAGCTTTATCTGACTGTAACTCCAGAAAAAGGATAATACACACGTTCCCACCAACAAGGATGAGTTGAACCTGCATGACATTGAAATACTGAGCTTTTATTACAGGCTGAGCATCAAACAAAAAAAAGAAAATTAAGTGACCTGTACATGCGAGCAGCTTCACCCACCTACAGCTAAAGTAGAATTACCAAAACGCAATGCATTTGAAAACATTAACCTCTTACACTCCAAACACTCTGTAGCAGCAGTGTAGATTTAACTTAACATTGGTGGGGATGGGGACGAGGACAATTTGCTGGATATTGGTCAGTGGCTAATTCTACGACCAGGAATCAAATTATTGGGGGGCATTTCAATTGTTGCTGGATATTGGTGGGGACGCATCACCTCCATCAATGATAAAACTACACTCTTGCGCTGTAGATATGAATTTACACAGTTGTGTAAATGGAATCCCAAATCCCCCTAACTGTTCTTGGTGTTTGTATTAGAGTGTTTGGATGTTGGTCTCTGGCCTTTAGGCTTGATGGGACGTTACCATAGTGACGTTTCTTTTCTGCTGTCATTTTCAGCTCATTTCTTTGTGTAGTGAATGCCAATAGAATACAATAGATCAGGTTTTAGTAACTGATTTCTTCTGAAGGCTGGAGTTTCTAATTATGATGACATACAGTTTGTTGTTGACTAAATAAAAGAAACATGAGTTAAAAACCAAATGCTCAGTTATATTTTCATTTTCAGGAAAAATCTTCATAAGCAAAAGATCAAATTGCACCCTGAAGGAATCAGCCAATTGCAATGCATGACTGCAATGGTGTCGTGCCAGTCTGTCATGGAGTCACTCAGAATGGTAGAGGGGCATCTTCAGTGATGTGTCCTGCATTTTTATTTTGGTGGAGATGACCAACAAACCCATAGAAGCACTGTGGTCAGCAACATCCAGAATGTCTTGGTGTGGGTGCAATTCCATATGATGCCAAATCACCTTTGGTCTTCATTGTGGGCACCTTGACGGCCCAGTGTTACTTTACCAAGTTCCTGCAACCAGTACTCCTACCTTTTCTGAACACACACTCTGGTGCACTATTCCAACAGGACCACGCTTGTCCGGATACTGCTGCTGTCTCAAGAGCTCGCCTCGAAGACACAGAAACTATACCGTGGCCAAAATGTGTGGGACGCTTTTGGATGCACTATCAGCACTTCAGCCCACCACACAATTTACAGGATCTGAGAAAGAATATTCAAGCTGCATGTGATGGATTATCACAGGGCACTATTAGGAACCTCTACAACTCCACTTCACTTACACACACAAACACAAACACACACACACACACACACACACACACACACACACACACACACACACACATATATATATATATATATATAAATATACAGGGGTTGGACAATGAAACTGAAACACCTGGTTTTAGACCACAATAATGTATTAATATGGTGAACTACGGCCTCCTTTTGTGGCCAATACAGTGTCAATTCGTCTTGGGAAGGACATTTTTTGGATACAATCCAGGTTAACACCCAAACCCAAACACAACTTTAATCCTGTTGGATGTGGCATTACCCTGGATACCATGGCTCTTGATGCATCACAAAGACTTGCTGTCTTGGTCACAGATGCGGCAGCAAGACGCACACCAACAATTTGTCCTCTTTTGAACTCTGGTATGTCCCCCATATTGTTGTGTTCATTGCAATAGTTTGAGCAAAACTGTGCTCTTACCTGCTAATTGAACCTTCACACTCTGCTCTTACTGGTGCAATTTGCAATTAATGAAGATTGACCACCAGGCTGCTCCAATTTAGCCATGAAACCTCCCACACTAAGATGACAGGTGTATCAGTTTCATTGTACAACCCCTGTAAATACACACACACAGGGCATAGCTTATGGGCCTTGTGTGAGCATCATATATCAGTGACAGCTGTTGGTTCCATGTTGAAAGAGAAAAATCACCCAATGATCGGCACCACTCCAAGAATCACACTGTCTGCAGGAGGAATTTATTGCATATGAACTGAAACATGAACAGCCTTGGTATTAATATGCTTTGGTACAACCCTGCAATGCAGTTTATCTTAAATACTTCATACACAGATGTCAGACAGACTGGGATGGTAAATTACGAAGGGGTCAATAGTTCACACTGCTGTGATGTTCCCATCCTTTGACGCTGAAGTTAGATACCATGCTTACTCTAAATTAAATCTGCTATGAGTGCCCCAGCAGAAAAACTTTACTTTTGTATAGTTGACTTCTGCACATTGAAAACAATATCCAAAACAACCAATACAGCTGGAAAAAGAGTCACTTAAACTGTTCAATAACAGTCTTGACTAGACATTAGTCCATTAGCAAAAGTTTCCCACCCTTTTTCCTGGAGGCACACCTGCCTTACACATTTTCACTTTGACACAACCCTTGCAACTCTGAAGGGCTTGTGAATGAGCTGATTAGTTCAGGTGTGACGGGAGTAGGGTAAGCTCTAAAATCTGCAGAGTAGGTGTGCCTTCAGGAACACAATAACATTATGTAAAAAAAATAAAATAAAAACAACTTTAATATCCTTTAGCCTTGTTGTTATTTATGTATGTATTAGTAGGACTCAGGACTTTATTCTGAAAAACAAAACAAAACAAACCAAAAACACTGTTTGAGCAAAGAAAGAGCAAAATAAAAACCTCTATAACCCAATATCTGGGTCAGTGACATTGTTAGTCCCGCCCCTCTTGCTGATTAGTCTACATGCAGGTTGAATATGTACACATGGACAGAGCAGTAAACATGCACCAGAAGCCCCTTTGGCACTTAGATAGTGTAAGACTTGTAGTTTGTTATGATATATGTATCATTGGTGTAGGTTATACTGACCCTGAGTTATGGAGCCTAGAAAATGGCAGTTGTGGATTTCAGGTTTCTAAGTGTTACAAAATGAAAAGGCAGTGCAGACACATTTCTTATTAAAGCATTACAGTGATTATAGTAAACTACTATAATCAGTCACAACAATCAGGCACAACAAAATACACTTTGACAAAAGGGACCAAGGCTCAAGGCTAATTCTGATTTGAGGGTCACATTATAACATCTTGATTGTGTTGGCTGTCAGTATGGTCCCATGTGGTTTGTTTTCACATCTATTTCACCAGAGTTTAGGTGTGTTCGTTTGTATTTTATTCAAAGTCCTAGTCTTTATTTGTGTTTGTTTCCACAGTTTTCTGTTAGTAAAATCCAAAAACCCTGCACGTACATCCGCTCACCATGTCTTCGTCTGCTCAGCACACACAGTCGTTACACTTTTGGAGATTGTTTAATCTTCAACTTGCTTAACTGATCATAGGAACAGTCAATTTGACCAGTGCTGCCCAAGTTTTTGCATGCCACTGTAGGTTCACATTTATAGTCCACTTAGAAAAAAAGAGGCAAAAGCATGTCAAATTGACAGTGTTGACTGTGTGTTCTGAGTCTGCATGACATGGGAATGGAATTCGGAGTTGGTCATACCCTGAAAACTGAAGCCGCACTGAGGATAAGCATTAGTGCAGCCGAATTTCAAAGCGCTTGCAAATTATATTGTCTGATTGCTCGCAAAGCCTTTCGGCACATGATCCAAGCTCTGAGCTGCTGGAATGTTGATGTTTATTGTAATTTGCTGATTGTAGAATGTGAATCACAGGCCAGTACAGTGCAGTCAGCCATATTTGATTTGTGGTGTGAATGGAATTAGGTCAGTTGTGTGGAAGGCTGTGGCTGCCTGTTGCAACAAGGTCATTTAAACACTTAATTATTTATTGCTCGCAGGCCTGGGCAATAAGTCGCAATATAGCATTCAGGAGATCATATGATCATGTGATATGTGTTGAGCTGCATGGTGTGAGAAAGAGGACTCCTGTGGTTTGCTCTTACTGAATCACTTTCTTGAATCTCAGATGCTGTCCTACAAGCCTATGGAGTCTGCTGATATCACTCATTATGTACAAACATGCAGATCATGGCCAAACTCATGTTGTTTTCAGTTGCATCTGCAGTCAGTTTTTCAGACTATTGTACATTGATCTTACAGTATTAGTGAATTTGTGAATTTGATCATTATTTGATCATTTGTGTCTCTCTGAGATGTCATGAATTGAATTTTGGTTGACTGGCCCAATCAAAATTAATGTAGGACTATAGACTTGAGCACAAAAATGCACCCAGAGAAATGTAACTGATTGTGTTTTATGATTAAAACTCCTTTGGCATTTAAACTGGGATTTAATTCAGTTGGAAATTGGATGTGAATGTGAATTGTAGCTGTTGAAGTTGAGTTCTGGGTTGAATTTCTCCCTGATAGACATGGTGAGATTGGGTGACTTAAGTCTTGTAGTTTATGTGTATCATGTCTGTAGGTGACTCTGATCCTGAGTTTTGAAGTCTAATCAGATTTGACTTATTTGAAAAGAAAAGTAAGAAATGAAGGAAAATTACTCTTTTGGGGACATTTTGTCTAATATGCTTAAGCACCAGATGACCATCCAAAAAAAATGAACATTTCAGTTTCCAGTGGACCCCCAGCTTTGCCATCAATGGGCCAAAATGGCCCACTATTCTCTTGCTATTAGGATAGCATGTGGAAATTGTCAATGACAAAAAATGACAGTCGTGTTACAGAGGCTTCCCCTTCAGATTAACTAGGCTATATTCATACAACATGTAAAAGCTTACTGAAATCTGGTTGGATCATATTCATATTGGATTCATAGCAATGTGACTCAGTCTGAACAGTCAGATCAGGGTTCAGTGTGACCTTTACACCAGTCCAACTTCACTTTACTCCTCTGACTTATCTTCTACACAGGGTCCATTATCTCAAGGGTTCCACATTAGGCTGTAAGAGTAATATACTTTTTAGGTTCTAGCTAATATGAACTACAGTACTTAGTAAGACTATGATTTGACTCTGTTATAGGATTGTATAGTTTCTCTGTATTGTATCTTACTTTAACATAACACATACCGAAATACTATTTTCTACATTTGAACCATTGGAACATTGGAACCTTGACTGGGTAACTGATCACTCAACTACCTGTTTGGATTTCTAAACAATATACTATTATCATTATGATGTCTTTGGCATTGTCAGTGTTTCTAGAGCAAAGAACAACTATATGAAAGAACATAGAAGAACTTACAGAATAAACATAATAAAGAACAAAAATGAGAATATATAATATTAAAAAGCTGACATGGTGGCGCTGCAGGTAGTTTATGTGTCATACAGCTCCAAAGCCTGGCTTTGTGGATTTGGTACCTGCTTGGTGTGTTCTCCAGGTACTCCCACCCCCCAACCCCATATAGGCATTCTGTTTCACATTTGTAATGCCACATATATACTGTACACATGAATGTATTACATGTATGATATATACTAATATAAACACACATACGGTGCATTCATTTTTCCACATTTTATTTTGTACAACACCCCATGATGACAAGTGAGAGAAAGGGAGAAAAGTTTGTTTGAAAATATTAAAAATAAAACACAAAAATATGTACATAAGTTTTCACAACCTTTGCTCAATACTTTGTTGAAGGGCCTTTGGCAGCAATTATAGCCTCAAGTCTTTTCAAGTATGATGGTATAATGTCGGCATGTCTGTTTTTTTAAAAAGTTTCTCCCATTCTTCTTTGCAGAACCTCTCAGGCTCCATAAGATTAGACAGGGAGCATCCAATCTAAGGGATTTAAGTGATTCTTAGATATTGCCAGAGATGTTCAGTTGGGTTTTTTTTTTGTCTGGGCTCTGGCTGGGCCACTCAAGGACATTCACCGAGTTGTCCCAAAGCCACTCCTTTCTTATCTCCATCCCAGTCTACAATCCAGAGTGCCCTGTAGTAGGTTCTCCCAGTTCCTGCATAACCACAGCATGATGTTGCTACCATCATGTTTTACTGTATGAATGGTATTGGCTAGGTGATAAACAGCGCATGGTTTACACCAGACATAATGCTTGGTATTGAGACCAAAGAGTTCAATCTTTGCTTTAGCAGACCAGATCATTTTGTTTCTCATGGTCTGAGAGTCCTGTAGGTATTTTTTTCAAATTTCAGATGGGTTGTCATGTGCCTTTTACTGAGAAATGGGTTTATTCTGGCCACTTTACCATACTGTCCACAGAGCAATGTTGGAGCTCTGTCAGAGTTTTCATTGGGTTCTGTGTCACCTCCCTGACAAAGGACTCAGTTTAGCTGGATGACAAGCTCTAGGAAGAGTCCTGGTAATTCCAAACTTCTTCAATTTCTAGATGATGGAGGCCTTTGTGCTCATTGTGTCTCGACGGTTTACAGAAAATCCCTAAGATTTCATGTCTTGGTTTGTAATAAATTTCAAACATACTTTTCTCACTCATCCAGGGGGTATTTCTGCCTCATGCCCAATGATTCCATGCAAGCCCCAGAACCACTGTGACCCTGACCAGGAAGAAGTGGATAAGAAGATGAATGGATGGAATGCCAAAGGCTGTAATATAATCCTAAATACAGGTGCCATGACCCCTCCCCCTATGTATGGAGGGGGAGGTGAAATGTGAAATTATTGGATAATATTATTTAACCCACCTGTGGATGCACAGTGATGTAATCAAAACTCAAGAGATTTTAGAGTCATTACAGGCAAAGGTCATTGCATACTGAGGAAGATAGAAGATTTCTCTATCAAATGATATAATATGATGAATTGTTCATAATATGACAAGGGACATGAACATACCAGGTACCAGATGTCCATATGGATTTCATTGACCAGTTCTCCAAAGGTGTGTGGATGTACTATTTGAGCTTGATGACAGAAGCTAAATGTTCTTCCCAGCCTTAAATGTGAAGTGTAAGTAGGAGGTCATGTGTGCTGTCAGTCTTGGATTGTGATGATTGATTCCATAGCAGTCAGACTAATCTTGAGGTGGAGGAAACATCTTTAAAGAGCCTCGCTGCAGACCCGTGGTCTCATTTTTTAATGTCAATCTAAGCGATGGATGTTGACGTGACCTCACCTGAAAGCTGATCTCTGCCTGATGGACGGCAGCATCAAAGCTGAGTGTATGAAAGCAGAGGGAATGAAGCAGAGGTTAGCTGTCTGATTAGGGTGATGCATTACTGGAGTAGAAGTTGTGTTATAAAGCTAGAACTCAATTCTCTGTCCACTGACCTATCTTTCCATGAAACCTGCACTAAGTTTCCATTAAAACCACATTGGAAGATATTGCATAGTAACTCAGCAGACAGAAGTAGAGCAGAAAATGGGTCTCTTCGTTCCCACAGAACACAGTGGGTGTTTTGTACGGAATTCGGGGAAAAATCTGAGATTGTCTAGTTTTTATTGACTTCCAACCGGAGTTAGACAGTTTGGACTGTTTTGGTATTTAATATCACAGGTTTTGCCTCAGGGAATAAGAAGGTTTTTAATGTGCTGTATAAACTGATGGCAAACACACACACACACACACACACACACACACACACACACACACACACACACACACACACACACACACACACACACACACACCACACACACAATAAAGAAACTTGTTTTACTAGCTGCCAACAGGCAACTAAATCATCTCATCAATTCTCTTCTATAGATTTTCCACGTCACACAAGCTCACACTCAGAAATGTGCATATTTATGTGAGTATATTTGAGCAAATACTTTTGCCAAGTTCAAAAATAAGACTAAACAAGACTGAATCAAGAACAAGTCTAAATTCTAAAGCTGAGTCAAAACAAAACATGTCGTACGACCAACTGGTTGAGCTCCTAATGTCAAAATTTGGTATTTAAAAGTCCAAGTCCAAATAAAAACCAAGTGGGGACCAAATCAGAGACAAAATGAGCTGGGACCAAATGAGAGACACAGACTAAGTCAAACCAGGAATCAAATGAGAGACACAGGCCAAGTCAAAGCTAGGACCAACTGATAGAGAGACTAAGTCAAAGCTGGGACTAAATGAGAGGCAGAGACCAAGTCAAAGCTCAGACCAAACGATAGATAGACCAAGTCAAAGCTGGGACAAAATGAAAGAGAGAAACCAAGTCAAAGCTGGGACAACAAGAGAGAGAGAGAGAGACACCAAGTCAAACGTTGGACAAAATGAAAGAGAGACCAATTCAAAGCTGGGACCAAATGAGAGAGGAGGACACCAAGTCATTGGTGACCAAATAAGAGTGGAGAGAGAGAGAGAGAGAGAGAGAGAGAGAGAGAGAGAGAGAGAGGAGAGAGAGAGAGAGAGAAAGAGACCACTGAAAGCTGGGACCAAATGAGAGAGAGACACCAAGTCATTGGTGGGACCAAATAAGAGAGAGAGAGAGAGAGAGAGAGAGAGAGAGAGAGAGAGAGAGAGAGAGAGAGAGAGAGAGAGAGAGACAAAGCAAGAAGGCATACTGAGAATAAACTGAGAATAAAGATTAAGATCGAGTCCAGTCTTAATTAATTAAGATTGAGTCCAAGTAAGTAACTAAGTCAAGACCTCATCTGAATGTGAATGAAACAACCTCAAACTTGGTTTCTATGTAACATCTCTAATAATTTATAAGATATATATTTTCATACAAGAATATATTATCACCTTCAAATGAGACTATAGCTACATTTTCTTCAAACTGTATTGTTAGGATGTCATTTCAAAGCTCCAGCTGGGCTTTACATTGTATGAACATCTTGTGCTGAAAAGATTGGGTCGTTACCAGTTACCAGTTACCATTTACCAGTTTCTGAGTGGCTAAAGATTTTTGGCAGCTTTGTTGCACTGAAAATCCAAGCACAAGAGCATGGAATGTTCTGCAAGGGCGCAGGAAATATTTGTGCACTCGCACATTCTTTCAAAATGTAAGAACATGCCGATGGAGCAGGTTAAATCTGGAGCAGGTTAAATCTGAGAGCGTTCACAGTTTCTTAAAATTGCAAAGCCAGTCTGAGTGAGAGCATGGTGACTCTGAGAGAGCACGTTCATATTTCAAATGTGAACGAATGAAATTTGTGAGAATGACTTGTGCTCTCACTTTTGAAAAAATCGCTCTTGACATTTGGCAACAAAATAACGCCATGGATATCTAAAAACTTCCACAGTGGGATGCTTTTGGTAGAGTAATCTGCACTGAGGAGTCGAAAGTCTTGTTTGGATAATGTGTGTGGTATGCTTATGGGATCCAGGAACATTGGGGAGATGGTAAAACGAGGAGTGCGGATCATAAAGCCGGGATGAAAGACATTCCGCCTGTAGAGCGACTATTTAAAAGTGCCGAGATGTCGAACTGAGCCTATACATCTGCACTACAGTACACACTTCAGACTCACAGTGTGTGTGAAAGAGGGGAGGGGTGGGCCAGGAAAGGCACTGGGGCTAAAAGAGAGCGGATATGAATGTGGGAAGAATGAGGAAAATATGAGGAACAAAAAGATGATGAAAGACAAGAAAAGCAGTGGTGGAACATAACACATTTACAGTCCCTCTCGTTACCCTGCTTCAGAACATTTTCTCCTGTAACTGTGTGTATCTGAATATACTTCAATCCTACTTTCTCCTGAAATCAAGGGTAATACAAAGTTGATCCTGCTCTGTGGCGTCCAGGGAAGGCTACAAGATTTCAGAGCATTGCTGTGAGGATTTGTTTGCATTCAGCGGTAAGAGCATTAGTGAGGTCAGGGTGTAGGACGATCACCACCCCACCTCATCCCAAAAGTACTGGATGGAGCTCCATCATTCCAGAGAATACAGTTCCCCTGCTCCCAAGGTGCCAAGAGGATCATGTTTATCTGCTCCAGAGAGTCCTATTCTATTGGCAGTACTTCTCTATGGGGAGAAGACAAGCTGTGTACATGTGCATTTTCACATCTGTTTCAGCAATGGATTCAACTTAAAGTAGCTGAAAGCATTCATTTGAAGGGGTGTCGACAAATACGCACACTTAGTGTAGTACTCAGCTAACAAATACAAAGACATGTTATGCTTCCATTGTTAGTGGGCTGCTACTGTAGTATGTTCACGGTATATGTTCTATGATGGACTTTGACCATGTTCTTTTATTTTTCTTGTGGGCAAAACCAGCATGACAGCACTTTATTAAACCTAGTGCTGCTTATGCTTAATTGCAATGCATGTTAACAAGTTATTTTGCTTTAAACAGGAAGACTAATAGGTTCTCCTGGTTAGGCTGTGATTCAATCATTTTATCAGTATCATTTCTGCGTAACTCCGTCACTGTCAGGAGCGAGCAGACAGAACAAGGACGAGAGTACGGGGGCAAATGCAGGGGTAGGAATTTAATATAAATAAAGAAAAACAAAGCACTTACAAAGTGGGGAACAAAGTACAAACAAAACAAAAGGGACCTATACTAACAAACAGGAACCAAAACATACCAGGAACAAACTGACAGGAACAAAAAGGACTGACAAAGACAGACAGAGACAAAGGGTCTTAAATACAACATGACAGACAACGCCTGGGACATGATAACGAGGGGGCAGGGTTACAAATTAGACACAGATGGGAATGGGCGAAGCAAAGGAGGAGACAAGGAAAAAAAAACAAACAACCCATGTGCTTAGGAGCACATGGAAGAAAAAACAACAACAAGACAGGAAGACAGAGGTAAACTGGACTGACACAGCAGACATGACAGTCACTGTGATGTAAACAAATTCATTAGATGTGGTGTTAATTGTAGATTAATTGAGATTTCTTTAATAGCAATAAGGGGTCATGACATCTATTACAGTAGCCAGTTTATTTACTCAGAATGGCAGTGGGTCATCTTCAGTGGTGAGTCCTGCTTTTGTGTGTGGTCAGTGCCAAGATCAATGGTTTGTCTTCCTGGTGTCACGGTGCTTGGTGCAATTTTGTAAGATGCCAGATCACCTTTGGTCTTCATTACAAACACTTTGACAGTCCTGCGTTTGCTAATGAACTCCTGTAACCAGTGATCCTAACCAGTGAACACACACTCCAGTGCCCTATTACAACAGGACAATGCTCATCCACATACCGCTGCCATCTCAGCTAATAACTAATTACATTTTTATTCACTATCCAAAATGACCAGTGAACTTACACGAGTTCTATATGTAACACAGCCGAGTAACATTATTGTTTCCTCCTTGTTGAGTGTAGACTCGTTATCAATTGTATCGGCTCCACTGACCATACAGGAGCACTTTGTGGTTCTGCATACATTATCATTCTCCTTTCACCCTGTCCTTCAATGATCAGGACCCCACAGGACCACCACAGAGCCGGTCTTTCTCAGCTCTGCGCAGACGCTGATGCTGGTATGTGTGAAACGTTAAATTAAAATTGAGTTCAGTATGTTAAGTGGGTTGATAGGGGTGATCACTTCATCACTGTATGTGTATATGTTTTACACCTGCAGAGTAAAGAACTGTAATCCAACCAGAGCAACATGAAAACCATGCTCTGACCCCTCCTGACCTCTTTCGTTGGTTTGCAGTGACCTTAGCTATTACCACACGCACTCACTCACAGTTCCCTCAAACCTGCGGAGGGTCTGAGAGCACTTAAAGGGATCAAAGGCTGCATGCCAGCGTGAGCTCCTGGTGAGACACTCGCAATTTGGTTTCCACCACACACACACACACACACACACACACACACACACACACACACACACACACACACACACACACATTTGTTTTTATACACTCTCAGGTCCATTTAGTGTCTGTACTTTAAATCTGACATATTTAACTGACTGCTTGTCCTGAATTGTCCCTCAAAAGCAGCTTGGGCTCAAACACTCCTTATAATTTTATAAACAGATGGATACATGTACAGCTTTTGGCTTTCTTGCTATTACACAAGCATTTTTATGTTTTAGCTTAGTTTAAGGAATCTAGGGAACACATACACACTGATCATCAGAAAAATCATTGCACTCAGAGCGAATCAGTGGTGTCGTGCCAGACTGTCATGAAATCACTCATAACGGCTTTTTTCTCGCTGCAACTGACCAATGACTCTGTTTGGAGGCTCCGTGGTCAGTGCCAAGATTGTTTCACGTGTCACATTGAGAAGGCCTGGTGTAATGTGTGGGATGCAATTTTTGTATGATGCCAAAGCGAAGCTCTTCATCACAGGCCCTTTCATAGCCCAGTGTTACATAATTGAGGTCCAGCAACCAGTGGTCCTACATACTCTGAACACACTCTGGTGCACTATTCCAACAGGACAACGTTCTTCTGCATACTGCTGCCATCTCAAGCTCGCCTTGAAGACATAGACACTACACCATGATCACAATCTGCAGGAACTGCATGTGATGGATTATCACAGGACACCAATAGGAACCTCTAAAACTCTATTCCGAGCACGTTGCATTGCACTCGACGCCATGCTGATCTTCACAGCTGAGCTTTGCTTAAAGTCAGAAATCCTTTGTTGGTTCTGATATTAAAGCTGAACTCTATTTACTCTTTTATATTTTTATGTTCTGAAAATGTACAATAGAAGAATCCCACACAGACCTCAGTCACTGTGCTGTGTTAGGCTATTAAAGCCCTCTTCTGGACAAACCCCCCCCTGCTTAACATGAACAGAGGGAGTCAAGGAGATGGATGAGGTATAGAGTGAGAAGGTGATGTTTGTAGAAGGTGCCCCTACAGACAGAGTGTGATTAAGGAGGAGAAAAAGAGAGAGAGAGAGAGAGCAGGAAAAGAGAGAGGAAGTGAGGGCAAGCATGGAGGTTTTCCTCTTTTCTCTTTTATCTGAGTGTGTGGTATAATGCAGGCCCTCTCTCTCCCCCCGCAGCAGGCTGTTAATAGCACACAGACACAGCTGGAGGAGTGGTCACAGCTATTAGTCTTAAACACATTCCTCTCAGGTTCAAATACAACACCTTTCCAGTGCTACGTTACCTCTCACAGTGTTCAGTTCAGTCCACTGTACAGCGGTACTTTCACCAAAGCGTTCTCAGTGTCCACAAGCAGCTGTTGGTTATTTCCAGACACAGTGTGTAACGACACTGAAGTGCCATCTTTGAGGCAACCTTTGTGCTTTTGTAACCTTTGGTAGAATTTAAAGCAATGTCCCGATGTGACTGCAGAAAGCTGGAACGCTATCACTGCTGCCTCCAACTGCGTACTCGAGTACTATCAACTATCCTGTTTACAGCATAAATGGATTTCTTCCAGAAGACTCTGAGGAGCATGCAGAAACCAATCAGTGATGTTAAATATGGACGACCCGATTCCATTCCCTTCTGTTCTATAAAATTAAAGACAAAACCGTCCACCGTGCTGTTTGATTTACAACCAGAGTCTGCTGTAGAAGCCTGGGACCAAACCATCTCCAGGCTTTCAATCAGTTAATTCCTAAGAATAACCTTGTCTTCTTATGGTCACCCTGCCTTCTTATGGTCACCCTTCCTTCTTATGGTCACCCTTCCTTATTATGATAACCCTGCCTTCTTATGGTCACCCTTCCTTCTTATGGTCACCCTTCCTTCTTATGATCACCCTGCCTTCTTATGATCACCCTTCCTTCTTATGGTCACCCTTCCTTCTTATGATCACCCTGCCTTCTTATGATCACCCTGCCTTCTTATGACCACCCTGCCTTCTTAAGATCACCCTGCCTTCTTATGATAACCCTGCCTTCTTATGGTCACCCTTCCTTCTTATGATCACCCTGCCTTCTTATGATCACCCTGCCTTCTTATGACGCCCCTGCCCTCTTATGATCAATTTGTTTGTTCTGCCTCAGAGGCAGTGCTGCCTCCAGAACCAGTTTGAGCAAACAGTGGTATGGTCAAGCTAGCCTATGTGAACTTTCACTGCTGTGAGTTATTTTAGAAGATTTAAATAGCTTTAAAAAGGGGCATTATGGCTTGGTTGTTACTAAGCTGACACATTGCGGAGGCCGGATCTTTGAGTTATTAGACTGAGGCAGTGTGTTAGCTGAGATGTGAGGTGGGATGTAATGGGAAGTGACATTCTTAGATGTTAAACTGATGAAGCATCTCATTTGATCAACATCAGACCTATGGAAATGAAATCTGTTCAACACACACACACACACACACACACACACACACACACACACACACACACACACACACACACACACACACACACACACACACACTTAACTTAACCTAACATATTATTCACCCCAGATATATGGTCCTATTCAAATGTTTGGTTCCCATATTCAGATTTAATTGAAAGGTTACAGGTTGTTTTCTAGGCTTCATAACTCAGGATCAGAGTAACCTACAAACATGATACACACATCAAAACAAACTGCATTCATATTATCCAACCATGGTTTGTGTGAGGAATTGTTAATGAGTATAGAGAAAGGGGGCGGGCCTAATGACCCATCACTGACCCAGATATTGGATTACAGAAGAAAATGAAAAGGGAGGGGCTGTTTGCTCTCTTCCTTGAATAATATAATACTAATATATACATAACTAATAAAAATTATTATTAAATAATAATTAAGACCATTTTGTTTTGATTTTTGGAGCACTGTCAAGTATTTGGAGGAAGTTATTATTACAAATATGCTCATCAACCGAATCATTACAAATAATTCATCACAATTCTTGCATTTTCAGCTCAAAAACTCTCTAGATGATCAATTTCCAACAGCATTACTCACATATAAAGTGTAGTATGTAGGTGCAAGTAAATTTTAAATCTCAAATGAAGAATTTGAGTAGCCTAGGATCTCCTGATAATAATAATAATAATAATAATAATAATAATAATAATAATAATAATAATAATAATAATAATGTCTGGTATGCAATAATATAATATTTCAAATTATTTTTGTGAATAAAAGTACATCAAACTACAAAATCAATTAATATTAATTAGTGCATTATGGATTTTGAGATTTGGTTTAGATCATTATCGTGTTGTATTCACTCTCCTCTTTTGAGCTTTTTAACAGATGGTTTGACATGTCAATTCAGTGAAATCAATTCTTCCCTTCACTCATACTATATTGCCAAGGACGCTGGTGTCAACAAACACACTAAGCATGATCGATGCACCTCATCACAGTTGGCAAGTGTTCTCCAAATGTACAGTGGTGCTTAAAAGTTTGTAAACCCTTTAGAATATACATCTGATATTCACACAAGTCCTGAAAGTAGATACGGATTCAATACAAGTCAAATAAATGGGACCAAAATATTACACTTGCTTATTTATTTTTCAAGGAGAATGATGTATGTGAACCATTGCTTTCAGTATCTGGTGTAACCCCCCCCTTGTGCAGCAATAACTGCAACTAAGTGTAACACTTGATTAGTCCTGCATATCAGTTTGGACGATTTTTGACTCTTTTGTTAAAAGGTGGGGCTTTATCTCATGAGCAGCAAACTGATTGGCTCCTGTTGAAGGATGGGACCATCCATAAACAGACATTCCTACAAAGGTAGGAGAAACTTGTATTTTCTTGTTCAAATACTTTTTTATGTTTTAACATTTTTCAGCTTATCAGGAAAAAATATTTATTAAAAAAGTAAACAACAATAAAACTCTATTTTTTAGAGGTGCTGCAACCTACAATAAAAGGAAACGTTCCTCTTGTACTTTTTACATTTTGAGACTGATTGATTACCCCTAAAAGGGTCTAGGCACACCTATCATGAGAGAATAGTTCTGTATATGTTGCTCAATAAATATTGCCCAAGTCTTCTCATTATACAGTATCTGCATTCTGTGGGTATGTGCTTATACCATGACCTGAGAACACCATTGAGTATGGAGAGGGAGTGCTAATGTCATCAGCTATTTAGAGTCAACTCACTGCATAAATGTGAAGGCCTTTGAACAAGTAAAAACAGCAGAAAGAATTCCAGAGCTGGAACTGAGATCTACTATCTTATTGTAGCAGTGGGTGTAGAACTGTCTAATAGTGTTTTCAGTGTTAAGCTGGTCTCATGTTCCCCTGGGTGCCCCCAGACACTAAGAGACTTTCAGAAACACTGTTCAGAGTCTGCCTTTGTTTGAAAGCTCCCAGGAGACCCAGGCTGTTTAGCTTTCATTCCAAAAGCAGAATGCTTTCTCTCCATCTTTTGTTGCTGAACTCCATCACGCTCTTCTGTATTCTTCCCGTAAGAGCGAGCGAGACGCTGTCTGTGAAGAAGGGAAATTAGGAGATGCAGAAAGTGACACCTCAGTGTCCCGTGGAGCTTTTAAAGTCCATTATGGCTCATTTCAGTTTTCATTCAGAGAGTGGAGCCTCAACCGATGGCCTGCAAATACACTTAGAGTGAGCAAGAACTTCCATCATTTTTTGTTTTTTACATTTCTCTGCCTTATGGAACAGAGGTTATAGGGATTGCATTCTAATGGTTGCTCGGAATGTCACAGTTGATTTTGCAGATGTTCCTCATGGAGCTCTTCTGTGGCAAAGCTGTGGCTATTACAGCTAGGCCTTCAGTTTGAGTTACACTTTTCAAAATGACACAAATTCAAAATTATTCTGCTTTCTGCCTGCAACCATGTAGGAATTCTAGGGCTTTTTATGCTACCTCATAGGCTATGCTATATTAATGGTTCAAGTGGTTTAAATGAGGAAACTGATTGCTGCTGACTGTTTGTAGCACTTTACATAATGCTTGTTTAACCTCTAGAACTCTCAACTAATTTTGTGGGATGTTTTTGTAGTTTAACATACTTTTATTCACCAAAACATTAGAAAAACATTTTTTTAGGAGACACTCACACATATCAGATATCAGGAGATCTTAGACTACTCAGATTTATCTTCATTTGAGATGCAAATATTAAGAGAACTGAAATATTTGTATGAATTTGACCATGATTTTCTTTAAATCAAAATTGTACTCTTTTGCTTAGATAACTTTATATCTAAAATGTCCTGTTGACCTGAAAATGGAAGAAGTTTGATGAATTATTTTATTGATTAAATTGACAAGGATAATTAATAATATCAAGCTCCTCAAAATACTTGACATTGGTCTAAATAAAATTAAGTAAAATAAAAATATTTACGTATGAATCAGTGCTATCCCTTCTCAGGACTTTTATTCTGAAATCTGAACATTGTGAGCAAAGAAAGAGAGCAAACAACCCCTTCTGATTTTCCTCTATAATCCAATATCTGTCAATGATGTCATAAGCCCCACCCCCTCTCACTTATCAGTCAGAGTCTGTTTGCAGGTTGAGATTGTACATGGGCAGAGCAGTAAACATGTCCTGGAAGTTTCTTTATCATTTAAACTGGGATTTAATTCAGTTGGAAACAAGTGAATTTTGGTTTTCTGAGCTGAACATCTCACTGATAATTCCTCACACAATAATGAGACCGTGCTCAGATAGATAAGCCTCATTTGTTTGTTATGATCTTTGTATCGTGCCTGTAGGTTACTCTGATCCTGAGTTATTAATCTGAAAAATGGCATGTAACTGCCAGCAAAATGTGGATCTCAGGTTGTAAGAGCTAAAGATAAAGCAGCTGACAATCATTATGAACCATCAACACATTATCTGGGGCAACGGCAAAAGAGTTTGGCCCCAGTTGGGCCCCAGTTTCCCCAAATAATTTGGGAATTACCCATATTTCGTATTATTTGTATTTTTTTTATATTGCTGAGTATAATTCATATATGTACCAATTCTGCCATAAATCAGCCAAGCTCAGACAATTTTATATGCTATGTAGGAAATGATAACATGATTAGTTTGAAAGATTATTTTTTTCCCCCCCAAAACCTAACAGTGAAGAGCGTTAGTAATAGTGTTGAATGAGAATCATTAAAAATTAAATACTCATATTTTTCATTTCTAAAAAATCAGCACATATATTTCAAGACCAAACGTCTTACAATTCTTTCCATCTGCTGCAGGAATTTGACCCTGACTGTCTCTACAAGTATTAGTCTATATTCACTACATCACAGATCATAATCATTTTGTCTGCTTTTTTTTCGAAATGGAACATGTGCCATAATGGCTTTAAGGCAAATGTGGGCTGACCCACTCTGACTAAGTCTAATGCTGGTGATTATGGCAGACACAGTTGGTTATAATATGGCTCACACTGGGGGTGGGGGTTGGGTGGCTGAGGGTTATTAAGACATGCTCATATGTTGTCTTGTCAAATCGCATTAAACATAGACTGAGCCAATCTTCATCAGTGACGGTCTGGTCTCATATGATGCTTGCCATGTCCTGACAATGATTTGTCTTCGTTTTAATGACCTTTTAATTAACATTTCAGCCTCTGATGGCAAATTAATGCCAGAGCTTAGTGAAATGACTCACACTATTGTTCCTGCCCTTTGATTGACGGAAGTGTTGATTGGTCTAATCAAGCAGAATGGAGGGGGGAGGTGAGGGGTAGGAGATGCCTGTGGCTTCATCAACCAAATCCATTTGCAGTTAGAGGGAACCCCCTAGATCAGTGCACACATAGGCACATGCATGAACTCTGTCAGACCCCTTGTCTCCAGTCTGATTATGACACTATTCAGAGCAATGCATGTACTTAATTCTAATGAGTCAAACAGTAATGAAAAATATCATTAATGCATTCTCAAATACATTGTCCAAATGTTTGTGGACACCCATTTTAATGAATACGTACTTTAAGTTGCACCCAGTTCTGATGCAGTACTGCCAGTAGAACAGGCCTGTCTGGAGCAGATAAACATGGACCTACTGGCACTGTGCCTAATGACAGGTATGTGCTTGAGGGTTATGAAGCCCCCCAGCATTAAACTGTGGAGCAGTGGAACTGTGTTCTCTGGAATGATGGCACTCCATCCTATACTTTTGCGATGAGTTGGGGATTTGGGGATGAGGATGGGTGGTGATTATACAAAATCCTGACCTCACTTACACTCATGTTGATGAATGCAGTGAAATAAGTGAGGGCAGTTACTCCAACAAAAAACATGATAAACTATTTTAATACCCTTGATTTCAGAAGAAACAATGCATTTATGGGTGTCCCAATACTTCTGTCCATATAGTGGCTGGTAATTTAACTAAGACTCCTTCTATTACACCATCTACAGAACAGAACGCATTATTCACTCCAGTATAATTTTTTTTCTCTCTCTCAGTGGTTGTAATGGAGCACTCTTTTAAAGTGTATAAGGTTGTAGTGCTTTTGGGAAGGAAGATATACATTAACAGGAACAATAAATGATTATAATCTTCATATGATATGGACAATACTTATTGAGCTACACATTCAGAAGTAGTGTCTCTCAGTATGCCAGACGTCTTGGTACAACTTGGTATGGCGTTGTAGAGGTTCCTAATGGTGTCCTGTGATAACCCATCCCATACAACTTAATATTCGCACTCAGTTCCTGTAGATTGTGCAGTAGGGGTGGAGTGGCTATCAGGGATAGGTCTACTGATGTGACTGACCATTGCATAGTATCTGTGTCTTCAAGAGATGGCAGCAGTATGTGGTCAAGCGTTGTCCTGTTGGAATAGCGCACCGCACTTTGTGTTCAGACATGTAGGGCTTGTTGGAGGATCTCACTAACGTAGTGTTGGTCTGTCAAAGTGTCTGTAAGGAACCTGACCTGGTATTGTATGAAATTGCAATTGGTTGATTCCTTCTGGGTGCAACTATTTTACTGACCGATTCATTTTTACATTCTGTAGAGTCTAATATGATGATCTACAGCTATTTTCCTGCAGTGGGACTTTAAAGTCTTTTAACTTCAGTTTCCTTGTGGGGGGTCAGACATTCCCTGACCCTCTTGTAACATGAATACCCCATGAACACACACACACACACACACACACACACACACACACACACACACACACACACACACACACACACACACACACACACACACACATGCCTTGTCCCGTTCCCACACTGCAACCTGATACCTTTTAAGATCATCGGCTCTCAAATCAGGAAGGTGTTAGTGTATGTGTGTGTGCTATCAGGTCTTGCAGGACAGCAAATGGTCAGCTTCATACAGATCCTATAGCCTATAGTGTTCCACGGCTATAGGATTGCAAACCTCTTCAGGTTCTCCCTCTTTCATTCACACTTCATGTCACTGTCACCTTTGCGAATGGAGAGCGCGAGACCTTTGAGTGAAAGGCAGCTGAATGTGAGCAGCGCAGGCTGAGGGGAAATGTCAGAATGATCGGCAGAGCAGAAAACCCAATTAAACAAATGACCTTCCTTAGCTTCATGTCATGTTCAGACAGCTCTTACCAATGCAGCTCAAAATGATCTCCATTGATAAAGTTCAAGCTTATGATTCATTTCAAATATAGTAGGCATTACTTCATCGGCACTGCTAATAAGTTTGGAAGACCAGCTGGCCAGCACTGTATCCCAGAGACAGCACTGTACAGACCACCATCATCATTAAAATAACTTTTTAAATTAAAAAATCTGAAAATTGTGGCATGTGGCCCCCTGTACTCTGATACCACTAACTATACCACTGTGACCTGTGTCTGTCTTATTCCCGGTATAACTACAGCTGTACTGTGAAGGCCTCAGAGGTTTGTTAGAGAACATCAGTGATCAATCAGCATCATGAAAACCAAGGAACACCAGACAGGTCAGGGATAACACTGTGGAGAAGTGTAAAGCCAGGTTAGGTTATGAAGTACTATCCCAAACTATGAACAACTAACAGAGTAATGCTCAATCCAAAATCCAAAAATGAAAGGAGTATGAAACTTCAAACCCGAAAACTGACAGTCCAGGCAATGAGAGCACTAATGAGAGAAGCAGCCATGAAGCCACTATGGTCAGTGGTCACTCTGGAGGAGTTGCAGAGACCCCAGGTGTGAGAATCTGTGCACAGGACAACGTTTAGTCATGTTCTCCACAAATCTGGCCTTTATGGAAGAGGAAGAAGAAAGCCAAACATGTGGTAGGAGGTGCTCTGGTCAGATGAGTTCACAGATGCTATGTGTGACACTGCAGATCACCTTGAACACACCATCCTAACCATGGAACACGGTGGTGGCAGCATTGTGATGTGGAGATGCTTTTCTTTGCATGGACAGGGAAGCTGGTCACAGTTAATGTGAGGATGGATGGAGCTAAATACAGGGCAATCCAGGAAAACATTTTAGAGGCAGCAAAAGGCTCGAGACTGGGGTGGAGCTTCATCTTCCAGCAGGCCAAAGACCCTGCACATTTTGTTGTAAAACTATGTATCATTTTCTTTTCAATAGAGAAATATTTCCTTCTTTGTGTTGGTCTATCTGAATGAAATACATTTAAGTATGTGGGATGTAATGTCAAGGGGTATGAATACTTCAGTACATCACAACAAATGAAGGCTGGTTCCTATCTTGGTTAGCACTTTCTTCTAGAACAGTGTTTTCCAAACCCTACATACACCTCTTGCAACTCAGAAAAGGCTTGTTAAGGAGCTGATTAGATGAACAAGGTCCACTAAATATGCAGGACAGGTGAGTGCCAGGACAGAACCTTGAGGACCATTAACTTTTTGAAGGTAAGTCCTGTTATCAGTTCCTGTTTTATAGCATGGGAGAAATATGTGAAGTCTGAGAAGGATTGTCCTCTTTCACAGAACTGAACTTTGTTGTCTTTGTCTCTGTGAAATACTACTGCTTCATGAAAGGGGATCATGTCCTGGAATGGGCTGGGACTTGGGGTGGGAGGGATATTTGGCTTAGAGCTCTGGGTGGGAAGCAGTGAAAACAGGGTGGTGGTGGATGTGAGGATTTATAGGGCCTGGAGGCAGGGAAGTTTAGGACATGGACCTTCTCCTAAAATGGAATTTTTACTTTTTAACATAATGTGAATCTGGTCTTTCTAGAAATGCTTCATTGACTTCCAGTAAAATCAAGAAGTTTTTTTTCATACTTCTGAAAGGTTTTCATTTGCAACAGGATTTCTGCTTGACAAAACAAAAACATCTCCCAAAAATTGCACAATTATTTTGACTGTACGATATGAATCTTGTTGTTTCTGTTGTTGTTTGTGGAGCCATTTTTTACAATGACACAAAGGAATGTAATCAGAAGGTTGTTTTGTTTTCTATAGTTACAATTCTAAAGCTATTTTATAATTCAAGTCTATGTAAAAAGTTTACGGAAGCTGCACAGGATGGAAAACTCTTTTCACCTCTTACACTGACATCATACAGAAACACATTGAACCACATGGTATAGCACTGTAAGAGCATTCATATCTCCAAGATATGACATCCAAAACTTCCAGTACACCCCAAACTCCCCCTCATGCCATACATAATTAGGCATGTCATCCATGTCACATGTTGTCACTTTTGTTTGCTATGCTGTTCATATATTATTACATAATTACATAGTAAGTTACATAATCAGTTGAAATATTATTTAATTTACAGTACATTCTATATTAATGGTTTTGAGTTGGAACTAATAATACTGCTAAAAGTGCTAAAACTAAACCTAAAACTAGACCTGTGTGGTGACACCAAAACCAGTATACCAGGGTAGTTAGTTACAAGTTCTCAGCACATGGACAATGGCAGTGAATGCTTAAACTCCTGCTCTCCTTTGGGTCCAGTACTCAAATATCTCTAGCAAAAAGAACTGAAAGCCTGAAACTATCCAACCAAACTTTCATTTGATGAAACACAGAGGAAGCGGCCACTCGTGGCACTTTAATGACCTCTTTCCCTGCTCTGTCCTGTTGACCATTGAATCGGAACTGCTCTTGCTTATTTCCCACGATGATAGGGAATTCAAAGCCATTCTAAAATGCCTGGTCAGGACGAAAAAATGGCCTCTAAAATTCAGCCGCAATGCAGGGCATGATTTCAGTGCATTGCTTTTTATGCGTGTACGATGATGGTCACTGACAGCATCATGAAGTCAAAAGGACAGCGTGCTGTCACTTCATGAAGAACTAATGGATAAGTGTCATGAAAAGTGATGGAGTGTCCTTCTTCTATATATGAGTGTACTCTACATTACAGTCCCACTTAAAGCAGCCCATTTTCATTTTATCATATCAGTACTTGAGTGAAGATGAACCTGTACATGCTGTGGATTTACCACAGCCATAAAGCACTGATAGTTAGGGGCTGACAAAACAATAATGCACCAAGAAGAAGTAAAAGGATATATTTATTGGGGAAAACTGTACAATTGAAAGGAGGCTCTAGTGTCATGTTGCTGCCTCTACCCAAGATACATACATGGATGCATACAGGTTCGGTATGGCATCCTGCAGCACAATTGCTGGCCATGTTGCAGCTGGGCCTTAGATTCTTCACACTTGTAGGTTGCCATAGCTGGCATCCCACCTGGTCCTATAAATGCCTGGCATGCAAAGGAACTGGTGGAAACATTCCTGGGAAACTCTTGCTGTATCTGTGAACATTGTCCTGCTGAAAAATGCGGGAGGCGAACTCTTTTGGGCTGGAGGTCAGGGCAGCTTGGATTTGGGTATGCTCACTGCAAGGCCTCCATTGTTGGATCCAAAACAAAACTTGGATTAATTGCTGCAATACAGTTCCAGTCCATAGCAGACACCACTGCAAATGAAAGTGGTGATGGTTTGGTCAGAATGGACTAGATGACACTTTGTTGAAATGACCAATCTGCTTGTTTAAGTCCAATGTTGCCCCATCGCAAGATTTCTTTGAGTGTGTTGTAGAGGCAGGTCTAGCAGTCAGCTCTCACCAAAAGGTACTGTTCCCAAAAGTAGCCTCCGAGAGCCTATTTTTTAGGCCAAAGCTTCATTTACATTTCATTTACAGTACAGTACATTTACAGTACCAAAAGTTTGGACACACCTTCTCATTCTCATTTTTCTGTATTTTCATGACTATTTACATTGTAGATTCTCACTGAAGGCATCAAAACGATGAATGAACATATGTGGAGTTTTGTACTTAACAAAAAAAGATGAAATAACTGAAAACATATTTTATATTCTAGTTTCTTCAAAATAGCCACCATTTGCTCTAATTACTGCTCTCACATTCTTGGAATTCTCTCAATGAGCTTCAAGAGGACTGTTAGAAATGGTTTTCTAACAGTCTTGAAGGAGTTCCCAGAGGTGGCTCATTGAGAGAATCCCAAGAGTGTGCCTGTGATGTAACTGCATGAGTTTTGCAGCAATTCGACATTGCAATGTTTTATTTTATTTTTGCAAATGTGTGTATTTCCATTCTTCACGACTTGAGTTTCTGTTGTTTGTTTGATAATCGCTTTTGTCTAAAAGTGTTACTTTACTGTAGTGTGCAAACATTATGGCACCCCTGGTTAGAATTCCTGTTACTGTGAACAGATCTCCATATGGCATAACTTAAAACAGAATAGTGTGTTATCACAATTGCAATTTTTACATTGAACAAATTTAGGGCAAAAGGTAAAGGCACAACATGCAAAAGTTTTGGATCCTTGGAGAACTTTTACCAAGGTTATTTTTAGGACTGTGGCTTGTTCACAGTCCTTTTCAGTAATGGTCAGGTGATACAATTTTCAAAGCTTTATAAAAGCTTGGACTTAAAACTTTGTCCTAAAGCTAGGGACAGTAGTGGGCCTGGGCAGCATGTACATTTTAATCATGCTCGGCCAATATTATTGGTAATCTAATTCTTAACAATTACAAGTTTGACAGATTTTCCTATACATAATGCCACCATGTTATTCATAAACACACAGCCCGTTCTTATCATTATCATGTGGACTTTACTTCTCAGACTCTCAGCTTTTAGGAGATGGAATGTGTGAGGTATGACTTACAGTAATATTAGAGTCTGTCATATTCTTTACTTATCCTTATCAGCTAATGACATATTTCCTGGTTGCTATACGGTAATGATGATGTTATGTTATGTCGCACCCTGTCTGCAGTGTTCATATAGCTGATATATAAGAGATGAGGTCAGGAGGTTTGATTAAAAGTCATTCAGAGTTCAGTGCTGAGAAACTTCATGACTCCAGCAGTCATTCTCAATCTGTGGCTTCAGAGTTTCAATATTTATAGGCATTTGCTATTTTTTATGTAATGTTGATGAAAACGTGTTAAATGTTGGGTACTTTTCTTAATGACATACACAGATATGGTTTATTGAATAGGCAGCTGCACGCAGAATATACATTAACAGAATTCAGAGCACCATTTGCTTTGTGCCTAATGGCCCTGACCAGGAAGATGTCCCTCATATGAATGATATGCAGTGGTGCTACAGATGCTTTGCGTGTTCAGAATCACTACTCAGAACAATTCACAGAAGAAATGCAATTGGCTTAGATAATAACCAATTAAAGTTAGCAGTAGGTGGAGCTTGTGGATATATGGATGCATTGCATGAAATTTTGTTTGTTTTTTAGAAAGTGTTTTATATGGTGTTGGTTTCTCAAAACCTGCATGGAAAACTAGCCAGCTGCCCTCTAAGGCAGCATTTCACAGCTTCTTTTCTTTACTGCTGGCCAACATGGTGAGCACTATTACATTTTCAAGAGGCAAGTCTTCAATTCCATTATGCATCTTTAATGCTCATATTCAGCAGCTAAGTTAACATTCGTGAGAGTTTTCCTGCACAACACTTAGCTAAGCAAGCAACCAAAAAAATGCTGCCTTAGAGGCTTGCTGGTTAGTTTTCCAGGCAGTTTTCTGAAAAACCAACACCATATAAAAATATTTTTTAAAAAACAAACAGCAAAATCTCAAAGCACAGCTTTCCACATACAGTACATCTGGAAGGTTTTCACAGCCTTTTTATTTTTTTTGTTATGTTACAGCCTTTTTTCAAAATGGATTCAATTAATTTTATCCCACCATGACAAAGTGAAAGAAATTTGTTATTTAATTAAAATAACACAAAAATATAACACGTACATAAGTATTCACAGACTTGACATGTTATGACACTCAAAATTGAGCTCAGGTGCATCTTGCTTTCACTGACCATTCTTCAGATGTTTCTACAGTTTGATTGGAGAACACTTGTGGTAAATTGAGTTTATTGGACATGATTTGAAAACACTTGTTTATATAAGGTCTCAGATGCATGTCAGAGCACAAACCAAACCATAAGGAAATGTCTGCAGACCTCAGAGACAGGATTGTATTGAGACACAAATCTGAGGAAGGGTACTGAACATTTCTGCTGCATTGATACAGGTCCCAATGAGCACAGTAACATGGCACATCAGTAAATGGAAGAAGTTTGGAACCACCAGGCCACCTGGTCAACTGTGTGATTGTGGTACGAGGGCCTTAGTCAGGGAGGTGACCGAGAACCCAATGTTCCCTCTGACAGAGCTTCAATGTTGTTCTGTGGAGAGAGGAGAACCTTCCAGAAGGACAGCCATTTCTGCAGCTATCAACCAATCAGACATGTATGGTAGAGTGGCCAGACTGAAGCCACTCCCCAGTAAAAGGCACATGACAACCCATCCTGAGTTTGCCAAAAGGCATGTAAAGGACTCTCAGACCATGAGAAACAAAAGGATTGAACTTGTTGGACTTAATGCCAAGCACCTTGTCTGGAGAAGATTGCTGTGCACCAATGCTCCCCATCCAGTCTGATGGAGCTTGAGAGGTTCTGCAAAGAAGAATGGGAGAAACTTCCCAAAACAGGTGTGCCAATCTTGCAGCATCATACTCAAAAAGACTTGAGGCTATAATTTCTGCCAAAGGCTGTGAATACTTACATACATGTTACATGTTTTTTGGTTATTCTCTGAATCAACAACGTTTGTTCTGCCTCAAGAGGTAGAGCTTCCTTCAGAATCTGCAGAGTCTTCTGTGTTGTCTGAGTGGGTTTCAGGGGTTTCAGTGGGAAAAGGGGTGTCAAACCATATCCACAAAGAACCACATGACTTCCTTTTTGGGTGAAAACAATCCCAGTCATACTGCTGTTGGTAGATTGGAATTAAAATTGTCACCATGCTTTGAACCTACTTAGTGACATTTTGCTCATCAAGCCTTATTGTATAATTTTATTTACTTCTTCAAAGAGTGAAGGACAGTTAAAGTAGAGATCTGTGGTTTAAGGCCATCCACAGAGAGGAGGAAAATTGTCAACGGTGACCTGGTAAGTCAAAAAGTGAACATCTGTATCAAACCCTTCATCACAACTCAGTTAATAATATTAAAGTCAGCAGTTATAATGTTCATCAGAGAACTGAATGCTGATGCTGAACTGAAAGAGCAGAACATGAAACACAGAGTAAAGCCATGGAAACTCCCACTTTAATTTTAGTCTGTATTAAAAGCTTTAACTAAGTTAACTAGATAACAGCTGGATTTTCCCTGATTTGTGGAAGCACCACAACAGCTTTAACTGCCAGTGCCCTGAAGGGATTTTATTGATGGAGGAATACTGAAAGGACATTCAGCCCCTATTTCTTTAAAAACAGTGCTGATCATTGACCAGCAGTGAAATTATGTTATTGTTGTCCTGGCTGATCACCGGTTTTGAAAAGTTTGGAAATTTGTATTTACTGCCAGTAAAATTTACTGCCCCCTCCTCATGATTTTAGTGGGGCACAGTAAGGCTGGACTACAAATCAATATTTATATACATATCAGAAATAAACAGAGCAGGATATGGGCTGCAGCGATATATCAATATTTATATATATATCAAGATATAAAGAGAGCAGGATACGGGTTGAGCGATATATTGATATTTATATCTACATCAGGATATAAACAGAGCGGGATACGGGCTGAGCGATATATTGATATTTATATCTATATTGGGATATAAAGAAAGCAGGATACGGGCTGAGCGATATATCGATATTTATATCTATATTGGAATATAAAGAAAGCAGGATACGGGCTGAGCGATATATCAATATTTATATCTATATTGGAATATAAAGAGAGCAGGATACGGGCTGAGCGATATATCAATATTTATATCTATATTGGAATATAAAGAAAGCAGGATACGGGCTGAGCGATCCTATCATATATCATATCGTATTTATTTTGATTTGCCATTTATCTGTAATATATCGGGATGTGATTTGTGTGGATGTCGGTCAGTTTTAATGCACAGCAGAATTAAACCCAACAAACCGGGAGAGCAGAGGAAAGGGGCGGAGTCGAGGTGTGGCGCTGAGCGCAGTGATTAGCTGTCCAGCCGCCGGTAAATAGGAGCGGCAGTCCAGCAGCAGGACAGCGGAGATTGGCTGAGAATCCACCAGTAAGATTCCCGCCTCACTAGTAGTGGGCGGCGACGTTGTTTGGAGCGCAGTGATTGGCTCTCAGTCCGGGTATAAAGGACCGGCCCACGCGCTCGTGCGCACGGCTGCTGTTTGAGTGAGTAGCGATTGAGCGCGAGGAAACGGTCGGAGAGTCGCTTTCGCCTCGGACTCGCGGCGGCGCTGTGCTCAATGAAGGAGAGAAGGTCCTGCCAGAAGCCCCCCCTTCAGCCCGGGATGGAGCCCAGTCCGAGTGTGAGGTGTAAGATAGTGGTGGTGGGGGACAGCCAGTGCGGGAAGACCGCCTTACTGCACGTTTTCGCCAAAGACTGCTTCCCTGAGGTGAGCGCTCTGTCCGAGCAGACGGTCCCCGCCGTCCGTTCAGTGCTGTCCTGCGGGACAGGCGAGCCAACGTTGTTTCAATGTTGTTTCAGCGTTTTATAACTCAGAACTTCAGTATCTTACGTTGATACAACCTTTCCTCAACTACTTAAAAGTAAACGTTATTTTCAACGTTGAAACAACTGACATTATTATAAACACATTTCAAACGTTAAATATATATAATAATACACATTATTACTATTACTATTATTATTATTATTATTATTATAAACACATTTCAGATGTATAATAATAATAAATCGTTTTATTACTGGTATTGTTACCCAGAATAATAATAACAGTATTATTATTATTATTATTATTATTATTATTATTATTATACATCTGAAATGGGTTTATAATAATTAATAATAATAATGATAATAGTATAGTATGATGATGATGATGATGATGATTATATATAGTCTCATTACTGGTATTATTACCCAGAATAATAACAGTAATAATACTCACTTGTTATTATTATTATTGTTATTGTAACCATATTTTGAAGTTTCAAGGCTGTGGTATAATAATAATAATAATAATAATAATAATACTAATAATGAGTATTATTACGGTTAGTGTGAGATTTAAGATACTGTTAGAGTATTATTACCCAGATAACAGACACTTTTGGGTTAAACGTTCATTGCTATCTGGGCATAGTTATTGTTGTTGTTGTTTTTAAACTCACTAAAATGTCTTATGTTTGTGTGTAGAATTACGTCCCCACTGTGTTTGAAAATTACACAGCAAGTTTCGAGATCGACACCCAGAGGATTGAGCTCAGTCTATGGGACACATCAGGTAAGCATCATTTCTTCTCTTCTAATGTCTGTGGAAGTAATGGAGGCTGCTTTCTTAAAATGATAAAGGTTTAACCAACACCGGTGTGTGTGTGGAGTGACTGTATCATTAGATCACGGTCTGGATATGAGTAAGTGTAGGATATGCAAACTGTGGCAGCAGTGATGAAGTCAGTTTGTCCAGTTTGCTTACTAATTTGTTTATCATTCCACTCCCAGTCATCAAATGGGTTTCTGAAATGAGGTATAATGTCAGCCAGTCCAGCAGCAAGAACAGTTGATCCTCCTCACTTACACACACCCATTGTGCCAACACATATTTCACACTGCACCCCTCCCTGGAAAAGCTGAGAGCACACGCTGACACACACTCATTAGAGAGTGTGATGAGGATGGGTTCGCACCATCTCTCTGGAGGTAATGTAAGCTCAAAGTTTGTGGCCAAATGCTGCTCCACCTGTAAAATGTTACTAATGACAGTAGCACTTCAGAAATTTGTCCAGATATTGGTTCAGAATTTAAGTAGAATTGAGGTCCACTTTCTTTAGCTGGGCGGGTTATTGAGCTGAAGGTTCCCCAAGGAAAAACTCAACCCTGTAGACACTAAGTCATTAACATTCCTGAGCCAAGCTTCTCTTATCAGCCACACTGATCTCAGAGCAGATGTGGTATTTGGGTAGAAGGAAGTGAACCAGTCCTGCAGTAGTTTAACCCTAGAGATGCACAGAGATATGGAAATCATATCTGTACCAGTATCTGTAGCAGATAGTGGCTTAAAACTATTGGCAGTGGACTGATCATTTTTCATTTGATATTTCTAATAAATATATGATCAACTTTATTTATTGAATTTCAGAAGAGCTTTTTCCTAAATGATCTCGAGATGGAGAGGTAGATGTTACAACACCCATATAACAGCACAGTATAAACAGCAGTGGGTAGAATAAAATGTAATATACATACATAGGTACAGGTTTATACTTTGGGAAAGTAAATGGAACAGTGTAGTATTGCTGTACTGGTTTACACTTCCCATTCGTTTTGTTTCGTCAGTATTAAAAAGCATGCATCCAACTAGCCAGCCTGGCTCTTTAAGACTAAAGCATTCCTCAGGTACTTGTAGATTATACTGCATACAGTTTCAAACTGTGTCCGACATTGAAACTCTTATTGTTTATTTTGTCCCAGATATTGAGCTTTTAATCTCAATTGCCAATCTTAACGGATTTTGTGGCCACAAATGGCATGCTTGGTATTTTAGAAAGGATGTGATTAGAATACCGAGTTTAACTTTGCTGAGAACTTTGAACTATATGAGAGGGAGAGAGAGGCTAAGCATCTAAAATGCATACAACTTAAACACCTCACAGAATGTTAATGAATTGTCAGGACTATGATTCAAGGTTCGCAGGTTCGAATCCTGGGTCATACTGCTTGAATCAACAGCCAGAGTTTGAGAGAACAAAATTAGCCATGCTCTCTCTCTGGGTGGGTCGATGGCCCTCTCTCTCCACATCACACCCAGTGCAATGCTGGTTGTCACAGGCATCTGTTAGTTGTATTGGAGCTGGGGACCTGGTGCTTCCCTCTGACTGTCCAGCAGTGATGCAATGGTAATGGTTCAAGAAGAATGTTCAGAGGAGCATCAGAGTTCTAGTCTTCACTCTCTGAGTGTCAGGAGCATTTAATGTGATCAGAGAGTTCTAACATGGTTGGGTTATTGGTACTTCCACATGGGGGTGGGGGTTACCATTTACTCCAGTTCATGTGTGTTTGCTTTGCTCTAACTGTCCCCTTCATGTTTGGTGTCCCTATCTCTGATTGTCTGGAGTACGGTAGATTAGTATAGTTGCATAGCTTGGCTGCTTTCCTGGCTGGTTGTTGTCTTGGTTTTTCTTTGTATAGTTGGAGAATAGACAGCTGCTTTTACACCTCCCACCCTTCCTCCCCAATAGTACTCCCATCAGCTTCTCAGTCGATCAGTCGCAACCTTTTCCACTGCTCAGCTGGCCAATTTTGACCCTTTGTATCTCTCCAATAGCCAATCCTGACCCTTGGTCAGCTGCTTATTCAGTTACAAGCCTGTCAGGAGCACCTAATGAAAGTCACCCAATTGTTTCTTGGCTTCAGGTTTGTGTGACTGGAATTGTTACTGAATTAACTAGTGGGAATCGCGTATTTAACTCCATGAAGATATTTGTTTTCAACAGGATCTAAGCCTACTAGCTAAGGATATTCTGAGTGAACTTTTTTAAGTTGCTCTGGATAAGGGCATCTGCTAAATGCCATAAATGTAAATGTCGTGTGTGGGGCTGGGAGTAAACTTGTAAACTAGTTTATTCCACTTAGTGTTGTATTCACAGGGATTGTTTACATTGTGTTGTAGTGACTGTAGACAGGTTAGTCTGAGAACTGCTCTGTCCACACTCTGAATATTTAATGCTGCCTTGTTATAAATATCGACTACAGACCTGTGTAGCATCTGAAGCCTGTAGATCTAGCTTTTATGTGTGTTTTATGGCACATCAGAGACATCTCAGGACACCATCTAAAACAAGTGGTTGTCTTCAGACCCTTTGCTTTTGCGACTATGCAACAGCTATGTGTGCAAGGCTATTTCCCTGCAGGCCCTAATAGTCATTCCTTCATTGCAAGACCTCCTGTGTTCTTTCTCTTCAAGACCCTGATTGATAATGGATCCCCACCTCCACCCCTGCAGTCCGAAAGACCAGGGGCTTCACTTCCAGGCTTTAAAGACTCTCTATCTAACAGTCAGCACTAATCAATAGACAGCCCCCACCCCCAACACACATGCACACCGCTGGCACTCATCCTAGGGTGCCTTTTGTCTCAGTGTTATCTGTGGGGTAGATAATAAGTTCAAACAGACAGTATGGTCCTTATTAAGGCTTTCCCCTTGTACTGTTAAACCATTTGCCACACACACACACACACACACACACACACACACACACACACACACACACACACACACACACACACACACACACACACACACTGTGCTTGGTGACAAATGTGCTCTTTTTGACTGCTTGGTTTTTAACAATGGTTTTGTTTGACCTGTTGCCTCTTAGGGCTAGTCTTTGGGGGGAAATCTTTTGTGTCTGAGTGGTGCTTTAATGAACTCTTTGATCAAGCTCTACAGGATCTGTGCTGAAATAAAATTGCCAGTGTAAACTGATTCTAAAGTGTGTGGACATGGCTGGAGACTTTCGGAATGAGAAGTGAGGTTCAGAATTAGTTTCTTATTGGATAATTTTAACTAAATGTTCTTCCTTGCAGATGTGTAGGGCTGTCACTATTGACTGTATCAGTGGTGTAATCACTGAACTCTGAATTACTGAACTCATGGTATTTAAAAGGTCAAATAAAGATCAGATCACATTCAAAACCCTGATGCTGGCCAAAAGTGGACCAGCCCCTCCATACTTATTGGCAACGGTCAAAATCCAATCTGTACCAAGAGCCCTCCAATCACCAGGCCCCACCATCCCTTAAGATGCACAGAAGACAAGAAATCCAGACTCTTTTCTGTCCTCTTACCAAAGTGGTGGAACACACGTCCCCTGAACAGTCTGAACTTCGAACTTCAAAATCTTCAACTGCTGAATGAAGACCGTTTCTTTCAAGAGCATTGAACTAAATAAAGGCTTTAAATATAATTATACTATGTCTTGTGTAATAAAGTATAATATGTTGAGCACTGGGTATTGAGGTCTCCATTCTGACATTTGTGTTTGGCAGCATCTAAGCTTGAGGTGTCTCTGGATTCCAGCCTCTGCCATCTAGATAAGTGTATTTTCAGCAAAGCAATTTTGTAAGTTCATCTGGACAAGAGTGTCTGCCAAACACATTGTTCCAAAAATGTAATGTAAATGTGTGTGGAGGCACAACACTCCACACCTACAGCAAAATCAAAATTCAGAACTGGACACAGGAACTTCTATTAGAATAGAACTCCATTTCAAGACATGTGGCATTTTGTGTTATACCTGACGTCATGCTGAGAGACACTACTTCTGTATGTGTAGCTCATTAATTATTGGCCACGTCAATCTACATTTTTAATAATTTATTGTTCCTGGTAACCTGTACTTTCCTTCCCAATTGCAATGCAGTCCCACACTCCTGCTGGGTGCAAATATTTATCTAGTATTCTGTCTTGCAATCAAGATTTGTGATGTAAACTAAAATGGCCTTGTCTCAGGTCAGACTGTGATCTTCGCTCTGCTCGGCTCTGTCGCGACTGTGCTGGTTCTGTTCCTGCCTTGGCACAGGAGCTATTGTGGCACAGATCCTGTTTCGGAGCTGAGCGAATTGGACCCACATGCCTTGCATTCCACAGACGAAAGGTTACCGTCGCCACTCCACAAAGCATCCATTGTGGATTGGATGCTAGAACGAGGGGTGTGAGGGGGATTGTGTGAGTGCTTATTTTTGCTGGGAGGATTTCTTACCTTGTTAGCCTGAACGGAAATCAAATCAGAAAGGCTTTTGCATGAACATGTGAGCTTCCAGCAAGGCTATCTCCTCCTTTTGAAGTTTTAACTTCCTTCACCCACAAGGCCCTGTTTTATTATCGGCACAGCTGTAGAGGGAGCCTACATGCATTCAAACTAAAAAGTGAATTGGGGCCATTTTCTCAGGATCTGGTCATTGCATGCCAACCACAATGTGAGAAGAATGTTGTCCTGGTTCCAAAAGTCTGCTATTATTGCTTTACTAAACACTCTCAAGTATGAACTAAGAGCACAGCTGAAGGCTCATTGAGTGATGAATATTCTTTCTGTAAGCATGTGGTGTGTGAACACACACTCCCACTTGCGGAGTGAACACACACTCCCACATGCCACAAATGAGTGGCATGAAGCAAAGCACGGTGTCAGTTGTCACAGTTGGATGGTGCCATGATTAGCTATATATATATATATATATGTGTGTATGTATATATGTATGTATGTGTGTAATATTTTAGTGGTAAACACATGGACACACACTCACGAGCTCAGAGCAGCTGGCCATTCCACAGACAGAAGAAAAAGAATGTGAGGTTGCGTGTGTGAGCAAGATGGAGAAAATTGTATGTGTGCATGTCAAGGGAAGGACATGCCCCGGGGCTAACTGCAACATACGTTAATGTGATACTGCAGTGAGTGCTTTGAGCTGAGGGATTTTCTACACACTGGCAAGAGGCTTGGAGGTCACGTCCTTCAACATGTGTATATATAGTATGTACATGTTAATACATCCATATATCTACATATAGATTTGTACAGACCTGCTTCCAGTGCATGAATATATAGATAGGTAAGTGCACATCAGTGCATACTAGAGCTGCACAGCACTTCAGTATCATTAGCACAATATGCTCATCTGCAATAGTCACAATTTATATTCAACATTTTTGATGCTTAATGCAAGGAAAATGCACTAATCTCATTCTCATCACACATCTACCAGTTTCTGTCTGCCTAATCTATTTACGTTGGATCACAGCCAGTGAGTTCTGCATAGGACCCACAGAAACTCATTTTTGATTGTCACAAATTGCTGGTTATTTTTCCACTTTCCCTTTTTGAAGTATTGCTTTTTGGTTTTTCCTTTTAACGAAAGATGTGTTCTCAAGTATCACAGAAATAATAGGGTCCTAAAAATTCCTGTTTCTTTTAATATATATTGCAAAATAACAAAAAATATTGCAATGTCAGTTTTTTCATAATAATGTGCAGCTCTAGTGCATAAACACATTATAGAAATCAAGGGTATTAAACAGTTTACTCTGCATTTTGTTGTTGGAGCAACTGTCTCTACTGTCCAAGAAGAGATTCTAATAGTTTAGAGCACTGCTGTGAGGACTTTATTGTGTTCAGTATCAACAACAATATAGTGAGGCCAGGATGGTGGACGATCACTACCCTGCTCCTCAGCTCATCCCAAAAGTATTGGATGGGGCAACACAGCTCAATGCTGGACTCCTTTAGTCCACACCTGATATTTGACATGGTTAATTTCTTGTTTATATACACGCCAAAGTTTTTTGCATGTGATGGTGCAAATAAGGGTGGAGGGGAGAAGAGTAGAGGAGGAACATTATTTTAAAACACAAAAAATTGATATAAACTATATCACTTCAGCCTGTATCCCGCTCTGTTTATATCCCGATATAGATATAAATATCAGTAAATTGCCTCAGCCCATATCCCGCTCTGTTTATATCCTGATATAGATATAAACATTGATATATATCGCTCAGGCCTAATTACTACCCAAATGTAGACTGTTTTTCATATGAAGGGAACTGCTTTCTGAATCCAGTTATTAGTGATTAGAGGCTCTTGTCTCCGGTTGTGGTTTGCAGAGATTATAATGATTTACTGTAAGAATGTGTGGAAAAAAAACTTTGTGGCTCCACCTGTGTTTTTGTTTTTTTCTTTGCTCCCTCCAAGTTGTGCTATTATCTCTTGGCACTGTGAACAATCATTTTCTCTAGTGGTACATCTCTTTCTTTTTCTCTCTCTTTGCCTTTATGTCGGTATGTCTCTCACTCAGATACAGCCCCTGTGTGTTAACTCCACTTTGTATGCTAAGTGCACATGTGATAAACATGCATTTTCTTGTTTTGATTTGTTTATGCCTGCTCTTCTCATGCTTGGAATATCCATAATTGAGGTGGAATGGTGGTAACCTCCCCGCTTCACTGTATGTATGCAATATTCTGATTCAGAGCAGACCTCCCACGATTCATGTTAGACAAGGAAAAACAAAATTCTCCAGATTCTTGGCTGAGAGGTCCCTTTACATGTGGGAAGCTGAGAGAGGTTCTAAATGAATCACATTTCTTTCTCTCTCTCTCTCTCTCTCTCTCTCTCTCTCTCTCTCTCTCTCTCTCTCAGGTCCCACAAGGTCCTTTTACAGCCACCTTTAAAAGCCACACCTAAGAAATGTTAATGTTGTGCAAACACTAAATAATTTTGCCTGTAATAGTTTTCACAGCTCCTCATGTGTTACCCCAGTGAAAATAAGCCTGAGGCTCATTCAGTGGTCATTTCATAGCATGTAAACCTGCACCTGCTCTAGTGAGGGGGTCCTTAGCACTGCAGTGCAATTTTGCAGCTATTTTACATGTAATGCACGTAAGGGGAAGAAGGGTTACGGAAACAGTGCATGCCTTCCATTTCACTGGTTAGGCTACTGTACTTTCCTCTTCACTGGTGCATATGTTTTGTAAATGTGTTAACAAGCACTCTCAGGGCTTCCTAACCATGCTGTTCTCTCTGTGTTTCAGGTTCTCCATACTATGATAATGTACGACCCCTCTCATACCCAGACTCTGATGCTGTTATCATCTGCTTTGACATTAGCCGTCCAGAGACCCTGGACAGTGTTCTCAAAAAGGTACATGCTGTTTCTACCTTGTGAAGTCAATCTACCAATATACAGTGCATTGCAAAAGTATTTTTTTCATGTTACACCCACAAACAATGTATTATATGGGGTTTTATTAGACAGATAAACACAAAGCAAAGTAAGTGAAATGAAGTGAAAAGAAAATGATATATGGCTTTCAAAATGTTGAATAGATAAAATTCTGGAAAGTGTGGCATGTATTTGTATTCAGCCACTGTACTCTGATACCCCTAAATAAAACCCAGTGTAACCAGTTGTCTAATTAGAATTCAGCTAATTAGTTAATAGAGTCTAACCGTGTGTACATTTTTCTGAGTATAAATACAGCTGTTCTGTGAAGGTCTCAGGGATTTATTAGAGCATTTGTTAGCATCATGAAAACCAAGGAACACACCAGACAGGTTGGGGATAAAGTTGTGGAGAAGTGTAAAGCAGGGTTAGGTTATAAAAACATCCATAGCTATGAACAACTTATGAAGCCCTGTTCAATCCATCATCTGAACATAGAGAAAGTATGGCCCAACTACAAACCTACCAAGACACATCCACCTGAATTGACAGTCCAGGCAAGGAGAGCACTGATTAGAGAAGCAGCCAAGAGGCCCATGGTCACTCTGAAGGAGCTGCAGAGATCAGGAGAATATGTCCTCAGGATAACGATCAGTTGTGTTCTCCGCTCATCTTGAAAAATGTTGGTGGCAGCATCGTGGTGTGGGGAGACTTTGATGATGGGAAGATGGATGAAGCTAAATATAGGGCAATCCTGGAGAAACACCTGCAAAAGACTTGGGTGGAGGTTCACCTTCGTGCAGGACCACGACCCTAAACATACAGCTACAACGGAATGGTTTAGATCAGAGCATATTCATGTGTTAGGATGGTCCAATCAAAGTCCAGGCCTAAATCCTATTGAGAACCTGTGGCAAGACATCCAGTCTGACTAATTTCTAAAGAAGGAATGGGTAACAATTTCAGCCTCTAGATGAGTAAAGCTGGTAGAGAAATATTGCAGTGAAAAGTAACCCTACAAAGTAACAAATTTGAAAACCATGTATCATTTTCTGTTCACTTCACAATTACTTGCAACTTTCTGTTGGTTTGTCATATAAAATCCCAATAAAATACATTTAAGTTTGTGTTTGTAACATGAAAAAATATAGAAAAGTTGGAGGGGTAGGAATACTTTTTCAAGGCATTGAATGAGCAGAAATAAAAGCACTGTTATTCTGTTTACGTATTCAGCTTTTTGCTATAATCACTTGATTTATGAATATGTTAACTGCAAATGATGAATTTGTTAGACCAAACAGCCCATCTCATGTTCCTTACACAGTGCTGAGAGGTTAAACAAAACCTTCTCTGGTACTTGTTGACATTTGACATTCTCCACTGACATGTCCAAGGAAGGTTTTTCTTTGTGTGGGTCAGATTTACATATCCTCTCTCAGGCTATTTGGCTATATGACAGAGATTAGGTGTGCTCTGTTGAATAGAGAGCAGTTTGATTGGGAGTTTTTTTTGAACAGTACATTCCTGCTAAGTCATGGCTGCAGACCTCACAGCAAATTTGCCAGAGGTGCATCAACACTGAGTATTAAATCAACACTGATTGTTGATTCAACATTAATGAATGTGCTGTGTATGGGGGAATTACATTAATTAGAGTCTGTTGGTAGGAATGGCCTTGTTCGGCAGGTCTCAATTCAGCTCTGTATTGTTCTCTGCTGTTTAAAGTTACGTTGAGGGTAGAAGAAATTGGTCTCAGGTCAGAGTGCTGGGGCACCTTCTACTTCGAGCTCAGGGGATTTTCGGGTCCCTCGGAGGGAGATGCCAGTACTAAGGATCATGGGAAAGAGCAAAGAGGGTGCTCATGTTCCTGAGTGAACAATCGTCTGTGTGTGTCGTGGTGAACCGGATCCTGGCAAATGCAGCAAAGGGCCATGTCTCCACAGTGCATTATCCAAGATTAAACCCTCCGGTTTAAACACGCACACATACACCACAGCCCATTGTTCTGCTGGGGTAAGGAATGTAGATCACCTCTAGCACCGTGAAACAACGAAGGGAGGATAGCAGGAAGTGAACTTTAACAAGAGAACTATCAATGTAGGGTTGAAAAAGGGAGAAGGTATAAAAGTAGAGGCTGGAGAGATGAACATGATAGTGAACATGTCTAATATTTCAGTTTTTTTGAGAGAAAATGTTTGTTTTCTTTTTTGTGGCAGTGGAAAGGAGAGATCCAGGAATTCTGCCCCAACACAAAGATGCTGCTTGTTGGCTGCAAGTCAGACCTGAGAACAGACCTCACTACCTTAGTGGAATTGTCCAATCACAGACAGACACCGGTGTCTTATGATCAGGTGAGACACAGCTTTATGAACATTACTTCCTCTGGACTTCTACAATGACTTGAGGATCAGCAGCTGCCTCATCGAACATAAATGTAATTAGATGTATGAGTTAACATATCGTCCTTTTCTAAATATTTCTCAAATCCGATACAGATGGGTTCTTCACCCCCCAGTACTTTTCTCCATGTAGCCTTTTGGAGGCAACTCCATCCTTAATTACGGGCAGTTATTACTTGGCAATGCCATCTTAACATATCTTCAAAGTCATGTTGGAAGCAATTACGATGCCTTCTGTTGATTTACGAATTAAGATTAAATTCATGATATAAATTAAAAGCCCTAAGATTGAGTTTGTTAGACTTCATTCTGGAATAAATGAAAAGTTTGAGGGTTTGGAATTAAACTGAGATCAGACATTGAGAGATCTGAGAGTTCACATAATGAATGAGGGTTTATCTGATAATTGCTGTCATGTTTTGGTTAAATTCACATCTCATTGTCTTTTTCAGGGCTCTGCGATGGCTAAGCAGATCTCAGCTCCATACATCGAGTGTTCTGCATTACAGTCAGAGAACAGCGTTCGGGACATTTTCCATGTGGCGACACTTGCCTGCGTCAACAAGAACAACAAACATATAAAACGAAACAAATCTGCGCGCTCCACTAAGCGCATTTCGCACATGCCCAGTAGGCCAGACCTTGCTGCTGTGGCAACGGACCTACGCAAGGACAAAGCAAAGAGCTGCATAGTCATGTGACTGAATCTGAAGAAAGAGACACGTTCTGGGAAGTGCATTGGGAGAACAGTGGTAGGGAAATTGTGCATATCCCTCCATTAATAGAGGCTGGGTAAGAGAGGGAGAGAGATCAAGAAGAGAGGAAAAAGGAAGGAGAGAGGGACACTTTGCACTTTAGGTCCCTTCTTCCTCTACTGGTTTGCGATTTTGTATGCATTATTCCACTTCTAGTAGCCTTTGTGCTGACAGCTAGTGGAAACCGTCCTAAGGCCAAGCCCAACTCGCTTCTCTAAACGTATCCATTCAGCAAGAGGAAGTCCCCTCCTTGTCTACGAATGAGAGGCCTTGTTTCCGGTTCCTGGAAGAGACACGACTTCCTCTCAGAAGGGTTATGACAGGGTGTGAAGCAGGCAACGTAAGAGCACAGGAAATTCGAAGGGGAGCTGGACACAAGCATCAAATCTGGGACTTGTACCATATGTCTATTTCTGTCTTTCCTTTCATTTATTCGTTATGAAAGATAGAAGAACCAAGTTGTGGTTGATAAACATCAGTTCATATTAACACAGAAGAGGGAAGGACAGGAGAAGTAAAGAAGAGTAGGAACAGGTACAAATAGAAACATGGAGGAATATCTTTGGATAGGTGCGCTGGACAAACCAAGCTTTCACTTCTCTCTCTCTTTCAGATGTTATGAAAGAGTGAAATGATAGCCCAATCACTGTGGTTTTGAATCACTTCCCTTTTCTGTAAGGTCATATATGTATAGCTGCTTGTGCAATTGTTTGGTTCTCATTTTATGGCTGAGCTCAGCTAAAATTCTGTTGTATACACCACAGTCACCATGGACACACTTTCAACACCAGTCTAAATTTTACTAGAAAAGCAAATCACGCTTCCCAATTTTTTCTTTGAACCAAAGATTTTCAGTGCATGAGTCCTGTGACTTATCAGTGCATGAGATCGAGATGGACATACATACATACATACAGGGTGATAAAACGATAACGATAATTATTGCAAAAATAACGAGTTGATAGAAATGTAAGATGTAGTTGATAAAATGTCAATAATTCATGCTTGAACAGACAACAAGAATAGCCAATGAGAACGAGAATAGTGTCACACCAAACCAATCACCTGGCTGAAATGGGGATGCAGCCATGCCATTTTGGTTGAGACACACAGCAGAGTGTAGGCAGTAGCAGTAGCAGGTGTGCACACCAGTACTTGAGCAGTGGGTGAGCAATAGAAGCAAAGGACAACAAAAAATGTTAACGACAGCACGAGCGACACCGTTCCCCAAGAAGACTACTTGGACACAATCCAATTGTCCAATCGTCTGACGAATACGGTAGTGTGTAGACAAATGGGCTACTTTAAATCGGACAAGAAGCAGTGTATCTGTTCCCACAAAGACTGGTAATACCACACACATCTCACACAGCTTTTCACCAGCTATACATAGAGTGAAGAGAGACTGTTAAAAAGAGCTGCATACTTCGCTACCACATCCGATTTTTGGTCTTAAAGGAACCTTAAAGTGTAAGAGAAATACTGATTTATTTACTAGTGAATTTCAAAAAATAGAATATGGTTAAAAAGCTCTTTCATGATCAGTTAATTCAAAAAAGGTAAACAGTCATATTTTATATTCATTACATGTAAAGTGACATGTACCATTGATGAGTGTCTTAAAGTCCATGAAAACCAAAATCAAAATATAACAAATTTTAATTCACATTTGAATAAATTACTATTCACAGAATTGACTTTATAATAAGTAAGCTTGAAATATATCACTTTAAATGTAATGGATATAAAATATGTTTTTTAAATCACCATCAACTGATATGGTGGGAAAAAATATTGTAATTTGTTCCCTAATCGCTCAGCCCTAACATACAATGTAGCTCAAGTCTCACTAATGATCTCAAATGGGACCACATGACTAGGGCTACATGTTTTAGTGGTGTTGTAGGACCGGGTGTGGAATAACAGGTAGCTCTGAGCACTGATGCATGATTCAGTTAACCCTTAGAAGTCAGTACTGACAAGCTGGGTGTCATATGATACTGTCACATTCAAATTCGGGGATGGGCTTGGATTCTAAGCTTTAAATTGGAAACACTGCAGTTTTAGAAGAGGAGAGAATCTGTTATTTGAAGTTATTTTTATTTATACAGTCTTTGGTGGAAAGAATTTGAGAAGGGTATATCTACAGCTCCACTGTACAGCATTCTTAGCACCTTAGTGTCAGACCCTTACAAGTGTGCCTCTAGTGGTTAATTCCACAGTTGCAGCTACCATTTCCTAACCTTTTGAGACAGTTTTAACCACATTACCAAAGTACAAAGAGTGCAGGTTCACATGTTTTCATGACAGATAAAGATTTACTGTGGATGGATTCTATTGTGATTTAATAAAGGAAGTTATTTAGAACCATACATTTTATATATTTATTAAAGGAAACTAGATAAACCTTTATCCATCTATTTTTAATAAAGTATGTGTACAGAAGGACAGGAAATTGAAATGAACCACTAGAGGCGTACCTGTGAGAAACTGAGAGTGAGGGACTGTCAGTGCGGTTGTGACACTCAGGGGCTGAAAGCGATGTAGCTGAACACTAGAACACTAGAATGGGTTTTGTTTTTTTTCTTCCCCACACTCAAGTGCTGACTTGATACAAAATGTGAATTAAACATAAATTAATTGATTGCATAGATAACTAATTAATCATAAGGCTGGGCGATATTGACAAAGTCGTATTTTGGTATATTTTAGCTGAATGGAGATATACTATGTGATATATAATTAGGACACCACATTTAATCCTTCTTCCCTCTTTTTTAAATATATTTAAACATTGAAATTTATTTTTATCTTTTTTATCTTATTTATACACACAAGCCTTATGTCCCTTGCATTGTGTGTATATGAAAGCAAATGGGTGTGGAAGGGAGTCGAGTAGAGGAGGAGCTGAGAGCAGGTTGTGGAGCAGAGCAAGGGAGCAGAAAACGGTTTCCGCAAGATTGAAACAGAACTTAAAATAAAAGCTTTAAACTTGATAGAAATTATATCTCCTCAGCCCACATCTTAAATACAATTCAATAAAATAGTAAAACAACAGTAAGTCCAGACTCCTGCCTTTACTGATTAGTAGTTGCCACAGTAGTGAGTTAATTAAACACAACCATTAACAGATGCAGAATAACGCCACTGTACAGTAACCAAATACATTAATTAAACCAGTACAATAACTCTGTTGTGCTTTTTGTTCCTAATCATCTGCATGATGGTCATCATGTAAACTGAACTATAAAATAATCCTTATTACTTTAACATACATCGTCTGTCCAGTCTGTGAAAGGTGGAACAGCCATGATTCAAAGCATTGAGCTCAGTCATATGATTTCATCTGAAGGTTTCTTCTAAACTATGCAGTGTTTTCCCTGTAAAACAGAGAGAGAGAGCAAGAGAGAGAGAGCAAGAGAGAGAGAGAGCAAGAGAGAGAGAGAGAAAGATGGAAGAGTGAAGTGTTATCACAGAGGACGCCAATGGCTGAAGGACGCAACAGTTAGAACCTTGCAGACAGCAACAGCTCTCCCAGAAAGAGAGGGACTGCACTCAGCTAAAAGCAGAGAATGTTCAGAAATGTTAGGCTGACATGCCGTGGCATACGTAGCAGGTCAGAAATTGCACTTTGAGGTTGACCTTTACAAAAAAAATAAAAATAAACATGCATTTGTATTCTCTTCTGAACTGAATATAAGTTAGGCAGTTTCCTTTAGCCGTTATGAACCGTTATTCACATAGGCAGTATTACCATGTCTCACTTTTTTTGTAAGTGTTAGTGCAAGAGCGTGTAGGTGATGAGGGCTGTTTCAGAGTAGATAATCTTTTTTTATTTGATTTGATTTTTTTTCTTTCCAAATCTGTATGTGTTCTGTTTGTCGCCAAAATATTTATTGAATTGTTCCCCTTACCCTCCTAATAAATGTAGAAATGAATTAAAAAGAAGCTGTTTGATAAAAATATTTTTTTTTTCTGACTCCTGTTGTGATGGAAAGTCACAGAGGACGAGAGGTTGTGTGATACAGCTGAAGTCAGTCTTGCAATGTCTATGTACATGTCTATTACCAGCAAGGCAATGGGTCTGCTTATTATGGTAGCATTCAGAAAACACCTTCTAAACACGAGGCTCCTACACTCACCATCAAAAACAGCTGCACCCAGGGTGTGTGGGATTGCAATGCTGTTGGGAAGGAAGATAAAGGCTGGCAGGAACAATAAAAGATTCCAAATTGAGACTGATATGGGCAATATTTATTGATCTACACATATAGTAGTAGTGTCTCTCAACACGCTGTGGCCAATGGACCTGGCACTAACAAGATGACTCAGAGGACATCGCTGGAACGCGATGACCTTATATAGTCAGTCAGGTAAAGCATGTCCTTGTTTATGTTAAATACAAGGTTGAACCATAAGCATGTCCCTCAATGTCAGCTGATCCCTTCTGGGTACAACTGTTTTTGACCGTGTGTGTATTCTGAAAGAAGCAAGATAAGATTTTAAGGAAATCCGTAAAGGGCTGGTGTGGCTGCAGGTTTTTCAATCCAAACAATCCAGGAACTTACCTGAAGACTGACACCAACTGATTAAACAAATAGAATCAGGTGTGCTTCAGTTGGTTTGGAATGAAAACCTGCAGCCACACTGTCCCTTTACGGATAAGATGATAAACCTGTCTATGTATATGTCTAACATATATGATGGATGACGGACAAGAAGTGAGCTTCAAACAAAGGGTGCACTGGATGTTCTGGCCTCTTAGAGTTAGTCCTGGAAAGAGTGCTGCAGAATTCTTTTGGGTATTGGAGCAAGAATTAATAATATTCCCATATTAGATGTTAGTATTTGTGCAAGATAATAAAATACAAGCAACCCATCACAATGTCACTTTTCATAAATACTGTAGATGAACAGTTTATGTAAACTATATGGGTATAATTTGCTCCAGAAATTGAATTATTTCTAACAGATGGAGGGGTTTTAATGTAACTGTTCCTAAAATGTTTAGTGAATCCATGCAATCACATCTAATCCAATGTTTGAGCCAAAAGAGCTTTATAACCTAAATACATAAAAATATCTGCGTCCAAATAAATGGTTAATCAAAAGAGACTGTCCAACATTTATTTTGCAACATGTATTTATTTAAATAGTATATTATGCATGAATATGTGCATAAAGTTACCAAAAATATATCATTTCAGCCTTTAAAGTAAAAGGTCATTTTAAAGTTAAGGTAATTTAATGAGATTTATTTGTTGTTTGACACTTTTATTCACCAAAATATTAAAAACATTAGTATATTAAAGACATTATTCGCCCTGCTCTTGCTTGCTGACCAGTCTATTTGCAGGTTCATCTGGTCATCTTCAGAGATGAGTCCTGCTGTTGTCAGTAAATCCATGTGTGGCGGCACCGTGGTCAGTACCAAGATCAACAGTTTGTTGTTATGCATCACAGGTCCTGGTGTGATGTTATTCTCTACAAAACAATTCAAGATAATCTTGTCCATTTTTGTTTTGCAATAAGGTGCACAGCAGTGGCCAGAAATCTTTCTCTCAATTTGAGGTGTGATCATGTTGGGCTGATCTTACTGCTGAGTTCAGTGAGAAACTGTCAGTAATTCTGCCTGTCATTTTCTCAGAGGACAAGAAAGAAGAGAGAGAGAGTCATTACAGATGGAAAGAAAATCACTCTCGAGCTCATAAGGGCTTTAGGCTCTTTAAGCCGAGGAATTTAAGGGGTGAATGGTGGGTATGAGCTGCTTACATGTAACCCTGTTAATAAACTATGCTAAGTGGTGATTAATGGGTGGAACAGGTCCATTCACAGAGATGAATTAGAATAACTGAGTGCAGGTTTATTTTACTCTGAAAGTCTTGGTGGAGATGACCAATAAATCCTTGTATGGAGGCATCATGATCAACCGCATAGGGAATGTTTAACGTCCAAAAGCTGGGTGTCATGGCATGCAATTTCATGCATTGCCAGATCAGCTTTGGTCTTCATAACAGACACTTTGGCAGCCATTAATGAGGGCCTGCAACCAGTGGCCCTACATTTCTGAACACACACTGTGGTGCGCAATTCCATACTGCTGCTGCCTCAAGAGCTCACCTTTAATGCACTGATACAACACCAGTCACATCTCCAGACCTATCCCTGATTAAGAATCTGTTTGCTTTTGGATGCACTATCAACACTCCACCACTACGGCAAAATCTGCAGGAACTGAGTGAGAATATTCAAGCTGCATGGAATGGATGATCACAAGACATCATCAGGAACCCCTACAACTCCATTCTGAGACATCTGGCCAACGTCCCAATGTCATACTGAGAGACACTACTTCTATATGTGTAGATCGATAAATATTGTCCATATTGGTCTAAATCTTTAATCATCCTTGATTCTTGATATCCTTTATCTTCCTTTCCAACAGCATTGCAATCCCACACTCCCTTCTGGGTCCAACTATTTTTTAATGGTGAGTGTATTTGGACATTTACAATTTTTTGGTAGTTCTTTTCTAATCTTAAATCATACATGCATAACCAGGTCAGACATCTCACAAACAGGTAATGTCTACCCTGGAAATGAAAGCAGACAGTCTGCACTTTACATTCATAGTTTTTTTTAATGCATCCAGTGTGCTGGAGTACAGAGCTGAACAAGCACTGCTGATGTCCAAATACAGATCGCTCTGTATTTAATCCAGCCTAACAAGATGCACTGCAGAACTTGTAGCTATTGCTTGACCTTGATAATGTGGCCTCATGAGACATTGCAGTCAGCTACAGAACTGCACTGGGCAACAAAAATATTCACAGCATGAAAATTCATGCCATAATGAGTTCTTTTCATGTAGAGAAGAGTTACGTAATACCCAGCACCATACTATGCAAACCTATTCAAACAATCTATCCCACCTTTACTGTTATGATGTTATCATGAGCTGACTGACGTTACAGTGTAGTTTGGCAAGGCATGTTAGTTGGTTAGTTAGTTACCCTTATATAGGGCATTTCTACGATACCCAAGATAACCAAGCAACCGGTCATGAACAGCATACTTTCTACTGGAAACAACCATCTGCCTGGAGGACTGCATCAAGCACTAGAGAGCTTCACCCAGGACAGTGTCAATCCATTTCAGGGCTTACAGTATAGACATACATTCACTCACACACACCGGGGCCATTTAGAGCAGCCAATTCACCTGATCACCATGTGTTTGGAATGTGGGAGGAAATGTTGGAATGTTTTCCAGAGGAAACCCATTAAAACATGGGGAGAACATGGAAACTCCACACAGATAGAGCCTTGAACCCAAGACCTCAGTGCTGTGAGGTGAAAGTGAGATTGCTTTAGGTTTTTCAAAGCTGGTCCGGTCTGGTATTGTCTGCTAAGATCAGGCCCCATTGACCACAACACAGTAATAATTTGGTGGCGCTCACTAATAATTTATTTATTTTTTTTCAAGTCAAGGCTTTTTATTGTCATTGCATCAGTACAGGTACACAGTGTAAAGAAATTACGTTCCTCCGGAACCAAGGTGCGACATGGAGCAGCATGAACAATAGGACAACAAAGTGCAAACACTATAATAAATACAATAAATACAGTAAAACAAGAGACAGTTTCACAGACAGGACAGGACAGTGCGATACCGGTGGTGAGGATAAGGTGCGGAGATATGTAACGTACTGTAACATTTAGATGTGCATGATAACAGCAGTTACTGAGGTAGAAAGTTTATAGTTCTGAGTTCTGAATGAGCAGCAAATATTGCTGATAATATAGCAGATTCAGTAGGAAATCATCTTGTTCCCATGTCTCTGTGCAAAGAAGATGCAAAACATAAAAAATGGACATCAAATATCTATTTTTAGAGAAAAAAATTTAAATTGGAAATAATAAACTTACCTTCTTCTGTACACTTGAAACAGTTCCTCTGCCATGTTTGCAAGAATATTTAAAGTGGGAGGGATGGGAGGGGCTGGGTCTCAGATGGGGTTTCAGGGTTTCAGGGTGACCATTGGAGATTCAAGGTGTAGTGAAGGATCTGCTTTTGTAGACTTTCAAACTTGTGGATTATGGATGGATTATGAATTCATTATATTTAAATATCCTGAAACGACAGGTTTGGCAGTGGATCTGATGAACTGAGAGCAAAATTGAGAGACTGAGCAAAAGCACAATCAAAAGCAATAACGGATTATCATCGTAAAATTCAAATTGGACAATTAAATATGGAAAGATTCAGTTTACACACCAGTTTTTTTTTAACTATTGATATTAATAACAGTCCTCTCGCTTATAAAAATTTAATTTCTGGATTCTGTTTTTTGGTTCTGAAAACATTTTGCACCATTTTGATGCCATGTAGCGGGACATCTTCCCATTTTACCCTGTATGCAATAAGAACACAGTTCTTTGCAGAGATCTTTAGCTCTGGACAATTCGGTCACTTTCATGTATTCTGTGGTATTCCATAACACTGTGCAATTTGTCAGCAAAGATGTTGTTTCTGTATGTGCTGCTTTCTCTTTTAAACTGTTTGACAGCACAGTTGTGAAACCTCTACCAACAACTCAGATTAAATTACAGCCTCCACACTGGGGGGTTAGTTTTAACATATTATTTTTAACTTGTCACTCCTCAAGTAAACAACTAGAGTGTATCTTCAGCACTAAAGAGAGACTGTGTAGAGTGTATGTGAGGGGTGTGGGCTTTATCTGTCTATGACTGGGTTTCCTCTTGGTTTCTCGGTTCCTCTCTGTGACAGTGCTGTACAGCCATACGACAGAAACACTATTGATGCACCAGAATGGAACACACACTAATGATGTTTCCCTCTTGCATGACAGGAAGCCAGCCTCACACATGATCTGTGTGTGTGAGTGAGTGAGACAATATCATTGTTGTCTTTGTTTACCAGTCTATTGTGCACTCAGTATAAATGTGTTAAGATTTCACCACTGTAATGATAAAACCTTGAAAAAATCTTCAAATCAAGAAATACCTTCCTAACTTTCACTGGAACTTAATTTATGACAATAAAAATTACTTAAGTAATTTTCCAGGTAATTTTGGATTGTTTTCATTCTGTAATCCTACCCCAGTACAACAGATAACTGTAATTTTAATCATGAAAATGATGAAATTATGAACATTTTCTGGGACAGGTGGAGCCAGTTATATGTATGTTACTAAAGGTGACAAAGAACGGATGTGTTGAGTGTTTTAAGTGTTTTTTTTGTGTATAAATATTAAGTATGTTGTTTTGGTTGAGGTAAATTCAGTTGCCTATTTATCACTCAATGATTTGGCCTATGGATGGATATGGGCCTGTGAGAGTGAAGGGGCCGGTTGAGGAAACGGATTGATCAAAAGGAAAAAATGAATGGTAGTGATGATTAATCAGTTAGTTATTTGATTGTTATTACTGCACAAAGGCACAAACTGCAACCAGCGGATAAAAATGGTTGGGGCAAAAACACCACAGTACACCATTAAGAATCCTGAGGCAAAACCAAAGGACAAAATGAAAACAGTCCTCTTTATTATGCAAAATAAATACATGTAATATCTACAACTTGAACTTAATGTGAATATGATTTCATTAACTTCATTAAAGTTTACCAGCAGTTAATGTGTCCAAATACTTTAAGGACCACTGCATGTGTAACTGGACATTAGGGTGTTTCCATGCATGTATTTGCTGGTTTTAGCTGTGTTTGTGTGTGTGTGTGTGTGTGTGTGTGTGCGTGTGCGTGTGTGTGTCTGTCTGTGTGCCGTACGTGTGCTCATCTGAGCGTGTACTCGTAAATGTCACTGGAATTGTTTTCATTGCTGACCCTCCGGAGGTGCCCAAACGTGAGAAATTAAATGTCAGGCGACTTTCTTTTAAAGTGGTACAAACATATTTGGGGAAATTCCATTTCACTCCTGGATGGATCCAAGGCCACAGCACCCGTCACCACAGCCAAGAAATCAATAGCATGTTTAAGACTCCGCTGTGTCCATCACAATGCGTTATTTCATAAAGTCTCTCAAGCAGACAGAGGTTAAAGGTGGTGTTTATGTGCATTTTGTTAAAAGTTCAGTTATACAAACTGAGGTTAAAGGTGTGTGTGTGTGTGTGTGTGTGTGTGTGTGTGTGTGTGTGTGTGTGTGTGTGTGTGTGACTGTAGAGAGGAATGCATTGTCACTTAGGGAGTAATTGGTTGCACTGAATGTAGTGCATTCAGGGATATGCAAGCAAATTAGTTAAACGTTAACTTCTGTGTCTGATCTTAGTTAGAATGTTAACTACAGCTAGTAGCTAGACATTAACTACTTATCTGATCTTAGTCAGACATTTACTATATCTGATCTTAGTCAGACGTTTACTACTCTATCTGACCTTATTTAGATGTTTACTACTTGTTTCCTCTTAGACGTTAACTACTTTATCTGATCGTAGTTAAACGTTTATTACTCTATCTGATCGTAGTTAAACATTTACTACTCTATCTGATCTTAGATGTTTACTACTCTATCTGATCTTATTCATACGTTTACTACTCTATCTGATCTTAGTTAGAGGTTGACTACTTGTCTGATCTTAGATGTTTACTACGCTATCTGATCTTAGTCAGACGTTTACTACTCTATCTGATCTTAGTCAGACGTTTACTACTCTATCTGATCTTAGTCAGACATTTACTACTCTATCTGATCTTATTGAGATGTTTACTACTTGTTTCATCTTAGATGTTAACTACTTTATCTGATCTTAGTTAGACGTTTACTACTCTATCTGATCTTAATCATACGTTTACTCTCTATCCGATCTTAATCATACGTTTACTACTCTATCTGATCTTAGCTGAATGTTGACTACTTGTCTGATCTTAGACATTAACTAATCTATCTGATCTTAGTTAGACGCTTACTACTCTATCAGATTTTAGTTAGACGTTTACGACTCTATCTGATCTTAGATGTTTACTACTCTATCTGATCTTAATCAGATGTTTACTACTCTATCTGATCTTAGTTAGACATTTACTACTCTATCTGATCTTAATCAGATGTTTACTACTCTATCTGATCTTAGCTAGATGTTGACTATTGTCTGATCTTAGTTAGATATTAGCTACTTTATCTGATCTTAGCTAGATGTTGACTACTTATCTGATCTTACGTAGACGTTTACTACTCTATCAGATTTAAGTTAGATGTTTACGACTATATCTGATCTTAGATGTTTACTACTCTATCTGATCTTAGCTAGATGTTGACTATTGTCTGATCTTAGTTAGATATTAACTGCTATCTGATCTTAGCTAGATGTTGACTACTTATCTGATCTTACTTAGACGTTTACTACTCTATCAGATTTTAGTTAGATGTTTACGACTATATCTGATCTTAGATGTTTACTACTCTATCTGATCTTAATCAGATGTTTACTACTCTATCTGATCTTAGCTAGATGTTTACTTTATCTGATCTAAGTTAGATGTTTACTACTCTATCTGATCTTAGCTAGATGTTGACTACTTGTCTGATCTTAGTTAGATGTTAACTACTTTATCTGATGTTAGCTAGATGTTTACTACTCTATCTGATCTTAGCTAGATGTTGATTAATTATCTGATCTTAGTGAGATGTTAACTACTTGTCTGGTTTTAGTTGAAGCGGTGCTACTTTATCTGCACCCAGATGTTAGCTTCTCTATCTGATCTTAGCTACTCCTGCTCTTTAAAGGAAGACTTTGAAAGGAATGGACATAACATTATCCAGACTTTTTGGTCCACACACACACACACACACACACACACACACACACACACACACACACACACACACACACACACACACACACACACAGCTTTAACACCTGTTTGGAGGAAAGGAAATGAAATCACTTCTTTACAGCTGAACACACACACAGACACAAATAGACTAAAGGATGTAACTGAATTAACGCTCAGCTGAGGGAAGTTCTCAGGGTGAGTGATGTCATACTGATTCTGTTTCTTATCCATTTCTGTTCACGAGGCCATCACAAGTGTCAAGCTCATTAGCTGTTTCACATGAAGCTGTTTTTCCAGTCATGTGAATCACGAGATGTTTTCGATGCGATTTGAAATTAACAACAGGGGTGCACAACTCCAGTCCTGGTGGCTGGTCTCCTGCAAATTTTGGTAGTTACCCTATTCAGACACTAATTATCAATAATCACTTTTTGGAAATAATATAATTGACTTAATTATCATGATTTACTTAATCATTACGCTCCAAACACGTCAGTTTGAGTGGACTGACCTCGTGCATAGATGTGTAATGTCATTTTAAAGAACGAGTGTTCTACAGTTGAAAGTTAGCACTCCTGTTCTTTCACAGCCTTTCACCTGGCATATTTTTAGCATTCAAACATGCTGGCTGTCAGTTCTCTTGGGCGAGAGACTTAATTAACTGGAATGTCATGCCATTCGCTTTGGCTCCAAGCATATCTTTGAATAATATATTTATGTGGGTATATGGATGCCTACATTACTGGACCTGATGTACTGTGGGTGGTCAGTGTGGTGTCATATAAAGCACGACAGCCACCCTCTGCACCCGCTACCTCTTTGAACAGATATTATCTGGGTGATGTTTGAGATGCTGGTATGAGATGCTGGTATCAGGCACAGCAGTGTTGCTGGAGGTATTTACACACAGCAACCCGATATGTAGAAACTGACCTACTACTAAGAAATCTTAGGCCAAGAGTGGATATTTGATCAGACAGTGATGAAAGTGTGAGGGGAAATCAGGACAGTACGTGAATATGGCCACTTTGGCACCCATGACCTAGGCCTTTAAAATCTAATCAAAATAAATAAATTATTTTGTATTTAGCAGAAACAGGTAGAAACTTGTGTGTAAATTAGGTAACTTTCAGAACCTGAGATCTGCATTTTGCAGCCAGTTACAAGCTGTTTTCTAGGTTTCATATCTCAGGATCATCTCATCATTGTGTGATGAATTACAGTGAGTAATCCAGTTTGGAAAACAGCTCAAATTCACTCGTTTCCAACCAAATTAAATCCCAGTTAAAATGTCAAAGCAGGCTTCCAGTGCACACGCATTGCTCTGTCCACATATGCAGACTCCGTCTGATCAGTGAAAGGGGGCAGGGCAAATAATATCACTTACCCAGATATTGGGTTATGAATGAAAAATAGAAGGGAGGGGCTGTTTGCTCTCTCTTTTTATGCTGACACAGTGTTTACATTTCAGAATAAAATAATACCAAAGATAATAGGACATTATGGTTATTTTCCACGAGGTCAGTAGGAAGCTCTGCACTCTGGACTGTGACGTCAGTGGGAAGCTCCACCAAACGTCGACAATCCTGCTATTTCCATGGTCGGTTAGTGTTTCTGTCAGGTTAGTGTGCCGAGTGTAGACAAGATGGGATAGCGGAAGTACTTGCAGGGTTGTGGATTTAATATACAGGAACCTGACTACACAAACAGACGGATAAATACACAAACATCTAACAACAGTAACCATCATGACTATAGCATAGACAATGCAAGAAGACTGACCAGGACAGACCAAAACAGAAATACTTAAAAAACACGCATAATAATTTTGAACAAGGTGTAGCTGCTTTTTGCATTGACCCTAAATAATATTGCAGACAGTTTGATTTAAGAGGAGCCTGTAGCAGACAGTACCAGGGTGAGATTTTTTTTTTCTCAGAATATTATTGTAAACCTGCTTCACAGCACTTCTGAGAACCAAGATAAGCTCAGAAATATGTGTGCTGCATGAGGACACCATGCTCAACTAACCCTGCTAAATACACCTTCTGTCTTTAATGTGTACAAATTGAAATGTTTAATCACCGTAAGATGCTGGTAGTCTCGGAATAATGAGTATTACACTTAAATATGAACAATGTGTTTATCTCCAAGTCCTTGGCAAGCTATATTCCAGTATTGAATTCTAGTGCCAGTCCTCCCACTGGTGTTTTTCCATGGGCTTATCCTGACTTTGTATCTGTGCCATGTGCAGTGCCCGGCAGAGATATTGGCACCCTTTGTAAAGATAAACCTGTTTTAATAATGACTTTATTAATTAATGACTTCACTGAAACGGTTACTGTCTGTTGGTACTTTGAGTACATTAAGACAGGATAGTTTTCCAGGGGGAGGGAAAGATAGCCAGGCTATGTCCGTAATGTTTATGACCTTTTGAACCCTTGGCCACTTTTGGGGGATGTTTTAATACTTTGATGTACTTTTATTCACCAAAAAATGTAAAAGTTTTTATAGGAGACAGTCACACATACTAGACACATACTAGTTATTTTCAGGAGAAAATTTGAGAAAAAAGCAAACATTAAGTAGGTTCCAACTGAATGAAATCCCAGTTTAAATGCCAAAGGAGCTTCCAGTGCATGTTTACTGCTCTGTCCACATGTACATGCTCAACCTGCATACAGACTCTGACTGATCAGGGAGTGGGCGGGGTTAATGAAGTCACTAACCCAGGTATTGGTTTACAGAGGAAAATGAGAAGGGTGGGTCTGTTTGCTCTCTTTCTTTGATCACATTGTTCAAATTTCAGAATAAAAGTCCAGAAAAGGGATGATACAGATACTGATACCTACAAAAATGATACAAATAATAAAGGATATTCAGGTTATTTTTATTTTATTCAGAAGAAAATATTATTATAAATATCCTTGTCAATCTAACCATTACAAATACTTATTTTCTAAAAGAATTTCTAAATAAACCAATAAATAAAATGATATAAATAAAATAAAAGTCTGATCAAAATCTGGTCAAACCTTTACAAATATAAAAACTCTATTAATATTTACATCTCAATTGAAGATACATTTGAGTACCCTACGATATCATAAAAAAATAATATTTGGTATGTATGACTATATCCTATACATTTTTAAAAAATGTTTTGGTGAATAAAAGTGCATCAAACTATGAAAACATCCCATAAAATTGGCCTAGAGTTAAGGGCAGCCCTGCAGAACCCTAACCAGTAATAATAATCATTTCTTAATGGTCACTGCATGTTAATTGTTACTATATGTCTCATAAAGATGAACTGAGCATGTGTTCTATTATACTGGGTTGGGGTTGACTAATGAATGGGTTGTTCATAAGCACAGAAAACCCCGAATAGTTTAAAAAAACTTCCAACACACCAAACACCTTGACATCTAAAACACTGGGTATAAAGAAAAAAATGTTAATATTTTAAGCCAAACCATTGCAAACAGTTAAGACTAAAAATGTCAGTCAGAGCTGCACTGATCTGCATTCAAATTCTGAATGTTATCAGGACTCTTCCTCCTCCAGAGAGCAGCGCACACATGCACATGGGATGGAGAAGGGATCAATAGCTGTTGTCTGGCCAGCATTGTCCCTTAAATCCTCCCGCTGAGGGAATCAGTCATGCACAGCTGCAGAATAGAGAGAAAGAGAGAGAGAGAGAGAGAGAGAGAGAGAGAGAGAGAGAGAGAGAGAGAGAGACTTAAGAAACTGATGAACAAAGCTTGATTAAGGGGGCATAGGGGTGGAAAATACTTGCAATAATTGGACTTTGTTACTATACTACACTGTAAAAAATGGTTTGTCAGCTGAAACGAATGTACTTTGTATGGTAACAGTTAATTTACTTGATTACTTGAATTGATGAAAATACTTTGAACGAAATACATCAAATAAAAATACAGAGAAAGTAAACAGATTAAAATTCAAAAGCACATTTACTGTTCATGTGCTGTAATTTCTTTACTGTACTTTAATTACCCTTATTGATATGACATTACACTTACACTCTAGTACAGTACAATGAAATTCCTCTCTAGTCATAGTCCAGCTAATAAAGCTGGGGTCAGCACACAAGGTCAGCCATGCTATAGCACCCCTGGAGCAGAGAGAGTTCAGTGCCTTTCTTAAGAACCCAACAGTGGCAGCTTAGTGGACCTGGGTATTGAACCCACAACACTGTGATCAATAAACCAGCCCTCTAACCACTACAAAATGCACAATACATACATCGTCTTATCCGATCCTTCCTGTCACAGAGGGTCCAAGGCTTACCTCAAATAACACGTCCAGAATACCCTCTAGACAGAGTGTCAGTAAACTGCAGTAAATTAAGTAACACCCACACATATTCACTCACACTCTCACACAATGGAAACAATTGTTCATGGCCAGTTCACATCCAGTTTGCATTTTGAGTGTTTTTATGAAGGTTCATTTGTTCTTAAATTCAATACATTAATAGGACTTGTGTCAAAAGGAGCTTACTATTTTTATATTTGCTTTTTGTAGAAGATTAATCCACTTACTTTCATACAGAAAACCAACAAACTGTCTCTTTCAATCTTGGATGACAAAGAAATTTGCTGTACATATCAAAATGCCTGTGATAGGCAGCTGCTTAGAAGAACCCATGGCTGCTATTTTTTGGGACAAGATTAAAAGAGTCTGGAGTTGCATAATCTGGTCTTTGCTAATGAAGATAGTGAAGAAGCCATAAAACTGGGGCTCCCATACTTTAGTAAGGTATTTCTTTACTATTTACACATTATAATTGTACAAAATAATACACGGGCACTACTCAAAATGTTGAAAAGTGTATTTCATCTTTAACTTAATGCCTTTTGGAGATCATTTTATCTTGCTTAACTGTTCACAGTAACCATAGTTTTGACCAGGGATACCCAAATGTTTGCATGCCACTCTACATCATTATGTAACATTGGTTTCAATGACCCCCACATAATCTACTGATTTATGCTAAAGACCAGAGACTCCACCTCTCTCATGTATAGAGCTGTTTGAGCTCTTTCCATTTAGAAAGAATGCACCCTTTCTATATATCACATACTATATACTATACATGATACGGCCAAAAGTATTGTTACACTCAGTCATTG